>VXBQ01010981.1:459168-474913 GCA_013400175.1 Phainopepla nitens
CGGGCTCTTCCCCTGAGCCCTCTTCCCGTGCCGCCTGCGCCCGGCAGGATCACATGGGCCCGCTCTACGGGTAAGTCTCTCTGGTTTTTGTGGTTTGGGATTCTTTTAACTCTGCGCGGGGCTTTAAGGAGGTTGCTTTGGCGGTTAAATGGAAAACAACGCAATGGTAGCGTTGTGGAAGGATTTAGGATTCCCTGCACAGTTGGAACGCGCACACACTGTGAAAGGATTAGGGATTGCCTTTGCAGCCCCAAGTCTGCCAGAGCTCAAGGAGCATTTGGAGGGGCTCTCAGGCGCAGGATGTGACTCTTGGGGTGTCCCGTGCAGGGCCAGGAGTTGGACTTTGATAATCCCCGTGGGTCCCTTCCAGCTCGGCATTTTCTGTGATTCTGTGCTACAGGAGGTTGTAGGCTGGAGACAGAAACAACAATACCCTCGGAGATCCTTGAGACAACAACCAGGTTTATTGTATCCATCCATCTTATACAGGAGATTCAAAACTCCCTCATTTCGACAGGTCTTAAACACTGCCCCACTCCTTGAGCAATGAAACATCTTCATTTAGGCTACATGACATTGGCTGGGACATCTGTTTATGTTTGAATCCAACCTGTCTTTGTTCACCCAGGGGCCTGTTTCACCCCTAGGCCGCTCTCCCTGGGGGCCTGCTGTGATGATTTAATCTTTGCAGCCCCCAAATCAGCTGCAACTGTGACAATTCTGCACATGCAATAAATGGAGTTGTGCCAGTTCACCAGGGCAGCTTTTATACCATGTTCTGTCACTGTTCTTTTCAAAAAAAGCAGCCCACCATACAAACACTGTTCTGTGTTTTATCTTAGGATGTGACAAGACTTGCCCTAGTGTAGTAACTGAATATTTTCTTGGAATTTACCACCTCATTTCCATTGTTCCTTGGTGGTAGGTACTAGAATGATGATAAGAAAGTGTTTTTCACAAAGATTTTAGGTTGGCGTGGGGCAGTTATAAATGGAGATTAGGTAATTCAAGGTTTAACTTCATGTGATCAAAGCTAACTCTGAAACAGAATCTGCAGGTGTGCCCAGCTCAGGCTTTTGGGTAAGTGGTGTTGGCTGTGGGTTACCTGGGCTGCATTCCCTCCTCTGCACGGGCAACCAGGCTGGGCTGTAATTGAAAGGCAGGGGACAAAAGGAAAGGGAGCACAGGAGGAGGGAAGGGTCACTTGCCCTCACCTTGAAACTGCTCATTCTTTCCAGATCCTTTCTGCAGAGGAATCACAGGCATCACAGTGACCTCAGCTTAAATAAGGTCTTCTACTTAAATAAGTAATTGGGGTTAAAGATTCTTTATCTTCCCCCAGTTACCCCCTTCTTAAAGCATACGTGTTCTTATTCTGGGAGGCTGTTGAGCTTCATTTTTGAAATGGTTTTGGTATTTATGTGGAGCTTTCTCTATCTTGTTTTGAAATTGTTTTGTCATAGGAAAGAAATGAAAACCAAATTCCTACATTTTAAAAACAATAGCATCTCAATTATTTTTGATAAGTTTTCTAAATTCATTCCTTTTCTTCTGAGAGAAAACAACCTATCCAAAATTCTTGTCATTTGTTGCATAAAAGATTCCTCTAAAGCACTGTGACAATTTGGATAAGAAACCAGAGCTGCCCTTTGGGTTCTCTTCTTGCTGTCAATTCTCATCTCAGTCCCTAATACAAAATACCATCATGTTTCCCTAGCAATTTCAGAGCATGTTAAAGCAGGGCAGTCATACGGGATCTTGATGGGTGTTCTCACCCCTGCACTTTTCACACCCAGATTTCAGGCGGTCTGGAATGAAAGAAATTCAGGGAGGAACTCCTCAAAGGCTGCTTTGCAAAGAGCCTTCGCATATTCAGCCTAAGCAGGTTTTCCATAGCAGAGCTCATGTGGTGCTTATGGATGTACTTTGTATCATGTATGCAGTAGTTTCTGTTCCTCCCAAATTTTCATCATGAATCATCAGGTAGATGCCCAAACTTCCTCATGGGGAAAATAATTGCAGATATGAAGTGATTGTTGTAGTGTCTCTGTTCCAGATTCCCTTTCCAGCATTCTCTTTCCTTAAGTGGGCTTTGAAACTTTCAGTTGAGCCCAGTTGTAGTGGCATACAGAATGGGACTGGCTGAACCACCCATTCTTTTATTTTATTCCTCAAAAAAATGATGTGATCCCTAGCAAATTTGTTAAAGGGAAAGGGCACTTGGGTCCTAAGTAGCCGAGACCCCTTTTCCCAAACAAAAGTGAGGGCTCAGAAAACACTGCTTGGGAAGTGTCTTGTAGATTCAGAATGATTCCATGACACTCTGGTTGTGTCAGAGTACTAGGGCAACTCCTGTCAGAGAAGAGGTGATCCCTCTGGAAAAAATCTCCTCTAGGTCAGGGAGGCCTGTGCTGCAGCACATCCATGATAAACTGCAGCATTTGAAGATCACTAAACCCGCTGGTCTCCCACAGGGTACTGAACAGACATTAAAATATGACACAGGAGGCAGTGCTCAACATTGATGTATTTGCTCTATTGCACTTTCTTTGGCTTGCCCTTGAACATGGAAAGCAATTCCTTGTGTTTCCAAAGGAATCCCCAGACAGTTTTTAACAAATGGCAGTACCAACCACGACCACAAATTTTTTCTCTAGAGGCTCAGCAAACTCTGCAGTTCTATATTCACTTACTAATGCATTTGGCAAACTAAAAGGCTCTTAGTGTTTCCAGAAATTCAACTGTATAAACTCAAAACTATCTTACCTTTATAATTGATCCTTGTGTAGCCATTAAAGCTTCCACATGCTTGCTGGGTTTTTTTAGCAGTGTCTGTGTGAACAACACTATTCACAAGGTGCCACTTAGTACCTTGTGCTGTTGTAGTACCTAACAGCTCTCCATCATAGGAGACATCTGTACAGAGCTCAGAACTGCCCCCCTAAGCCCCAGACCAGCTTTTTTCAATCACATCCTTTCCTTCAGTAGCATGAGCTGGAAAAACTGTAAAGGGATGGGGGGAAAGGGGAGAAAAATGCCTGCTTCATAAAGTAAACTACTCCCTTTGCACTTTTTTTTTACATTCCTTGCTTTCTTACCTTTGCCAAATATGGTCTCCCAGCCCGTGACTGTGTTTGGGAAGGTGGAAGGGGATCATGCTCTGAAAGGGTTTGGGGCTACCAGAAAAGAGAATTGTAAGGATAAAGCTGGTTATAGCCAGTGTTTACTTCTGATTGTGTTGTACAACTTTGTACCCATAAAGAAGCAGAGGAAAGAGTGACCTGGCCTGTTTTAATTCAGCAGCACTGATGAATCCTTACTAGTTGGATCTTTCTGCCTATTACTTGCTTTGCTTTTTATCAAACTGTTTTCTGAGAGACCATTATTACTTAGTGAGTGGATTGTGGCTAGCATTAATTTTGGTGATTGAAACTCAGATTCTGCAATTTGTTTTTGCCTCATGTTTTTCTGTAGAGTGAAATGATACTTGTGGACCCATTCCTAACCCATCAGCAGTTCCGTGGTGCCCCTAAAGAGGCAGGATTTGCACTTGTGCCAAAAACCATGTGTGTGTTGTACTTGCCTCACGTGAGCAGCGGGGCTGTTTATGATGGGAATTCTGAGTGTGAATGGCAGCGTGTGCAGGATCAGGGCCACAGTCAGTGTAGGGCAAAGCAGATGGTGCAGAACCCAGGTCTGGTTTCATTCCTCTCCCAGGTACCCTGAGGAGCCAGCAGGGAGAAGGTGTTTCCAAATGCCTGGAGGCAGCACTCCCATACTGTGAAAATCCTGATTATGCTGACAGACTCACCCCGGGCTTACATCTGTACTGAATTACACAAACTCCCCATGTTTCTGCAAATCACAACCGTGTTTTCTCATTGCCAGTGTTCTGCTTCCCCCTCTGTGATGGGACAGCAGAGAGGTTGCATGGGTGGGTTCTGTTCCAGGTAGGCTGTCAGGGGTTTCTTCCATGCCTCTAAGAATTCCAAAGAATTGCACGTTTAACATTCACAGCTTGTTTTAATGATGACTATAAAGTTGTTTGTCTTCATGAAATTAGATCTATCCATAAGGCATTTTCCAGCTCAGCTATGCTGAGGCAATAAAGCAAATTCTGCTGGCATTACTCACCACAGTAATTCCCAAATAATTAGTCATCCTAGGTAATAGATGTGTGATGTGTCCCAGTCACCAACTGCAGAAGGCGGGCTATGGACATAAAACACAGCGGCTGCTTGGGAAATGCAAAACCAGAAATCAAATTGCTCAAGTTCAGTAAGGAGCCAGCTTCACTTGGCTGATCCTAAATCCTAAAGAAAAGTGGAGCTTTTCTTCCACTTCTAGAGTTAGGAAACTCCAGTTCTGTTCTTAGCCCTTGCTTAAGTGGATTTCCTAGTTTTTCATTTCAAATTGCTTATTTGTTACTGAGAAGCACAAATGTATATGCATGCCTGTTTTATTTTCCTTCTCCTTACAAAGAGGAATATCAATTGACATTGATATTGATATTGGCTGGCTTAGAAACAGGAATACGGGTGGGGTTTTTCCCCCCCTAGTTTTACCTTTTGGCTGACGTTCTTCTATCCTGGCATTAAAAGCTTCCCAGGGTGTAATTCATCCTGGTAAAGTGTTGTACATAGTGCTCACAGTGTTTAGTGAATGTTATACACAGAGGAAATTTACTATTGGAAAATAAATCATCCTGGAGCGATTCCAAAAGCATTCACCAAGTGTGTGTGTTTGTGCTTGGGTTTTGCCTGTGTGAATTTGGATTTTGTATCCATAAACTGGTGCTCAATTTCCATAGAAACAGCAATATTCATAATATCCTAAAACCGGTTCAGTACACGCTATTACAGCAATTTGCATCAATGCTGTGTTACATTTTCTTCCTGAAGAACTTCTAAAACATATAAATATGTCCTTAAGGAGATCTCTGTGATCAGTGCAGCAACAAAGGAAGGAGACAAGATTGCTCGAAGCACAGTGTGTCATGCACTAATTTCCAGTGGGCTAATCATATTAACAGAGAAAATACTGGTGCCAGTTTTACTTTAACTAGTAAAGTTTTATTGAGTGCTACTGTCCCTAGCTGCTGCCCTTAACTTCATCTGATTACAAAACCATCTGCAGTTTGGAACTGGTTTTATAGCTCGCCCTTCTTATATGGGAACAGCTGACAAAAAGAAAAACCATTAAATACCAACACTTAAAATACAAAAAGTGGAAAAAAGATCATAAATATAAAACCAAAATATTGGTTTTCTTAAATCTCTGGTAATGACCTCACTGGGCTTTCCAAAATGCAAAGTAATCTGGATCTCTGAGGCTCCCCTGAGTGTAATGAAAGTCAGTGGAATAACCACGGTCCTGGTGAAATCCCACTGAGAAAGCCTTGTTTCTAGTTGATCCTGTTCTAGAACCAATCAATGACAAATTGGATTGAAGGGAGATTCCCCCAAAATAAGCCCCCTCTGTCCCCCCTGTGCATCAGGACAGAGCTATTCCTAAGGTGCCAGTGGCTGCGAGCCAGCAGACATTCTGGGACCTCGGTTTTATGCTGTTGCCAGGGCAGACCTGTAAAGGTCCCTCTGAGGCAAAGCCAAGCACTGCCTGTCCCTGGCACGTGGCTTTCTGTCCCAGGCTCTTTGGGCACTGCCACTTTGTCGTGCTGGGCAGCCTGCAGGGTTCCCGGGGCCTCGCTGGTCACTCCTGTCTCTTTGCAAGGAGTGGAAGCGACCCCAGGAGAATTTGGGGCAGCCAATATTTGGGTCCTGGCACTTCAGGTTAAAAAGTGACCTCATGGGGAGGTTGGTCCATTTTAACGTTCCTGCGGTGCCCTCGGAATGCATTTTCTGTGTGATGTATTGGAATTTTGTGGTTCAGTGGTCTGTGGCAAGCAACAGGTGAAGAGAAAATCCTGTCGTTTGGGAGTTATTGGAGTTCCATATGCAAACCTTGAGCAATGTATGTTGAGTGATATAAGAGTCTCCACCAACCATATATTACTTTTTTCTGTGAGTTGGTTCCAACCTCGTACACTTATATCTTTTTAACCCCAAAATTTTACCCAAGGGACTCTTTCTCTGACTATTATGCTGTGCATTGGAAACAGTAGACTGGGATCAAGGCTGTGGATCAAAGTCTGATCAGCACAATACCTTCCACTTGAGAGTTAATACACCCACACTATTACTCATAGAATATGGAAAGGAACCAAGTTTCCTTTTCCATGTCTCCAGGCATATCCAAGTTACTGTATCCTTGGAATGAGGACTATGGGATGTTTGTTTGGTGAATTTGAAATGAACCATCTAGGAACAGAACTGTGGATTTGATCTGTATTGCTAGTAATTGTGAGAGCCCTGCTGTAACCAGAGAGTGGCATGTTGTGCTGTAAACCAAAAAAGGGAAATTCATGTCTTCATCAGGACAGTTGAAATCAGACAAGACAGAAATTGGAATTAGTTGCAAGCAAGGCCTTTCTGCAAGAGACCTCCTAGGTTTTTGGCTCCAGGTTTCTGCCATAGCAGGGAATTGCCTTCTCAAGCCCCATTTATCCAGTTGCCAATCCCATCTTTAATCAGTGACAGCCTCGACATTAAGCAAACATAGGCCTCTTTGATTTTCAGAAAGCAACTTGTGTGCTTTGCCTCTACACAGACTCTGATTTTTACAGATGAGCTCAAGCATCCAAATAATAACTTTAAGAATGAATGTTAATCTATGCATTCTGCTAGTAAAATCAAAATCTGTAAATTATATTCAAGTAATCCATGTTTGTGGCAGCTTAGTCACAGATCACTCAGTGAGCTACACAATGTTTCTCCTTCTTCCATGATTTTTCTAGACCTGATATTTTCTTCTGTGTAAAGTAGGTGTGTCCATTTTTAGCATTAATGTTGGCTAACATTTGGATGTTGCCTCTGATAAGGGTGAAATACGGCTAAAGACATGTGAAACAGCTGCTGGGCTGCTGGCTTTAACAAGTTCATCAGCATCTGAAAATTTACTTATGGGCTCGAACCTGAGTGTGAGAGGCAAATGAAACTTGAGATTATTTGTGGTAAAAAACCTGGGTTCTTGTTTTTTTCCCTTAAAAAATGAAAAGAAAATGCATTAAAACTGCAAAATTCAAAAGAGATATAGGATTCAAAGTGTATTAAACAAAAATGTCTTTAAAAATCCCATGAGAATTAGATGTCTGATCCATGATCTGAAGACACAGATTTTTTTAATGTCCAATAATACATTTATAACTGTTTACTTAAGAGACAATATCAAATAGAATTTCCTATACCAGTAAAAAAAGAGCTTGTATTTTATATCTCTTTACCCAAACCAAAAGATGGATGCAACTGACTTATAAATAATCATTGCTACATATCAGAAAAAAGGGCAACACGTTCCTTCTCGATTCTTGTATTTCACACAGTTCTATTGCCAAAATACAATTTAGGTTTTTATTTTCTGACGATTGTAGTGAAAGCTTAGACCATACATGTTGCTACTATGTCCAGAATTCTGAGGGTTCGTGGTGGCAGTTCTGTGGGTGAAAGAACCTGTGCAATAAAGATCATCAAAAATTAACAGGAACAACTACTGTTTTATCTGTCATATATGTATATAAAAAAGTATTGACCTGCCAGCAGCTGCAAATTATTGCAGCTTTAAGGGTAGATTTTGCCAAATACATGCACCTGAAGTCCATTTTCAGGGAAGAAATGTAACCTGAGGATCAAATATCTCAAGCCTTTCACAGGCTGATAGGGAAACTGCTGACACCCAGTTGAGGAAATTAATTTCTCTGGGTTTTTTCCTCTGTAGGTTTATTTTTGTTTTTTTTTTTTTTTTCACTGCTGAATGTGGTGATAGTTTCTGTTTCACAGCATTTATAAGGCCTAGCTCTGGTGAACAGAGGAAACTTAAGTAGTAAAACTTCCTGTAAGCCAAGACAATTATTTTAGCAACTGCAGGATCATGATGCTGCAGCAGCTGGTGCCATTCCAAGAGCATTCCATAGCTCATTAGAGCTCCATTTTTTCGTGTCCGTGATGTTCCACAGACATCACTGGATCTTACTTCAACCACTCCTTAGTTAAAACCTGTTCCTGCTACCTGCAGGCCCTGTGCAATGCTGTGCCTTCAGCTGCACCCTCCACAGCGGTTGTTCTTTGCAGGAGAGGGTTTGGGAGGTGCCTGGAGCTGTCAGTACCCCCACACCCGCTCGCACAGGGTGTTCACGCCGCGTT
The DNA here is from genome assembly GCA_013400175.1 of Phainopepla nitens. Classification (NCBI taxonomy): domain Eukaryota; kingdom Metazoa; phylum Chordata; class Aves; order Passeriformes; family Bombycillidae; genus Phainopepla; species Phainopepla nitens. The sequence continues at coordinate 467,424 of VXBQ01010981.1, forward strand.
TCGTGCCTGCAGCCTGCGGCACAACTCTGAGATTGACTGTGAGCTCCTAGCAAACTGCAGAGAAAGAGGAGCAGCTTGTTCTGTCTCCAGCGCTCCCAGAAGAAAAGGCAGCGTTTGCTCTCTAGGAGCACAGAGGGGCCTCTAACAACGCCTTCTTTGAACGCTCTGCCCGTGCCTTTTCCTGCACTGGGAGAGGGATTTGCTTCCCAAAGCAACGTGCAACGCCACAGCACTCCTAAGGCAGCATAAAAGTGTTACTGTTCCGTGTCTGAAGAGATCTGTCCTGGTGGAGCTGAGCTTAATGATACTGTCAGCAGTGCAGAGCTGGCAGCACAGGACCTGCACGGGTAATTCATCCCCAACGGGAAGGCCAGGAGACAGGAGGTTTTCATTTCAGCCTGGGGAAGGAAACACAAACCCACCTGGGAGAGCAGCTTGGTTTTATTGCACAGCTCTGTCTGTCTCAAGTCCTCTCAAGGAGCTGAGCCTTGTGCTTGGAATGGGATGGAGGAACGAGGAATTCTGAGAACAGTTAAGAACCGATGGGTGCTGAGGCGGGATAACAGAGTGTGTTGTGAATCCCAGCTTTGTTGTTACAGGAGAGCCAAGCTTCACTTTGGTGATCTTCTAAAGGAGGATTCAGGTTTCCTCATTGCCTGCAGTGTTTGGTTACTGGTGGAGATGTTTCACGAGGTTTGTGTGTAATTGAAAAGACAGCCTGATCCGAGCCATTGAACATGCCTGACAGGAATTGGGGAGAGGGAATCAGTAGGGCTTCATCCACAAGCCCAGGACGGTGCTGGGGCTGTTAATCCAAGCAGCCATTTCTGTGATGTTACCAGAGCAGAACGCTGGAAAGGGTTCTCAGAAAATTCTTGATTCATTACGTGTTCAGTTTGGGCAGGCAGGGGATGGTATGTTTTCAGAAATCCTGGCACTCATCCAGGCCCAGCTGAAATCCCATCTAATATATGGAGCTGCTGACTTTCAGAATGCTCACACATTCCCAGAGGAAGTGAGAGAAACACTTTACCTGCAGAATTTTGGCTCCTTGTTATTACTTACACTGCAACAGTGCCCTGAGGCTCTAATTTGCATAACACTCTCCTGTACAATGTTTCGGCTGGGATTTATCACCCTCTGTGGAATCAGAGAGGTTTGATTGTTTTTAATTACTAATTGACCTTAATCAGCACTTTTTGGTTGCTGTGGTGTTCAGAACACACTGCTGCCTACATTTTACATTTCTGTGATTCAGTGTGCCACTGAATTCCATTCTGGCCAGCTTTTGCAGTAGAATTTGATAAATGCATTCTTCTTCCTCCTCACCTCTTGGTTCCTAAGCAACACTTATTTTCTGCCAGGTTAGTTATCCCTTTACCTGATGCTTTATGACACAAACTAGACAGTAGTTTTCCTGAGCACAGTAAGTGATTTTAGTTTAGCAAGGGTTTTTTAAAGAATGTAAAATTGGTTAATTGTCCTTTACTTGTGTAGATGCTCTGTTAATTTTGGAAGAATTGATTATTTCATCCTAGATCCTAGGAAACAGTGCCTGCAGCAGAAAAAGGCACATGCAGCCATTATCCACAAGAATAGTCTTGGCAGCACAATGCAAGAGAAGAGCTTTATTAGACAGTAACTCCTGTCCATCGAGGAGTCTCTTTCCAGCAGGCTGTAAATTGGGCTCACAAGGCTGTATCTGCACAGCAGCTTAAATGAGGTTTATCTTATCTGTAGATGGAGAGGTCATTTCTACCAAACACCTTTCTAAGGAGTGATAGAGCCTCATTCATAAAAATGGAAATAATAAAGTGAGGAAATTCACCTCCCAGACAACATACATTCTCATATTCATATTAAATAGCATTTCTTTTGAAATACATTGTGTTCACACATATTTAGATAATTTACCACACTTGCGTGAAGTATTGATTGATTTAAATATAAAAAAATATATTTATAGCACATTTCTCCTTAAAAGCCTTGTGGTTCTTTTTTGTTTGTTTTAATCTCTTTTATCATATTCTATCTCTCAATGTGTGTTTGGGTTATGTGTGTAAGCAGAGAGTTTAGGATTGGGTGAGGAATGCAAGTGGTTGCCTCATGGAGTGGACAGTATCAAATTCAGACTAGAACAAAATACAGAAGTTTCAGTGATTGTGGTTAACAACTGGAATAGTGAATCAAGGTCTATAATCACAACTTTTAAGTGGAATCTGTGTTAATTTCTAAAACATTTCCCCACATGTTTATAAGAGCATTATTTCAGGGAGGTTCTGTAGTCTCTAAGACATGAGCAGCTACACAGATGGCAATGGTGGGCTCTTCCAGCTTTAAAATCTGTAACTAAATCGAATTCTTACTGTCTTCACTAAGAGCTGCTGTGACTGCATTGAAAATCTCCCTGTTAAACTCACAGTAAGGAAAGCAAATGAAAGTTCTTGCAGTATGCAGTTGCTAAAATCAAACATACTGCTGGGTTTAAAGCAAACCAAAGGCAGTATTTCTCACAGTGCATGAGCCAAACTGGCTGCGAGATCAAAAATAGGAGCAGATTCAATAGAAAGCCATCATTTCCCTCCCAATTATTGATTGTGCCACGATAAACTCAGGAAATCCCCAACCTGCTGGCTGCTGGAAGGGCCCCATTTCCCAGACAGGAGGCATTTGTTACAGCTCCAGGCAGATAAGGAATATGCAGGCTCAAGCTGTATTGCTGTTTCCAGTGTGTGCAGGAGGGAATGCAACTTGGTGCTTCTCTGATTTGACTGGTTACTTCTGCTTTTGAGCTCAGTCCCCCTCTTTGGTTTGTGAGTGGCTCGGGTTACTGAGCTACATCGTCATTACACAGATGGCATTTACGATCCTTTCCCTAACACTTCTCTGCAGCAATGACGTTCTAGCAGTTAATAATTCTGAACTAGAAACGAGCTGAATGAAATGGCCCAGACAAAGGTGAAGGAGTGAGGTCTTTGGGTGGGTTTGGGTTGGGTTTTTTTTTTTTTTTTGTGGAGGTGAAGACTGGGTGTTTGGGGGTTGTGATTGTTGAGTTTTCTGGGGGGTATTTTGTGGGTTCGGTTTTGTTTGTTTGTTTGTTGGTTTTATTTATTTGTTTGGTTTTTACCTGAATCATGATAAGGTGAAATTAGAATTTGTTACCAGAGTAATCCCTGATATTGCAATATATAAAGTTCTGTATGCATGAAATTTTTATTTGGTGTGTGGCAGCGAATCATCTAGATGCCATTTCTAATATTTAGCAACTATTTAAAACATCCTGAGCCTTACAAACACTTCATTAGCATTCTTCCTTCTAAGGACAAGCACCATTCCTGGTTCAAATCATCCCCCTCCCTTAGAGCTTGCACTGGAAAGGCACAGCGTTTTGTCAGCTGTGCACTCTTAACCTTGAAATCAAATCCTTCACAAGACCAAAAGAAATACTTAGAATTATATTTTGCTATAGTCGTACCCTTTTGACCAGTCTGTATTTTCAGCTTTATTGTTGCATGGGATAAAAATGTCCTGTTGTGTGAATGCCAGGCAGTTGGTAGAACACTTGCAGCAGTCTGTGGTGTATCCCTCCTAAACTAGGAAAGTTTTGTTCTGGACAGAGAGAAAGGTTTTTCTTCCTTTGTAAAACTTCAGTAGTTTTGAAAATATTAAATAAATCTTCCATCCTGTTTAAATTTCCTAGATTTATGTTGCAGTTGCATTTTAAGCTCGTGCCTTGCCCCACGTCTCTTGCTCTGGCCTTTTAAAGTGCACTAGAGTGCAGTTTTAGATAAGAGTGGAAGTTTTAAACTGGACAGATGACCTTTGTGTAAAACCCCATGCTGTAGGAAAGGGATGAGACTGTTCCCTCTGTACAGTCAGTGACAAGGAAACCATGCTGGAGATTGTAGCTGAGAAAGAGATTTAGCCAACATTCCAAAGCTTCAAAGCACTAACATGCTGATGGCTGTCGCAGCCTCTGAGTGTGTGCTGTAACCTCTTCAGATGATTTGGCTCTTCAGAGACTCAGAAAAGCCAGAAGAGTGTCCACACCCCTTGCTGTATGGCAGCCAGAGAACTGTGAGCTGTGCTCAGTGGCCTGGCCTGGTGGAAGGTGTCCCTGCCCTGCCCATGGCAGGGGGTGGAACTAGATGGTCTTTAAGGTCTCTTTCAAACCAAGCCATTCTGTGATTCTGTGGCTTCTCCTGGCGTCTGCTACTGAAATGTCCCCTTTTCCTACAGAAGCACTCCAGTTGCTGTTTCCAGAAGCAGCCATTTCAGTAGGACTACAGGAATATGAAGATTTGGTTCTGTTTCACTTGGGACCATAAACCTTAGGTAAGTAGGAAGTGGGAAGGCCACCACCAGCTCCAAAGTTGTGTTGTTTCAGTGATTACAGAGACTGACACGAGAGGGATATCTAAGGTCACATCCCAGATTTCCAGAGTGACTTTATTGGCATCAGTTGAGTGGCTGCACATTTACATCAGTGCAGGCAGCTGAGATCAGAATCTGGACCTTTGCCTATGAAATAAGGCAGGGAGCTGAGGAAAGTCTGTGTTAAATATAGAATAAGCTAAGAGCAAAGCTCTGTTTATGTCATCATAAAGCAGGGAATAAGCCATGGGTGGAATCTGAGCATTCCCAAGCAGCACATCTGTAAATTAATTACCGAGGTCCACCAAAGGAGGCAAAGGGAATGATGTAAAGCTTGTGACTCACCAGACTTCTACTCAGTGTTGTAGTTTGCTGTTTCCAGTGATGAGTGCCTGGCAGAAGCACAGCATCCACCTGGAAAGCAGAATGCAGGGATGTCCTTCCTGCCTTTTCCTTCCCCTGTGAGGAAGGTGCGCTGAGGACAGGGGCATGCAGAAATGAGCTGAGGGGAAAGGAAATGTGCAGTTCTGTGCTTGGAAAAATGTGGAATATTGACTCTGTGTAGGCCAAAGCCTGCTTCATTCTTCCTCTAGTAGCAGCAATTCAGCTAAAAATAGCAGTTCACCAAGCTGTTCTTCAGGCAGACAAAGTTTCCTGGCCTCAGGCACAATTAGGAAGAGCACTGAGCTGCACATCCCAAATTGCATCCTTCCTTGTTACTGACAGCTGTGAGTCACAGGTAAGAGAAGCATACAGTCTCCAGCTAGGAAGAATTACCTTTTCAAGACCAACCTAAGGGTTAGAAAAACAGTTATAATGTTACTGTAGGAGGGTTAGCCCTTGAATCTTTTTTTTCTATAAACTGTCTTCCAAGACCTCTCTTACCACTATTGTTCCTGTTCCTCTGTAACTTGGAGTGAAACTCTCTCTGAGGAAGAGTGCTGGCACAAGGAATGAGAGTGTGCATGTTCAGCCTTCGTGCTGAAGCTCTGTCCAGTCTCCTGCACCACAGGACTGTCAGCTTTCCGAGGCAGCTGGCACAGAGTGCCAGTCAGGGCAGAGAAAGGAAGCAGAACACGTGTTCTGTTTGGGATAAGTATGTGTGTCAGACGTGTCTGGCTCAGAAAGAGCAAGGTTAGTAGTGGCAGCCTGACCTGAAATAACCAGCCAAGGGCACCTCTGAGAGCCCCCACCTGGGCTGCAGGTAACTGCAGATGAGCCTCCCACTGCAGCCATCCTCTCTGCACACATTTAATTTTATGGGCTCAATGCACACAGAGACTGCACAGCAAGGACTAAAAATATATCTCTTCCTAATGGTGTGCTGAATTCAGTTTTAACTAGTGTACATTTGAATTAATGTATTCACTGCACTCAAGTTTAAATACCTATGGATGTTCAGGACTTTTTTCCCCTCAGGGAAAAAACACTTCCTCCAGCTTTCACAACTCTTCTGTTCCTTTCACTGAGCATCCTGAATGGGCTCTCTAAACCTTGGCTACGATTCCTGAGAATCTACAAATATTTTCTTAAGTAGAATATTAATAGCACATTATCTTCTAAGGCCTCTCTGCTTGAAGGTCAGCTGAGTATTTTGCTGACATAAGCCTACTTTTGTTTTTGCAAAAGTAAAAAGAAAAAAAAAAAAGGAAGCTTTGTCAGGCCTGTAAAGAAAGAAGGTCAAGTTTATAGATGTCTGGCAGAGATTGCCCTCTGATATTCGTTTGCAGCTGGGTGGGGACTAAGAGGGTTTGGTGTGGTTAACAGGGCACTGGAAAGTCACAGGCTCTGTTCTCCTCCTGTCCTCTAAGACCTGTGCTCTATGGCATCTTCTTAATAATCTTCTACTTTACTACTAAAAAAAATATGTATGTACATTTGATCAGCTACTTATCATGATACTGTGATGTTTGCCTGGATCCAAAGTGATCCATGGATCCAATGATCTACTACAGCTCATATTGAAAGGGGATCGTATTTTGTTTGTGTTAAAGGCAAGGTGGCATCACTGAGCTGATTTGCACTTGACCATTTATGGATTTAGATGTCTAAATACATTCTTTTGGTCTTGTAAACATGGGCAAAGGCAGGAGTAAAAATTGGAAGAGAAAATTATTTTAAAGGGAATGTAACTTCAAGGAAATGTAGAATGGTTTGGGTTGGAAGGAACCTCTAATTCCAACCTGCCTGCCATGGGCAGGGATGGTAGATGAAAATGTCACGGTTTCTTAAGTTTAAGATTTTGGATTTTTTTTTTTTAAGAGCTTGTGTTAACGTGCTGTGATTTCAGAAGATGTTCTACCTCAGAAATTAAACTCTGCACATTTTACAGTGCAGTTGTTACTTTATTGTATCACTGTTCAGTGTGGACAAGCCCTTAGGTAGCAGGCTGAAATCCCTAAATCCATTTTCACTTCCATGTTTTCCTGCTGTAGCATTGAAAACTCCAGCACAAGGCTTAGTTATTTCTGAATAGGTCTTTTTCAATGGAAATTTTAAAGTGGGGACATTTTTGTACCATCAGTTAGATTCAACCCAAATGAAAATTCTCTCAAGACAGCACAACTTTATTTTTAATGCGGGAGGGATCCCAGAGGGATGTAGAAAGTCGCTTGGCAGGGACCAGCTGGAGTTCAGCACAGAGGTGCGGGAACTAGCGGGCTTGGTCCAAGTTTAAAGAGTTAATGCTTTATAAAACCTGGTTTGACTAAAAGTTGTTCATGCTGACTCACGTTAAGACAAGTCAGACCTGCAGATTTACTTCAGCCTAATCGTGTGTGAATATCAATTTCTGCTTGGCTAGCGTCTTCCAGGACGGGGTGAAATTGTATTTTGCAGCGGCAGCACATTCGTACTTCAACCCAAATTTTTAAAAATGATTGTATTCTGCAAAGGCGCATTCCTGGCGTTTGCCACAGCCTCGCCAGAATTGGAGGGTTTGGGATTTGGGGCTGTTTTGTGGCTGGAAACAAATCCGGTACGTTCATACCTTCCAGATGTTTGTGGCCAAGTCAGAAACACTTAAAACAATCAATATTTCGAGGGGGCGGAACGGGCGGGGGGCCGCGTAAGACCACCTGGCTGTGGGGGGGAGGCAGGGGCTGGCGGCCGAGCGG
>VXBQ01010981.1:475015-548190 GCA_013400175.1 Phainopepla nitens
GAGGGTGCTGTGACCCCCGGCGGGCCCTGCCCACCCGCCCGGCTCCGCCACCGGCTCCGGCACCGGCTCCGGCGGCTGAAGTTGCCGAAGTTGGGGTGACTGCGATGTCCCACGCCCGGAGGGAGCCCTGACGGGCGCTGCCCGTCCAGAGGCCGCCCGGCTTTGTTGGGTTTTTGTTGGTTTATTTCCTTTTCGTTACTGTTTTTCTGCTCTCCCGCCGCGGTGGATGGCCCGCGGTGGGTGCCGCTGGCCGCGCCGCCCCAGCCCGGGGAGGATGGTGGCGGCGGTGCTGGCCGGGCTGTCCCTGCTCAGCCTCCTCACCTGCGGCTACCTGGCCTGGGGCAGCCGCCGGGGAGGTGCCGGGGAGGCGCCGAGGAACCTGCTGGGAGAGGAGCCGGCGGCCGGCGCTCCCCGCTCGCAGCCGCACATCGTCTTCATCCTGGCCGACGATCAGGGGTTCAGGGACGTGGGGTACCACGGGTCTGAGATCCGGACGCCCACGCTGGACAAGCTGGCTGCCGAAGGGGTCAAGCTGGAGAACTACTACGTCCAGCCCATGTGTACACCATCCAGAAGCCAGCTGATCACTGGAAAGTAAGTTTGCTACTACTTCATCATTCGCCTCTCCAGCTAAACGCTGTCCCTGTTGGAAACGGGGTGAACCTGGCGGGCTCATGTCTGGCTTATCCTGTGGGCAGAAAGTGCCTCTCTGGTTCCCTTAAAACCCTTGAATGGAACGGACTTGTGATAGGTTTGAAATAGCGAAATAAAGCTGTCACCCAGGAAGGCAGGAGGGTTCAGCACTGCGAGCTGCCCCGCGGAGTGCTGGAGCACATTGGTGCTTACAGCATCACTGAGAGACGTGCTGTTTGTCAAGCAACATTGCTGCTGCTGGGGAGCGAGCAGCTCCGCTTTGCTCCGTGATTTCCAAAGGACTCAGAGGAGGAGTCATCTCAGGGAAATGCCAGCCTTACATTTTCTCCTCTCTGTTCATTGCAGTTGGGTCTCACTGACATTGTCTGGATGTGAGTTCTCACCGAGGGTTATCCAGAATTGATGAGGTGGTTTCCCAGTGGATGGCTCAGGGAATTCAGGCTCTCTCAGCATAGCTGCGCCGTCGCTCCTGTCATTTTGCAGACAATTACAAACTTTACTCCTAAGCCACTGAAATAGGTGCCTCACCTAACTGGGGAAAGCACTGGGTGGATGTCATGTGCTTTGCCTTCAAGTTGTGTTGTACTGTGGTCTGCTAGCAAAATAATTACCCAACCTCAGGGCCTTCTTACATCAGAAGGTTAATGAGGATTAAGGGGAGGGAATTTATGCATTTGAACTTTAGGAACAATTTCCAAATAGCTCCAAGTGTGGACAAATTTACTCTGGAACAGAACGGCCTTGTTTCTGTTTAGCTTAACTCCCTTTGACAGGAACAGGCAACTCTTAAAAGAGCAGAATAAAATGAGAGGAAAAAGTTTATTTTCTCCTTTCCTAAAGTATAAACAGGAACAAGGCCATGTTAATACTGCTGGTAAAAGAAACACATGTTAAATAAAACAAGCAACTGGCCTGGTGTCTTGCATCTCCATATGGTAGAGCTGGAGGTAGTTTCCAGTCTCGGTCTATTTCCCAGACCTGCTGGACCAGGGAGATGTGCGTGGAGAGCCGACACATTATTTAGAGCAAGAATTGCACACAGGTTTTTGTTTTGGTTTTATTTTTACTTCTTTGTGCAGACTATGTCTCAGGAGTTATTTTGAGGCACCTCCTCACTCATTCACAAGAACAGAGTTGCCCTGCAGCAGCTAAAGCAGCACTTTCAAGGGAAACGTGTGCCAGGATAGTGTTCAGTGCATCCTGGTTGTCTTTAAAGGCACGCAGCAGTTGGAGGCCAGGAGCTCCGCCAGCAGCACGTAGCCAGGCAGCTTTCTGAGGATGATGGTTTGGGAAGCAGTGCTTTACAAAGGGAATGTCATGCTGCACAGGAATGACTCATGCAGCAGCTGCAGGAGTGGGATCACCGGGTTCCAGTGGAACCAGGGTGCTGCTCTGGCCCTTGGAGGCTGCAGAGGTTGTGTGACCATGAAAAAACACAAGTTAAGAATAACTGTAACTCAGTTTAACTATTCTGATCCTTCTTTAAGTGCAGCAAAAGGTAGGCATGTTCTGAGGAACCCTGCTCTTTCTCTTTTCATCAGCTTGCCAGGTGGAAATGGTTCTGCAAATCTGCCTGCTTTGGTTTTTGAAACTTTTATAGGAAAAAAGAAATTTGCTTATAGTTCGTCTTTATTTTTCTTAGTCTGCTGGTCTAAAGCCCATAGTGGTTTTTGGTTTTTTTGTGGTTTTTTTTAAATGTTGTTGTACTTCAGGGAAAAAGGAGCTGTAGAGAGAGAACTATTTCTCATGAGTGAGAAATCAGGGAGGGATTGGTGAGGGGTTAATAGGCTGGGTAGAGTACTCACAAGGTGGGTTCAGAGAATAATGCTTCCATTCTTGCTGAAGATAAATGCTTTGACTGCTTTTAATGCCTTCTTAGAAGAGGTGTCTTAATTAAAATGCCAGGATTTGGACACTTCTGATCCAGGATTAGTGCTCTTATTTCTTGAGTTCTTAAACGTGTTAGTTCCAGGCTAAAGACCTGCTCATCCTCTGAAGGATCACCTGGATGCTCCATGCCTCCCAGTACATGTCCAGTGCTTAACATAGTACCAAAGAATAGTTTAGTTTGGGAGGGATCTTTAAAGGGTAACCTAGTCCAGCCCCCTGCCATGGGCATGGACACCTTGAACTAGAACATGTTCCAGACATTACCTGTTGGATCAGTCAAATCCAGAGTTTCTTGTGTAAATCCAAGTTATGAGGGAGCACTGACTCAGGTTGCCAAGTGGAAGTTAAATTTTGGAGAAGACTTTGAACAGCCCAAGTTCTTCACCGGTGTCCAGGCAGCCCCTCCATGGCCTGTGTTAGTAAAGAGACCCTTCTTTTGGTGGCTGTCCTGTGTGTGAACTAGCACAGGGGAGGAGGCTGGAGGTGACATGCTAAAAGGAAGAGGCAGAATTAGTTTCTTCCCCCCTGTGCTGTACCACAGTCTGGCAGCTGGTGAGCTTGTCATCCTGACCACTTCTGAGTCCCTGTCTGCTTTCTCACACTGTGTGTGAGCCTTTGGCTACTTTAATTCCTTGCTTTCCCACAACATTGTCACTTTCTCCATTCACTCCATCCAAAACTATTGCTTTTAGGCCACTAATAGGGCTGACTTCCACAGATTTTTATTTTGGGCTTTATTTCTGGGTGTGTGTGGGGGGGTTGCAGCTGAGCTGAGCTTCAGGAACGGAGAAGAAAGGCATGAGCCAGTGGGCTGAGGGCCACTGTGATGTGCTGGGGCCGTGCAGGGAGGTGAGGGAGCAGCTCTGTGAAGCAGCTGCACAGCTGGGGTGGCAGCAGGGACCTGGGTGACAGGGTGTGCTCTGCCTTGGGCAGCTCTGGGACACTGCCTGGCCTCTCCCATGTCCTACAACTGGACTAAACCTTTGCTCCTCATTGGGCTTGGGTGTGAGTGACATAAATTGTCTCCAGATGAATGTTTTGTGTGATACAGTACTTTTTTGTGGTTGTTTTCTTGAAAGTAACAGGCATCCCTCAGAAATGAAATAATTTGAGCACAATGGGGTACCTGGCTGAAAGCCTTTAAGCTTAGATGAACATGTCTGAGGGTAGCTGCCCCACTCTGTGTAGCAGGCATTATGTACTGTAGTGGCATTTGCTGGAGCAATACTTAATTTAGCAAAGGAATCTGACTGGTAAGAAGGAATCTAGACTTAATATGCTGTAAATTCTTCTGGCATTATTTAGATACCTCCTCTTCCTCTGCTTCCTCCTCTTCCTCCTCGGTTTTCTGCTGACCATCAGACTTGTAGCCTGAGGACCATGATGTGCACTGGAATCCATCTGGGCCACAGGAAGGTTCCTCATTTATTCAGGAGTAGGGATCTCTGTAGAATCTGATGCACAGCTGGGGTTACAGATCAATGAGAATCTGAACTCCTTTTCTGAGTCATGGAAACCCTGCACTAATCCCAGGAATGAGCTTTGCCCTGTGGATGGAATGCAGAGATGGAAGATGTTGGGGAATGCTGAAAGTCTGGGGAAATAAATCCTTTTTATCCCCTGGGATAAAATGTAATATTGAGAATTTGCTCATCCAAAGCAGACAGAAATAGATTGTATAATCAGCATATAAGCATAATCTGAGTGTTATTGTAATATAAGTAATTATATCTCTTACCTAATTCAGAAATGTCACACATTTATAAACATATATATATAGCTATATGTGTTAGGCATATGGCTCTAGGCATCCCTGTGTAGTGATACCTAGTTCAGCATTAAAAATGACAACATCTGAGCAAACTAAGACTTATTTTGGCAAACAGGAGTGGGCTAAGTACTTTGAATTGAAAGCAGTGTAGCTGACTTGAGGCAAACAGAACTGCTTTAGTCTGAGGGTGCGAGTTCTTGGTGAGCCTTCTCTTTGCCTGCCTCTGGGTGCAGGCTGGCCCAGCCTGCAGCTCCAGCAGTGTGTCCCTCTGGGAAGGAGCCAGTACAGTGGTGTGTGACTGGGAGCTCACCTGCTGTGCTCTGAGCTGCAGCAAAGGGTCTTGGAACGTATATAACACTCCATTAGATATATTCCCTGTTCTGTAGTTAACAAAATATGAGGGCTGCAGAATATCAGCCTTAAGTACCAAGAGGTGACCTGATACTTTATCTGCTCTGGAGTAAAGGGACTTGGCAGTCAGCGGTCCCGAGTTTAATTCTGATCAGTGTTTCCATTGAGAACTGAGATGCTGAAGTACAGTGTTCTGAATAAACGTGCTGGTAAGATAGGAGGGCCTGCCAGCATTCAGAGACTGTAGTGATACTGAAAATCATCTTGACAAATTAGACACATAACCTGAAAAAAAGCGGAATTAAAGCCAGCAGGGATAAATAGAAGATACTCTGCTGAATTCCTGAAGCAGGAAGAAATTTAATGGGCTGAGGATGGTGATCAGCTCCTCAGACAGTATTCCTTTAGCAAAGTAGCTGAATATACAGTGCATCATGCACTGAGTATGAGGTCAGTAATGTCATGCTGTTGCAAGAAGGGCAAACACCACGAGTTTGTGAGAATGTGGGGCCTGGTAGGTCTGTGGAGAGCCCTTCTTCTCCACTTTTGTCCAAACTTGGGCATCATTCTCCAAGAGCAACGTGTGTATCACTGGAGAGTGTCCAGAGAAGGGTGATCCGATATCTTAGAGAGATAACTCAGGGGGAAGGATCAGAAGAAATGGAGTTGTTTAGTCTAAAGAAGAGAAAAATGGGGAGGAACGTGGTAGGTCTCCGGTATTTTAAGAGCTGTGCAGAGAAAGGGCATCGTGTGTGTTCAGTGTCATGGTGGGTGGTACAAGAAATGAGGGGCTTTCTGGAGTAGGGAACTCTTCAGGTTGGATCAGAGAGGTAACCTGCAAGCGTAAAGCTTGTGAACCACTGGAATAGCTGGCTTGGAGAAATTGCTGGATTTCTCCCCAGAAAGCAGTCCTTAAGAAGGATATGTCAGGAGTGACATCAGGGAGTTGAGTCTGTCTTGGGGAGAAGTGTTGAACTGGATGGTGTCTCTTCCAGCTCGGATTCCTCTGTGCCTCATTTGAGGTACAGGTTAATGCAGAAGGCCTTCTGAGGGACGGCGTGAATAAAACACTGCTAAATGCCAGGAACTATTTCAGCGTTCACTCTGAGAGAAAATACTGTGTGAAAGTTTCATTTCAGTTTTCTCCTAGAAATTCCTGGTTTGTGCGTCCTCGTTTTCTCTGGAAATTTTCAAGATTTTTCCCCCTAGGCCTCATAACTCTTGGAGTATGTCATTGTTTATTTCTGCTGACTTCTTTCAGGACCATTTGTGGGACGGCTGCCAAAGATGTTGAGGTATCTTTTTCCATGTTCTTATGTCTTTGACTTAGGAGGACATTGTCCATACATACGTATAAATGAAGCACACACAGAGAACAAGTAAATAATTAAATGTAAGGACCTCTTTTCTTTATTTTCTCCTGCCTCTGTTTACTCTCCTCTGTTCTACGGAAAATTAGATCCAGGTACTGAGCTGCTCTGGGGTATTAAGCTACAAGAGGTCTGTCCATATCACTGTAATTATTAATTGACTGCACAAAGGAGCACATGGAGAATAGGGGTGGAAAGGAAACTGCATGCAAACAATCAAGATAAAAAGTAGCACACGCAGGAAGTAGCAAAGTGTAGGACAGGTTGTGATAACTTTTTTTTTGCCTCACTTTCTGGCAGCCTCTAAGATTATTGTTTGGTAATTAAAGTCTGTTGCTTGGAACAAACAGGATTGCCTGATATCTACAACTACCACATATATAGTGGAAATTGATTTTTGTTTTTCATTTTCCAATTTATACAAAGTAGAGCGAGCTAAAGAAATAGAGTTGGAAATTAATTTAGAAAATCTGTGATTGTAAATTATCACTACTCCAAAGAGTTTGTTATTGGCTTTTATCCTGCAGTTTGGTTTTGTTGTGTGTTTCAACTGTAAAAGAAAAATTATATTCCATGGAAAAGTTAAGCTTAAAATAATTAAAGAATTTAGCTCTTTTAGCATTGTTCCTGACACGTGCCTTGTAATTGATGACACACAGTGCTGCCTGTGACAGGAAGTTGAATGAGTGGTGGCAGTGGACTCATGTTCAGTTCTCCCTTGTCACTGTTACTCTTTCTTAATGAGACCCTTCAAGTGAATCAAGATGGGAACTGAGATGGGTGTCTGAAAATAAAACTGGAAATTAAAAGATGGGGTCTGCTTTCCTGTCAGAGGATTTAGACTAAATTGAATGGGACAAATTAAATTAATGTTTTCATCAAAACACTTTACGTTTCCTAGAAAGATTTTCCAGGTTAGTGAGCTGAAGGTCAGAAGAAGGGAAAAATCTGTCCACATTCTGTCTCTGTGACACTTGTGTGGGTCATGATACCATACTTGGGGCTTTGTCTTCATAATTATGTGTGTCTTAGTTCAGAGTTTGAATTTTTATTGCACTTTTGGTTTTAAGTCAATCTTTGAGATTTCCTATTCCCCCCCCATATTTTTTGCTTGGGTTTGTATTGATTCATTGTCAGATTTTCTGTGGTGAGTTGAGTTTGTTCCATTCTGTTTGTTCCAGAATGAAGGAGGTAATTTCACCAGGCGTTTTTCAATTAATATAAATAGCACAAGGCAAAGAAGATTGTGCCTGTGTGAGTGATCTTGTGTAGGATGTGTTAGCTTTCTCTGTATCAGTAAGCATTTTATCAAAGCTGCCCAATTTATTAGTTTTCTCACTTTAAAGCCAGTAGACCTGGCTGCTGACCTCAGCTTCTCTCTGTACATGTAAATTGGGAGGCTGGAATGCAATAGCAAGAGTTCAGAAAGAACCCAAGACAACCCTAATGGGTAACAAACATAAAGGATTAATACAGAAGGTGTTTTAACCATTGACTAAAATAGCTCTGTGGTCGGTGATGGAAATACAGAATTTAAAATGGGGAACTTTATTGTACCTGCTGGCTTATAATAAGAAAGCAGTTAAATATGTTTCATCATTCTAGTTCAGCTGCAGTTGTAGTACATTAATTAGTGGTGTCAGCTATCACCTACTTATTAATTCAGGCTCTTATCAACATATTATCGAGCTCGAGGTTGGAGGGACAGGATGTTACTGGAGTTGGAAAACAAATCTGGGATAATTAAGTACATTTTAATCCACTTCAACCACAAAATTATCTTCTCAACTGCATCTCTGCAGATATTAGATAATAAACATTGAAGTAGACATTATGAATATCATAAGTATGTTGTGGCCCCAGAGCCTTTTATTTTCAACCTTGGGGCAGAAATTTCACATCTAGAAACCAAACCTATTCCTTATTTTTCTTACACTTAAACACGTGGTTAATGAGGATGTTTGTACCATGGCAGCTTTCTCACTGTCACGGCACTCTGATTGTAAATGCAGGATTCAAACTAAATTGCTTTGCCTTTTAATTTCCCTTTTTTTTCTTTTTAATTGAAATATTAATTCAGCTTTTTGGAGTACATTTTAATTCCAGTGCATCCTCTTACCATAATATTAGCTGTTTTCTAGCCAAATCTCTTGTGTCCATTTTCAGATTCAGTCTACTTTTATCTCGATTTAGGCATTTTAAAGCATTCCTTCCCTGAAAGAGAATTTTCTCCCATTGTGAGATAACATTATGTAATTTTTCTTAGCATTTATAGAACACAAGTGGGTACCAAGGTACTGCTTTAGAGGCGATCTCTGTGATAATAAGCTCTCATGAGAAATTACTTCCCTTCTGTTTTGAAGAGGCAGAAAATTACAAATTTGAAGAAACACTATAATTTGAAGAAAATGGGAAGCTGAAGGGAGAGGAGAAAATTAGTCTCAGGATAGGGGGAAGCAGTGTAGTATCTTTAGACTAAATATACTCTCATAGGCCCACTGTTGCCTCACAAATTGTACCTCTCTGAATGTAATAAACTTTGTCAAAACAATATTTACCATCACATTTTATATACTTGGGTTTAGTTTTCATGGATCAGAGTTGATAAAGTCATAGAAAACTGGGTTGGAGGGAACCTCTGGAGGTTGCTGAATGAGGTCTCCTGCCAACTCGTATCACACAGCAGGGACATGCTGACTTTATAAACTCTTCTTTATTGTTCCTCTCCTCCTGGAAATAAAAAAAATATTGCCAAATATTCAAGAAATTGGAATCTTGACTGTCAGGGAGTTCCCTAACTTTACCGGGTTGTCAATTTTAGTAAAGAAAACTGTTTTGTGAACTTCTTTATATTTAATATTTAGGGTTTTTTTTTTTCTTTTAAAGGGCCAACTGATATAATTAGGGACTTTGTTCATGACCACAGCATAATGACAGCTCCTTTCTTCATTGTTCCATGGTCCCATTTTCAAGAGCCTTCAGAGGAAGCTATTTCAGTCTGTTTAATTTTTCTTAGGAGCAAATTTTTTTTACTATCGTACTTACTTGACTACCATCATTCCACATAAATTCTGACTGCAGTCTGTTTAATTCTTGATTCTTAAATTATTTTGTGGTTCTGACTTGTCACAATAAAATTCTTGCTGGAGGGACAGAAGGAACAACTTACTTCTGTGTTGTTTCTCCCCCTTTAGAAGTACTCTAGGCAAAAAATGAAGTATTTGCTGCTTGGTTTATGACCCTCTCCATTCTTACCAGCTTGTTTTCATGTTTGCTACTAAATGTGACCTGGAAGTGCAGTGGGGTTTAATAGCCTGAATTTCAGCTGTTTCCTCCTACAATGCCTTGTCTTTACCAGCAAACTGATTTAATGGGATTTTTAAAAACATATATGGATGTAGCTTTTCCTGGCAGATCCTTAAAGTGCTTTTGAATCTGAAAAACTGTAACGTCAAGATGATTCTTACTGTTCAACCTGCATCCTCCATGTATCTGAGTCATACCTGCTCGCTCTGGTAACAAAAACATTTATTGTGTTGCCATTAACCATGGTGAATCACGGTAATGCAAAATGAAATTTGTGGGCTGCTCTGCTTTGCTTTTCTTTATAAACAAGATGCAGCTTGAGATATCTTAAAAGAAAAAAAAAACCAGAGTGGAACATTTCTGTATTAAATGATTTCATGTCATAGTTGGGTTTTGGGGGTACTTGGGGGACATTTCTGCTCCTTAATAAATTACTGATTTGAATAATAAATGTATTTGGGGTCAGAAGCAGGAGGAACAACTCAAGCAGTGAGTCAGACAACCAGGATTTTACTTCCTGCCCTTGTGATCGTTCGCCCAGGTTTGTGTGTTTGGAAACTTCCTGTGGGGTGAGGCTGCCCATCACCCAAGGGGACAGTGATGAGCAGTCCCTTTCCTCCCAGTTAACCTGGAGAAAGCTGTTGCCTGGTTTGGATTTCTCTGGTAATGTAGGTGTGTGTTTTAGAAAATCAGACTGTTTATTAGCTTGACCTCCTTGCCAGTTCCTTCTTGCAGCCTCCTCTCCTTCTAGGGGAGAACCATGGGAAATTATTCTATCTGTAGTAATACTGGTGCTCTGTTCAACCCTCTCCTCCTGTCCTTCAGGATGCTTCCCTGACCTTTTTCACACTATCCCCAGAAAACACTCAACCCTTTCAGGTCATTCCAGAATTAGTTTTAAACATTTGCAGCCTCCCAGGCCACTTCCAGGCTTTCCTGGATACCAGCCCACCAGGATGTCCTTTTGGAGTCTTCTCTTTCCTTCCAAGGCCAATCAATTTGGCTGCCAGACTTCAATCCATTCTCTTCATTTTCCCCATTATCCTCTCTCCAGCAGCAAGCAGAGCCAGAGCCAAACCAAATTCTTCTCCACAAGAATGAATTGTCTCACCCTGTCCTTTAGTTCTCTAATTCTTCAGGTATTTTTTGGCTGAAGAGCAGATTGTTGTGTCTTTCAGATACAATCAGAATTTATGTTCCTGTTAATCAGTTACTGGCATACATAAAGCTTTGTATGCATAAAGAAATAATATTTATACTTTCCTTATCAGTATTTTAAAGCTAGATTAATTATAGCTGATCACAGTTGTAAATACACTTCAAGGGGTATAAAAGGTAATATTCCTTGCACAGTTCTGAAATTATTTTGAAACATTTAAAAAGCCTGTTGTCAAAGGAGACTTCCTAATAAATGCTTGATTTTGTACGATGTAGCTTTCCATCAGCATCCCAGTTTTTAAACTGGAAGAGAAAAGGTGATACTATCAGGGAGGAAAAGGAACTTTGCAAAGGTCGTGCTACTCCCAGAAGCGTTTGGAAAAGAAAACAAACCTAAGGCACTTGGAAGGAGTTCAGGGATTTCTACTTAGATGTGACATGATATGATAGGTGATGTGGTATGATATATAGGCAAGATTATTCACCCTCTAAGTTCACCCTTCATTATTCAAACCAAACCCCTGATTTACTCCAAGCCCTGGAATTGAGCTCTCTGCTACTGCCAGCCTGCCTCAGCAGAGCAGGGAAATGTGTTGCCCTGGGGTTTGCAGGCTGCTGTGAGAAGGAGGTGTTTCCAGGAAAGCAGATGTTCCTGGTCCGCCCGCAGCCTCCTTGGCTCCGGGGTGGCGCGGCCGGAGCGGCTCCTGCGGGAGCAGCTGTGCTGTGGGCACACATCCACCACTGGAGAGCTGCTGCTGGAGAGCTGCTGTTCCTCAGCTGAGCTCCCTGGATCTGCTTCTGTCCCTGTGTCCCAGAGAATTCCAGCTGGACTCTCTGCATGGTTCCCTTCATGGTCCTGAGCTGACTGGCTTGCTGCTGGACAGTTCAGAAGGGAGGGAACAAACTGGCATTCGTTGCTTTGCGTCCACAGAAAATTCAAGAAAACTAAGTTTTAAGAAATCCTAATAAATTACCATGTCTGTCTTTCTTCAGGAAATCATTAAAAAATACTATTTATCTATGTGGGAATAACTTGTTCCTAAAAACTTTCAGCAGAGATTTCCACACTTTCCTCAGGCAGTCTTAGCTGTAATTTGAGTTATATAACTTTTAAACTGTCGAACTTCCATCTTTCCTCCTGCAGTTTAAGCCTCTAGTGTCTTGGCAATTTTCAGGTGAAGAAGTCACTTTGCTACAAAAGGTGATAAATCTCTTGTACATCTGAGTCTATTATCACATCTCTGCTCTTCCCTTCTCCAGCCTGAGTAAATTCAGTTCTTCCCATCTTTCCACACAGATCTTGGTTTATATACCTTTGATGGCTCTTAATGTACTCCTCTGGACTTTTTATACCTGGGCCTATTTTTTATTGAAAACTGTCATCCAGAACAGGACACAATGTTCCAGTAAAAGTTTGACCAGTCCTGCCTTGATATCTTGTTCTCAATCCCAAAGTTACTGAAATATTTTCACAGCTGAGTAATTGTAAGGCAGCACATCAACTCCTTTACTGGCGTGAATTTACCTCAGCAGAAAATCTGGGCAAAGCGTCTGTTTATCAGAGAGTGTTTGAGGCTTTGCTGCTGATGATGGGTAGGAAATGTCACAAGAAGAACAGATCTTGTACTATTTTTACCAGTTCAGCTGTGATCTGCCAATTAAACCAAGCTGATCATCCTTATGGGCTGCTTCCTGTGAGAGCTCCCACGCGAGGTGCGCTCAAGCCACGCCGTCCCATGGTAGGATAGCGGCCAGGTTGGAGCTCTGTCCCCTTTCTCAACGTTTGGATGCAAAGCAAATGCACTTTCTTTTCCTCTAACAGACCTGGGAAACCTGTGCTTTATTGCCTTACTTAAAGCAGGATGTCATGTTTTCCCTAACCCCTCATGTAGGCTTTTTTCCACAGCACCAAGTCGCTGCTGACTCACCCTCAGGCTGGGCTACCAGCAAGCCCCAGATCTTCTTTCCTGTGACAAACTTAAATTAGTTGATTATTCCACCCCTAAAGCACTGCTTTGTGGTTATTGTAAGTGAATTGCCTGCTGTTCAGTTCAGGTTATTCCTCTAATTCAATTTCCTTTTGAATTTCAGCTCTCCAACAGGCAGTGCAGCAGTTTGATGAGTGCAGATTTACAATCTGAACAGGTTGTGGAATTTAATCTGTATAAATTTCACCTTAAACATATATTCATAACCCCTATGAAAATAATCACTCAAAGTGTAATTAACCCAATTGCTATTTCTAATTCCTCACAGATGTACTTTAAGAATGAAAAAGCTTGCAGCTTAAATATATTTATTCCAAATTTTTCATTTTATAACTTGAATTTGCCAAATCAGTTTTCAGGGTTAGTTAAAGAAATCACATGGGCGTATCATAAAATGGTTTGGGTTGAAAAGGACCTTAAAGCTCATCTTGATCCACCCCCTGCCATGGGCAGGGACACCTTCCACTATCTCAGATTGCTCCAAGAGCTGGCAAACCTGGCCGTGGACACTTCCAGGGATGAGGCAACCACAGCTTCTCTGGGCACCCTGTGCCAGGCTCATCCCCTCACCTCCTCACAGTAAAACGTCTTTTTCATCATGTCGTTTTCAGTCTTGGGCTTTTGGAGTCTTGGGTGTGTATGTGTTTTGAATTTGTTTTGGTTCTGAGGTGTTTCTGCTCTCCCTTCTCTGGGTTTCTGGTTCATCAAACAAAATAATGATCTCGAGTTTCAGCGTTCCAATGTCAAATGACGCGTGCCATCGTCCGTGCACCCTGCTCTGCTGGAGTGTCACTGGATTAATACCTGCAGGTACTAAATAAAGATAAGAATAGGCTGGTTGGTCCATCTTCATTTGTTTCAGTTTTTCTCTGAAGAAATGAGGCAGGCAGTTTCCCAGATGAGCAGACAGAGCCTTCTCTGTAGCTGTGGTGTTGTGCCGACGCCAGCAGAATAAGGCTGGAACAAGTTGGGAATTTTCTGATCTGAATCTTGGTTGTGGACCTGTTACAGTGAGCAAGGAAGGTTTGTCTTTCACAAGTTATAGCAGATGAAGTTGCTGGATTATATTTCATCACAAAAAATGGTCTGTATTGCAGATCAGGGTGCTGGTAACTCATATGCAGGGCCAGACAACAAATAGGCAGCTACAGCTCCAGTATTCAAAAATACATTTGTGCTCTTTAAAAGTCTTCTTCTTTGCTGAGCAAAGACCAATTTCATGATTTAATGAGCATTGACATGTAAAGACATTTTCTTAAAAGTCCATTTGAATCTTTCGGGTCTTTTGGGGTAGATATATGGTGTTTAACAGCGAGGACATTTCAAACAAAATTACTGCTGGGCCTTCATTAGGTTTTATAGATCAGAGATGACCAATTAGGCACACTCCAGGTATTTTCTCTGCTCTAGGTAATACTGGTTTTTATTAGAATTATGACCTTTATTTGCTTTTGAATCATGTCCAGCAAAGTGGAATTGTCACTTTTTATCAGTGAATTGGATTTTGGTTTTGGGAATAAACCATGCATGCTCTTTATTTGTGCATAAGAGTTTCTTCCTTGCCAAAAAGCCATGGATTTTGATGAAGAAGGAAGGAAAAATAATTCCTCAGCAGAGTAAAACATAAAAGATACATATAGATATAAATATAGATATAGATGATATATATAAATAACTGGTTTCTTTTTATAAACTGGCATTACTGGAGAGGGCAAGATCTGTTGCTCAGCCATTCTTCTGTTGAAAGTAAATGTGCTGTCTCACTTGAACTCAGTCTTCTGGCAGCCAATGTGCATGGCCAGAGTAGTTGGCTTTAAAAAAACACAGCAAAAGTGTACAAAGAAAACCCCCACCCCTGTCTAGCCTAATTCCCTTGGCGTGCACAAGGGAAATTTTGAATTTAGCAAATGGAACAAGTGTGGTCCAAGCCTGATCTGTTTGGGAGCAGTTGATAAATTGTGTCAAAACAGTCCTGCGTACTTGGAATTAAATCCTGCACATTTCTGAAGAAACACTTGCAAATATTACCACTCTGCAGAAGTGTCTGCAACAGTTGGTGCTGGTGCAACACTGGCCAGGCAGGAATGGAATTAAAATATTTCCTCTCTGCCGTCTGCTCGAGGCTTATCATCTGCTAATGCCATAGAGAAACTTGGTCTGTCTGTAGTACCCTGATCCAAACTGAAAATATTTTTCTGCATAAACATTTTTAAGAGAAATCTTTCAGCAACTTGGGCTTTCACAGCGATGCTTAATTGCAGTCAATTTGTCTCCGCACAAAACTTAGCATAAATAAACACTTATTTCAGTGTTCTTGCAGTTCAGAAAATGTAATTTTAATTTTTTTAAAACCAGAAATCATTCATGAAACACAAAATGTCATTCCCTTGAAGCTATAATTTGATATACCTGTAGAAATAAAAGTGTGGATTTATTTAAATAACTTGCTTAGTTAAATAAACCCAGACAGTCCACTTAGGCAAGGAGGAGGTGCTTGAAGTACATACAAAACAGAGAAATGCACCCACAGCAACACACGGAATTCTAAATGCAGCTGAACTGTGTGCTCCTTCCCGTTTTCTGTCCTCTGTTGGGGTTGTGTCTGTGGTACAACTGGAGATTGGCATGCCAGGAACATGCCAGGGAGAGAACAGATTGCCTCCCTTCACTGACACGGAGGATTTAACCTATTTATGGCACTCGGGTGTTAGCACAGAAAAAGCCAAGCGTGCCCAGGCTGGGTGCCTTTGCTGATACCACTCGTTGTGAATTCACACCTCATCAATCCATCATTTAAGGAAATGAGGGAAGAAAGGAACCATGTCTTAATTGGGGTAGGTGGATGATAATGCCAGGCAAGCAAGAGGCCAACCTGTGCCTGAGCCAAGGGCGAAATTCTTTTCTGGGAAGGACGATGTGATTCTATAACCTGTGATGTCACCATGAGCATGGAGAAAGTCCCTGAGCCGTGGGCTCTGCAGCTTCTTGGGTCTTCGAGCCTTCTTTGCCACCTCCGCTGCTAGCTTGCTTTAGCATGGACAACTGCAATGTGCAGGCATAGTGTTTAATTCTTGTCACTTCTCCGCAAGAAAATAAACTACCTGCAGGTAGAAAAAGGCTTTTTTAAAAGCAGCTGAAGCCATGGTCACAATTGGGAAGAATTTTGAAGTAGGAGTTATTAAAGCAGGAGAAGTGGAATTTTTCAAGCGCATTCCTGAGGGAGTGAGTGGGAGAAATCATTCTGTCTGCTGAGAGCATGAAATAATGTTTGTGCATTTTGGAGGTTTATTAGAAGGCAAAGTGTACTTCGTGTGATTCCATTTGTTTAGCTACTTAATTCAAATCTGTCTCTTCCATCTATAGGCTAATCAAGAACTCCATAGTAGTCAGGCACTTGAAAATTTTAACCTTTGTCAGATTGTTATTTTGTTACAGTTTCTTGTCTCAGTAACACACCTTGGAAATTGCAGATTCAAGGAGAGAATGAGAATTTTCTTCTCTTTTTTTTCATCCCCAGGG
Organism: Phainopepla nitens; assembly: GCA_013400175.1. Taxonomy (NCBI): domain Eukaryota; kingdom Metazoa; phylum Chordata; class Aves; order Passeriformes; family Bombycillidae; genus Phainopepla; species Phainopepla nitens. The sequence continues at coordinate 491,023 of VXBQ01010981.1, forward strand.
AAGGCAGGAATAAAGAAGAATTGTTCTTTTCAGCTAGAAAAGCAAAAGAAAAACAAATGGATGGGCAACATACAAAGCTTTTTATTTTGTTGCCTCCAGTATCGTGTTTCTTACCACCAGAATATCTGCAGCTGTATTATTACCTGGATGGTTTTGGAGCAGCCTGCTCTAGTGGAAGGTGCCTGCCCATTGCAAAGGGCTTGGAACTGGATAAACTTTAGGGCCCCTCCAAGCCAGATCATTCTGGGATTCCATGGCCCGAGTAAGGAACCCCAGTGACCCAGAGAGGCTTTTATTCCAGCACATAAAATCTTTAAACGTGGCTGATGCAAAGGATATTTATAGGCTCAGAAGGAATAGTGATGAGAGATTTTTCCGGAGCAAATGAAATAAAAACGAGGTTTGTTCACAAGCACGTGCTCTAAATCATGGTGAAGCTAACATCCTAATTTTGAATCCAACTGGGAAAGAGTTGGAACAGCAATTTCAGACCCTGTGCAGGGAATACAGGTAATCTCAGAAGAGAATTAGGTATTTTCTTGTCAAACTAAGCTTAGATCCTAGAACTGCAATTGGCTGTATTTTCAAGCATGGAGTTTCATCCTTCATCCCACAGGAATGAGAATGAAGACAGATGGGAAGAAGTGAGGGAGAAGAAAAAAAAAAACAAACAAAGGCACTTTTGCTGAACTGGAATAGTTTGGAGGATTCTAGAAAATGTAGTCAATGTGGAGCCATTTACCAGTGTTGGACTGGGATAGTTCCATGGGATGTGTTAAGTGCCTTATATTAGATATTTATTTCTCCATAATGCTAGGAAGTCTTGTGCACTTTGTGAAGCACCAGATGTTAGCCTGGGATTGCCCTGGAGCAGCTTGGGTATCACTGGCACCTACAGATAATTCCAGGTATGCAGTAAGATCCATAGACATACCTAGCCATTATTTTACTGGTGAAAATCAGGATTTGCTTTACTCCACACTGAAAGAGAAGCTGTTCTTCTCTTTTTCCTTTCCTTATTTTGTGTTTGGGGGTGGCTAACTAAAAGCATATAAAGAATGCATTAAAAGCTCTTTGCACTTTATGCCTTAAATATATCAGAATGCCAATGTCTCCAGCAACCTCGCTGTTAATATTAAGTGGAAATTTATTGGCCTTGGAGTTAACTTGTAGCATTGGCAACAAACAGAATTACTGTTGTGGGGTTTATGTTGGGTTTTATATGACAGCCCAGGATGATGCATTTCTCAAAGCACTTGAGATGCAATTTCAGAGAGGCAAATGAGAATCAGTCAATGGGTCAGAGCAACACAGTTCAAAGGCCTGTAGTTCATAAAATATTTGTGTGCTGTTATAAAAGTAAAGAGGAAAGGGAGCTTATGTAACCTACCAAAAAAAAGTGAAGAGCCAGCAGAAAACTTCCTCTCCCATCCCACAACTGAACTGAACTTAAATATTTCCAGAGAAAGCGTGTCCAGCCGTGGCTTTTCCACAGCTATCCCAGGATGTCTGCCATTCCAAATCCAATAATTCCGTTCTTTGCTATTCTATTGTTCCTAGATGGATGCATCATGTCCAAGCTATGCTCACTGTGACCAGCTGCAGAAAGCTAGTTTGCCACAAGATTTTTTGTTGTTTTTTTTGGTATATTAATGTGATTGCAAGGGAAAAGGGGAAGGAGAGTGACATCAGAAAATGTACTGGATGGTTTAAATTTGAATGACATTTCAAAGAAAATCACCCCAAAACACCACAACACCCTAAGCAGAAAAAAAACCAACCTGAACTTCCGGGCAATAAAAATCCGAGAGGAAATTTTTTTGCCTGTTAGGTGGTTCATGGTGTCCTTTACACTGTCGTTGCCTGTTGTCATTCAGATTTTTGAATTTATCTGGATTTTTAGATAATTGTGTTTTTGGTTTTAAAATACTGATCGTATATTGGCTCTATGTCTAAAATATTATGCCTGAAAGTTCTAAAGGAAAATGTAAAAAAAAAAAATGAAAGGCTTAATGTAAACTTCTGGGTAATGTTACTAGCTGGAGGAAGCCCTTTTGGAATCACTAAATTCCACTCTGATTCTAATGTGGTTTTGATGGATTTTTTCATCTTTCCCTTCTTTCTTTTACGTCATTTCTCCATAGTGTGGTGGAGCAGTCACCATCCTTACCAGAGACGTGGCTGCAGTTTGCCAGGGTAGCCATCAGCGCTGCTTCCCTCTTGAGGAAGCAGATTATATGAGAAACAAGGGAGAAGCTTCCAGGGCAGAGCCAGAATGCATATTTAGCCCAGACTCTTGGATCCCAAGGAATGCAGGCAGAGGCTTTACAGACCTTTCACTGCTCTACCATTCTGCTGCTGCTGACTCGTTAGGCACCTCCCCTGCATTTTGATTTTGAACACACACACTTAAGCTTGGCTTTGAGAAGCAGATGCTTGACTTTAACACAAGTAATAGCAAAGAAGTCGGTCCTGCAGTTTGTCGAGCACTGCTCATGAAAATCTGGACTGTTGAGGAATTTTGCAGACATGCAGCCAGATTACCAGAATTCAAAATGCATTAAGTGCTGAATATTGAATAAGCCAACTGGGAGAGTTCGTGAAGAAGCAAGGCAGTGTGGTTAAGTTGGAGGGGCACATTTTTAGCACAAGTTGAAAATGTGTTTTATGGTGTGCACCCACTCCTGTGAGAAACCTGGTGAGGTGATCCTGGACAAGGCCAGTGCTCTGACGATATATACAAAGTTGGCAGTGACTTACTGCACTGACTTAGTGCAGCTGTACACAGGGGTGTTGATTTATCTGTGTGGTGGGACAAGTTACACACTGCTAAGGGGACAACAGAGGTAAGAGTATTGTCACTGAGTCAGGCTCCCTGCAGGGTTCACAGCTTCCTCTGGCTCCTTGTCTCCTGTGTGACCCATTGGAGCTGCAGCCCACAGATTTGTTTAGAGAATCTCCTGCAGACAAAGCTGAGCAGATGAGATGTTGTGGTTCCAGCAGCGTTCCTGACATGTTCCCACCCCCTGAACCCAGACACTGCTCTGTGGTGGTGTCACCACTTGTCACCTCTCTGTGCTGTGGTACAGCCTTAGCATAGACACTGCTACACAGTGTCAGTGAATTGCTGTGGGGCTGATTTGCTCCTCCTTTAACCTTCCTGGCTCCTGGAGAGGAAAGAAATGTTTAGCTTTTTCACTCAAGACAGATGCAAAGCAAGCCTGATTCTTATCTCTTCTCCTTCCTTCTTTTCCCTTTACAATCCCCACAATTTCCAAATTTCTATTCCCACCCAGAGAAGAATGTTGAAAATAACAAAAACAGATTCTAAATGATGATGCTTTGTTCAACATTACACCATTTTGTTAATTTTGATTGCCAGGATTATTAACCACTGAAATATATAATTTCACAACCTGGACAGGACATTAGTGATTTGGAAGCCACAAATTATTTACCACTGATTGAGTAACTTTCCACAGAGTTAATTCTGCTTCAGAAGAATGCATGGCTTATGATCTTGCTGTCCTATTTTTCCAGCTAATGCCTGGCTCCCACCAGAAACCCTCGGGTTGGAGACCAAATGGGTGGGAGCTGCTTCTCTGTGATGGTAATTTCAGTTTGATAATTTCAGTTTGGCACCTCTGAGAAAACAGAGCATGTCCTTTTCATCTTGAATGACCAGATTGTTTTTAAAGGAAGCTTAATAATGCAGATTGGGAATCAGTGGTCTTTTGTTAATTCCTGTAACTTCTGTTGATTTCATGGAGATTTAGGGACCTTTTTAAGAATGCCTATTTGTGCCTTTAGCTGTAAAAAATACAGACTAGTTTGTAAAATTCCTTTGGAAGTGCATTTAAATGTCAGTTCAGGAGAAGACAGTTGTTTAGCTCCATCCCATTCGAGAAAGCTCTTCTGTCACCAAGGAATTTAAGCACATGTAGAAGCTCTATCCATACAAAGGTATCTTCTCAAGTCAGAGCTCCATAGCTATTTAGTAAATCACACACTGATAAATGCTAAATGTGTTTCCCTTTCTCCTGAACAACAAGTGTTTCTCAAAGAATCACTGCTTATACCTTTTATTTTTAGTTTTTAATGAGTGATCTTCGTTTTCCGGGGTGTCTTTGCCCTTAAGTCCTTTATCACAGGGTGATGCTAATATCACTTACTTAAATAAATGTTTTTCAGACTGAGGAAGAAAGCCCCCCAGAAGGCTGCACACAGTGCTGATGATATCTCTACTTAGGTTCCATTAGTGTATTAGGAGTTGCTGGATATGTTAAATGCACACTGCCAAAACTTTGTGTGTGTGTTCCATTTACACCTCACTTACTCTTATCCAGCTCACTCCATTACATGAGTCATTTTTGTGGTGTTTTTTCTGGTTTCAAAATCACCTACGAGCATCTTAAATAAGGCGCAGCCTCATTAATACATTAACATTTTGTAGCAAATATTTTATGTATGCTTTGTCTGCTTTTATACATAATTACTAGACACGTAAGAGACTCCGTTTCTAGATTTTTGTTGGACCAGCAGCAATAGGCACCTGTTTCCATTCCACCCTCTATTTTATGCTCAGTTTTATTTCCAGGGATGTTGCACCACAGCCCTGGTTCCTGTTAGGCTTTTGGCCACTGCCTCAGTGCAAGCAGCAAAGCAAGATGTGAGTGAGGAGCAGCGTGAATGAGAGTTAGGAGGGATTAGGGAGTGCAGCAGTGACATCCAAGAGAGCACTACTTGTTTTGTTAAGCTGGATTTAGGAGGGAAATAAAGAAGCATTTTTCCAAATCTCTTCATTATTGGTCACACAGTGGCCTAGAAACAGATGTGCTGTTAACCTCTGTCCCGTATTACCTCTGGTGTGTTCCCTTCTCTGGGGTGAGGGAGAGGGAGAAATGCAGCAGGGTGGTGCGAGGGAGCTTCGCCGTGTCCGTGCCGTGGCATCTTGCAGCCATCAAATGAGACATGGAGAGTTCTCCAATCCCATCACATTCCTGCTCCACAGAGCAGCCTTACATTTCTCCTAGCCCTTGCCTACTTTGGCAGAGAGCAAAGGTAGCAACTCAAATCCATTGGTACAGGAGCAGAGAAATCCCTGTGAAGTACCACAGAGCTTCATCAAGTACCGTTAGTGATGGGACAGGAGGGAGGAGCCTCAAGTTGTGCCAGGGGAAGGCTTAGGTTGGACAGTAGGAAAAATCTCTTCACCCAAAGGATTGTCATGTTCTGGAACCCCCAGAAACTCAAGTCACCACCCCTGAGAAATTTAATAGACACGTAGGTGTGGCACTTAAGGATGTGGTTTAGCAGTTGAGCTGTCATTGTCAGGTCACTGGACTCGATCTTAAAGATCTTTTCCAGCTGTGGGTCACAGTGAGCTGCTTACGTACCTGCTGAAGTTGCTTTCTTCCTTTTGAGTTCCAGCATGTGGTGCTTTGAATACAGACATTTTACTTCCCTTTTTAATGCTGTGCTATACAGTGTGTGCTGTCTCTGATGCAGTAGTCAAAAATTGTCACAGAACTGACAGACACTGCAACACTGCTCCCCACTCTTCTCCCTGTGCTACAACAGCACACCTACATCCACTCAGACACTGGCAGTGAAAGCAGTTCCTTTCCGTGTGAAATCTGCCCTGTGAGTAAACAAAGATGTTCCATTTCCCCGTGGTGTCAGCCAGGAACCTGTCATGTGGGACCCAGGTTAATGCAATACCTCATTATCTTAATCAGTCCTTTCTTTGGGAACCACACACAGTGCCTTTGTCTTGGTCAAAGGGGAACTTGAATGTTGTGGTCAGTTCTGAAAAAGGGATTTTAATATAATATTTCTCAGGTGAATCAGGAAATAGAAATAAAATCCAACAGCCAGCAATATGTGACAGGACTCATACATAACTGCTGGCAATCATTGTAAATAAGCAGGTGCCTGTAAGCACTGTATTTTAACAAGTCCAGTTACAAACTGGTTTAGCTTCAGGATGAGGCTCGTTTGCATCCTGCCACCTCTTTCATCAGGACTAAAAAAGCCCATTTTGAGCTTTAGCTGTGTTGTGCAACAGGCCGAGTTCCATCCCTGCTCAGAGGGGTGAGCAGCACAATAGACTCAGAAACTGGTATCAAAGTGTCAGAAGGACCAAAGAACTGGAGGTCAGAGGGGATGCTCAGGCTGAAAACTGTGCAGAGCCCAGAAGACAGCAGCTCTTGGCTCCCAGCCCTCCTCCCTTTCAAGGCAAGGTTATCCCTCTCACTAACGATTCAGTGCCACTGCTGCTGCCAGGAAATGTCAGCCCAGAAAACCAGCAATATCGTTGAAAAGTTGAATTAGGGTGGTTTTTTTCCTGATGAAGCTGTTCTTCATATTCCCAGGGCTGGAGCTTTTCTGGGAAAACGACTCTGGAGTGGCATGAAGCAATTGTGGGTGGTGTCTGTCCCAGGATGCCCGTAGGGACAGCAGCAGAGGGCGTCCCTCTCTCGCTGCCAAGAATGAGACCTTAAATGAGGGGTCTGGGTGGGCACTGCAGCCCCTCTAAAACTTAAACTTAGGTGGTTTAGGTTATTCAGCTCTGAATAACACCTTATCAATTCCTGTGCAGCATTGTCAAATGCTGCTGCCTGAAATGCGTCATGAAACTCCAAAGACCTACAGCAGGTATCCTGCTGTCTCAGCCTGCTGTGCCATACACCAGGCATGAGGCAGAAGATAATAATTTCCTTTTGATGCCCATGTACACCTTTTACAATGATGTTATGTGGTAGAATGCATTAAGTAGAACAAGTAGAATAGCAAAGTTGAGATGAAACAGAAATAATCATCCAAGAATATTTCTTGATTAATCAGCATTCCCAATGAATCTCCACATGAAAAAAAAGGAGTTTGATGCATTAATTCATAAACTCATTTTGATACTTTGGTGACTCTGAGCAAAAATTTACCTAGAAGCCTATTCAATTGAAATTAATGGAATTATACTTTTATTTAGATAGGTACATATTGATTAAGGGGGGCAGAATCTGTTCTCTATCCTGTAATAGAATCTTGGAGACAGTTGAGCTTGAGACATCTCACAGACCAAGATGATAGGAATATTATAAATACTGAAGAGAGGTTGTGGCTGTTACCAGTTGATTATCATACTCTCACAATAATAATTTATCTCAGATTTTAAATTGCTGTCTGTAGGACTTTTCCAAGGATTCAAATTAAACTTGATGGCCTATGATACACTTATTCTCACTAAAGCAGTGGAACTATGATGTTCTCCAATGTCACACTCAGAAATGGTGTGTTTACATAGTTGTTCAGTGGTTAATAAAAAAATACAGCTGTCACAAAGCTTGGATGTTGGGAAGGTATCTAAAACACTTGAGTTGTCCCTGAAGCACCACATAGTCCAAATTTTTTTCCTAAGTCATAATGTTCTTTAATTATAAGGCAATTACCTCTCTCAAATGATACCATGTAAGCCCATGATGTGGTAGTTGTTAACCTGTGTTTTACATCTTGACTTTTTGCCCTCAGTCATCCTTGCTGTCAATTCAAGGTCATTTTGTAGCATTTAGATTGATAAAGGCTCTAAGTGCTGGATGTATGAATAATAGATAAGGACAGTTTTAATTCAGAAATGGTACTAAATGCTCAAAATGAGTACTTTAACTAGAGAGTAATCTAAGACAATAACTGTTTGGCTGCTACCTTAAGGGCTGTCTTCAAGTATGCAATTTTTATGAGAGATGTCTTCTTATTAAAGGCAACCATATAATGAATACTTTCACATCCCTTAGGTGCAGTCACTGAATAAATTCTTCCTATATAAAGGTGAACCAACTTTCCTAAACTGTCACAAAATTAGGTGGAAAATATTTCACACATGTGCATGTCAGGCTTTTACTTTTGGTCATGTAGAAACTCCTGTGTTATTAGCAATTAAAGTATTCTTTTAGACAGAATATGAGACCCCTTGAAGTTTGCCCTGTCCATAACAGAGACTATTCTGGGCTGTTAGGAGGCTCTGGGGTGCTTTCTCCCCAGCACAGCAGACAGCAGAGGCTGCAGTGAAGGCACCTCCCCTTTGCAAACTGGTACGTACTGTGTCCCTGTCCTGGTGTGCTGGTCCCACTCCAGCCTCACTTTGGGAGTACCTGAGGGGGGGATTCTTCTGCACACAATTTTTAGACTCCATTTATCTCATTTTCTTCTGTTTTTTCTTCTACAAAAATGACCAAAGCAAGACTACAAATTCATCTCTAACTAATCGCAGAGTCACGTTAGATGTCTTTCCCTTGTAACATGGTGATTAGGTGTCATATCCGCTGGGATCTGTTGTTGCTGAGAGCCCAGAATTTGGTGGCAAGGTCTGGATTTGTGGTTGGCATGCATAGCATTTAGTCAGATTGTTTTCTTTCCATGTCACTCCCGTGTAGACATGAAACCGCGAGCGCTGATTATGCAATCGCACATTTTCCCCTTTTCCTAAATGGATTACAGTGATAAAGCTGGAAACGTTGTACTCTGTTTCCACAGCTGCAGCAAGCTGGGAGCAAAGAAAACAATAGCTGCATATACACATGTGCATTCCAGCTGCTGCCAGCTCCCACATTCGCCCTTATCCTTGCTGTCCTCCCATTGGAGCAGATAAATTGCCTCAGTGACAGGAAAGGTTGGTAGTGGATAAGCTGCCAGTTTAATAATGTTTGGTAGAAAACTTGGAATTAGGGTATGAAAATACTAATTGCACCTTAATTTGGAGGGTGATTTAAAGTTCAAGCTTCTTGAACCGGGGAGAGTAGCCCTGGGGAAATGCAGATGAAGGTTTCTGTTCCTTTTCCCTCCCAGCTTGGTCCCACAGCCAAATATTTCTCCTTTAAAGCCCACAACTCTGGAGACAACAGTAGCTTTCCTGCTGTTCACTGAGCTCTGCCTCACTCCTGGGGTGCCAGTTGTATCTGCAGGAGCTGGGAAGATAAAAGAGAGAGGATCTGGTGCATATCCTGGAGATGTAAAACTGTTGGAATAGAGAGCTATGGAGAACAGCTTTTTGTGGCATGGTTCCCCAGTTTTCAGGCATTTCTAGGTTCCAGGTGATAAAAAACCCTTTCACATTATAAACAATATCGGGGTGTAAGGACATTATTTAAATGACCAGATGCCAGGGCTGGTATGAGATCAGAATTTTGAAATGATTCTAAGTTTGAGTTCATAGATCAAAATCCAAATGGCATTTGGTGAAATAAGGATACCTCAGCTCCTTTAAGTCCTTGGAGAAAGGTCACGGGAAAAACACAGATAATGTTATTAGTCTGCAAGGAAATTGCTACTTTATTTTTCTTTTCCTGAATTTGAGGGAAGAGCCTTAACTGATTTAAAGACAACAATGAAAAACATGAAAGTAGGGCAAGATACAGAATACTCCAAATGACATATATGCAATAGCCTTGTCAGAGTGATAAAACAGTAAATAACGTGAGTTAGACTTTTTATGCAAACACTTGGTTTAGAAGTAGATGCTTTTTCTGGTCTGATTTATAAGCACATAAAAATTCAAGGAATACAGCTGAGGATTAAATTAATGTATGTGTATGTCTGGGTGAACACTTCAGGTTTGATTTGTGTGGGCTGACACAGTGAAAGTCTGTGAGGGTTTGGAGTTTGCATTTAGTCTTTAATGTTGCATTTTCTTCTCTGATCCATTGACACTCAAAACCCACTTCCCCAAAATGCCAAAGTCATAAGCCAGAAGGTGAAAAGTTAAATGATAGATAATGAATGATAGATTCAATATAGAACATTGTATTTTTCTGCCATTTTTGAAAGCTGAAATGTGCACTTACCTAGTGTAGGCTCAGGCCTCCTTGGGATAGGCACTGAGCAGACTATGTTGCATGAAAACTTTTTTGCTGACATTTAGCAGTGTATCCCATGGGATTATGCACAGTTGCCATAGACTGTAAACACTGAAGAAATGAGGTAGATGGGACTTAGCTTAACCTGGTCTTGTCCAGAACAGATAGCAAACGTGCTGCCCTAAGGAGTGCCAAGGTGCTCCTGCCTTGGCTCTCATGGGAGCTTGGCAGTTGGAAGTCAGCAAAGTCAAGACTTGTCATCAGTCTCTGAGTTAGGAAAAGAATGGAAATAAGAAGGATGTGAACATTTAGAAAACATTTTGCTTATCAGCAAATTGGCTTAATAGCAATGAGAGAGAAGCACTGTGGCTGTGCACTCTGGCTTTGTTTGTCACCAGTCTGAAGGGACCAGGACTTGCTGATGGCTTGGGAGCAATTCATGTCAGCCTGAGATGGCTTTATTTGCATCTCATTTAAGTCAGCTCAGCTCTGCCCTCTGCCCCAGTGTCTCCTGGATCAACCCATCCCTTTTGCAGCTTTACTCTGAGTTTAGTTTTAAAAACCTCAGCATATGCAGCATGAAACATTCAGTTTTTATGGCAGACATTTCTGCTGCAGTTATTTGTGTGATTGTTTCACACTGGTCCATGTCCCACATGCTCTGCTCTTCACCAGCCTGGGTCAAAGACTGACAGCAGAAGAGCTCTGAACTGCTCCTGTTTGCCTCACAAGCAACTTGCAGAGCTGAAAACAGCTCTGAGATACTTCAGAGTGAACATCCCTGCCCAAACAACTTCTTCAAACATGTAGGGCTTGTGGGCTCCATGCTAAAGCCTCAGTCCACTGTAAAAATGTCTCTGTTGCATCTGGTTTCTCTCACTGGTGACTGCATCCTGCGTCTGACGATGACTGGTGACAAGTGGAATGTTGGGGGTTTTTCCCCCCAGTAACTTGGACGTCTGAGGACTGAGAGCCCCCAAAATCACATATTTCTATTATTTTTTACTCACCTGGAATTCCTCTATTTTAGCTGTTGTGTTATACAAATAGTTTCAGGTAAGATGCTAAAGACTGTTCTTTAGTAACCCCTAAATCTGTGTTCTAGACTGGTATCTACTTGAATTTTACTATTTTTATTATTATTTTTGTTATTTTTAAATTATTTTTTTTAATAAGGAAATGCACAATCATAAATAATAATCCCTTTAATTTATGTAGCATGCAGACCTCAGTGCTGTCATGATCTATGCAAATTCTGGCAAATGTGGGATTTTTATTTCAAATATCCTTTTCTAAATCCTAGACTAAAGTTTATTTTTTTTAAAAGTGGGATTTTTTTTTTCAGCATATCCTGAGCTATGCAAGCATGATAAAAATACATTTTCCACATGTACTAACTAGAGCTATGCTAGCAAAAGTTCCTGAAATTGGAAACTTCCAACTGAGTTTCTTTGTTAATCTTCGGTGAGCTGTAAAAGAATCTCAGTTTGAAGACAATTAATGCAGTATTTGAAAATTGTGAGAGCTCGAAATCAATAGTGTTGTACACGCACATTACAAAATTAGAAACATCCCAGCTTCTTCCTCAGTGCAGAACCCACCCTGAAGTTGAGGAGGAAAACAGTCAATAGAAAACTCCGAAGGGAAAGATTTTTTCAGGAGAGCTGGTTTGGCTAGATGTGTGCAAGGCTGCGTAGGGGATGTGAGGCGTGCCAGGAGAATCTCTTCCCTCCACAGACCCTCAGCCCTGCTCTCTGCTGCGGGGGAATCGCAGTGAGAGTGTGCAGATCACTGCACACTGTGTCACTGATCTGCTCTGCAGATGAGAACTGGAAACTCATTTAGCGCTGCTGAGGGCATCAGAAGGGGGAAACGAAGCCTCCCAACACATTGCTCAAGCTCAGGTCTCACTGACTTCAGTGTGCCTGTGGTGATTTACATCCATAACACCCCGTCAGTTGACGTTCAGCAGCTTAATGGTCTCTGCATCTTGAGATTGGAGGTAGGAGTGGTGTGAAAGCCACTGCCTGAGCTTTGTGTCTGAATTAAAACAGGAAGGGAACTCATGTTGGAAAGGGGTGTCATGAGCTCACACTCAGGAGGGAGGATTTATTTGCTTATTTATTTATTTTAAGAACCCTCTGAAGTATTTCTCTGAGCATCCAAGAAGCAAAGGGCTATGAAGTCATCGGGATGCTCCCAGAGGGAGGCCATTGCTTGAAAGTTTCCCCTACAAACAAGAAAACAGCTCAGTGTGTCAGTGAGCCAACACCGAGCATCTGCCTTGGCTGCAACACTTATCACAGTGGGTTTACTGTGAACATCTGAACAACACACCAGGGAAACAAAAACAGCAGTGGAAAATGCACAAAGAGCCATCCCTGTGTGGTGAGGAGAAATTAATTTTCAGCATGCGTCTCATTAGCTGAATAGTTCGCCTAAATTTTACTTAGTTCCTTGTTTTGCAAATTGCAAATTTCAGGTATTCTAAAGGAGACACCTATGATCCAGAATCTTGGAGGAGCAGGGAGAAGGAGAGCACAGTACATGCCTATAAAGTATTCCCAAGTCTTGAACCCCTACTCTTTATACAGGCTCTTAGTAGATTATGGCCTATATGTAAATAATGCCCATGAAGGCCAAAGTCTAAAAACTGATGAAATTAAATGCTGTGGCCTGTCAGCATTTGCTTAGATTTGACTGGTTGCTAGTGCTGAAATTCTAACAATGAATTCCAGATATTCACAGTCCTAACTTGTTTTCTGCAGTTGGGATTCAATTCAACCAATTTATTCTAAAAAATGGAAGCTGTGAAATCTATAGGATGTATCTCACAGTCATTTCATGGCACTTGGTGAGCTCTTGACTTTATCTGCTAGAGAAAACCCCCAAAATCAGCGTCTGCCTCTTAATCCCTTTGTGGTTTGCCTGGTTCAGTTTTTCTTTTCCTGTTGTACAGTCTAGAAACAGTTTCAAAACAGTTGTTCTGAGATACTTTTCCTATTGCTATTAATGCCATTTGTTTGCATGTCATCTTTTTTTTTGCTCAGATTACTTTGCTTTTCTATCAGTGCCCTGAAAGTCCTTTTTAAATGAAATACTTTCACTGAAAAAGTAATGTTGGCACATAATGGATCAATTAGAAAGGCATGTGGTGTGGGAAAGTGAACAAATCTTGATCATTTTTGTCATAGTGATAATCAGAGGTTGATATTTCTTTGAAGCATTTCTACACTTGAAATATTTTGACTTATAATATGTTGGTTTGCAGATTTCTTTTTTATATATATGGGTATAAAAATGTGTCTCTTTGTCTGTGTGCCTATAGGTATATTCCAAAAATAGCACACAGACACACACACATCTGGGAAACACACCAAAGTCTCCTGCAAAGAGGCAGCAGCAGGGAATATATGTACATATAGGTGGATGGATGTTGTATGTGCATTGTTACCAGCATGTTGAATACCTTCCTGAGGGCACTGACTAAACAAGATGCAGTGCTGAATGCCTGTATGGCCGAGGCTAATTCTGGCTATTTTTTGGTTCAGTGTTTGTCAGATCGACAGTGTAGGAATTTCATGCTTGGATCTCTAGTTGAAAAGCTCTCACTGGGGAATCTGCCTGGTGTTTTAGGAATTCTTGATGGCAATTAACATTGTGTGGCTACCATGCTTTCTCTGTAGGCAAATTAATTTGCAGTGTTTTGCAGATTCTGTTCCCCTCATGCCCAGTTTCTCAGTTTTAGAAGGAGAAGGGTGGTGGAAGGATCCTGGTCACAACAGGGTCCCTTAGAGAAAATCCTGACTTCCTGAAAAATTAGCTTATTGTGGGGAAACTGCCCAGGTGGGTCTGGGGGCTGACCTTGTGATCAGGGAGGCTGTCAGAGCTAAAAAGGCAGAAACTATTCACTAAAATAGCCTAGTGGGGACAAGGACTTTTCCAGTTGGATCAAAAAGTGAGAATTTACTGAAAGGATTTAACAAGGCAGAGGAAAGAGAAGGGGAAGGAAATGAAATGCCTTGTGGACATAGTTCCCTGAGGAGCCCCAAATATGGAATGAGCTAAAGTATGGGGCACTGCATGGCTTTCCTGGTTGTAGTTTACCTGTTTTAAGGGGAGAATATTGCAACTGAACCATGGGAAGGATGTGAGAGTTCTGTGTGTGTGACATTTCTTTAACAAAAGCGAAGTGTAGAACCCAGAAAGCCATCATTTTCAGGGTGTGTTTTAACTCTGCTGCAGCATCTCTTGTATTGTCAACACCAGCCTGTGAAATTGGGGACAATTGGGTGGCAGGGCTCCAGGTGCCCAGCCTGGTCCCAGAGACAATGCTGTGCAGAGGGGCCAGGGAGACAGAGCACAGCAGCAGTGCTGCAGCACGCTGGCTCCAGAGCAGCACAACACCCAGAGCTTCTGCAGGCAGTTAGTGAAACCAGAGCTTCTGGTTCCATGGAAATTAGCTCCAGAATTAAATGGGAGTTACACAATCCGTACAGATTGCCAGCCATTAAAGACAGCTATGGTGCCTTCGAAGATCTTGGCCAGGAAGCCCTCATATGAAAGCAGGCTTTAAGTTATTTATGGACAGGCAGAGCCTAATGGTTTTCATTTTCTAGAGCTTTGGTTTTAATGGTTTTAATTTCTAGCTCAGGAGGCCAATCAGATTGGCAACACCAGCAGAATGTGTCAAGAAGCCCCAGCTCCTGCTACCACAAATTAATGAGAACTGATTTTGGGGGAGATACACAGTGTTGGTGGACCTGGCTGTTCTATGCATGGCTGAGAATTGAACCTATTCTCACACTCAGGGAGGAGTTGTCTTTGGTCTGCTATCTGCTGTTACATTCTCTTTTTTAGTGTCAAACTGATATAAATAGATTTGCCCTTCATTTTTGATGCTTACTGCTGCCCATGCTAGATGCATTTTGTCATCATGTGGAGGCCATATGTATTCTTTACACATAGCCTGCAGTGCAGTGCAGAATTTATTATCCCATCCTTTAAACGTACTGCTCTTACACGCTCAAAGCCTAGCATTTTTATATGCTGTAGGTACGTTCACTGCTGGTGAATTACAAGGCACTGTAAAAATTGTATTTATCCACATAATTTTCTATAGTCATTGTTAAATGGAGACATGTGGAGGAAATAAGGGTGCCTCAGAGTACCTGTGCTCCTGTGTATGTAGGTATTTTGAGTAGCTCTGATCGTGGAAGGAAAGGTTTCATCCCGCGGTGAGGCAAGGACAGATTTGATAGCGTGACCGAGCTCGTTTTTGAAAGGGGCACACACAAGCACTCTGAAATATTTCCAGAGAAGGCTGTGGCATGCATAGGCATATTTTCTGTTAGGGTTAGGGTGTCCATATGCCTGAGCATTTCCTCCACCGGCCTGATGCCTGTCTCTTCCCACCTCCAGGTACCAGATCCACACGGGACTGCAGCACTCCATCATCCGGCCGACGCAGCCCAACTGCTTACCTCTGGATAACGTCACGCTACCTCAGAAGCTCAAGGAGGCCGGGTACTCCACGCACATGGTGGGCAAGTGGCACCTGGGCTTCTACCGCAGGGAGTGCATGCCCACGCAGAGGGGCTTCGACTCCTTCTTCGGCTCGCTCCTGGGCAGCGGCGACTACTACACCCACTTCAAGTGCGACAGCCCCGGGATATGCGGCTACGACCTGTACGAGAACGACAACGCCGCCTGGGACCACGACAACGGCATCTACTCCACGCAGATGTACACGCAGAAAGTGCAGCAGATCCTGGCTTCTCATAACCCCAGGAAACCCATATTCCTGTACATTGCCTACCAAGCTGTCCATTCGCCTCTTCAGGCACCGGGCAGGTATTTTGAACATTACCGCTCAATAAACAACATCAACAGGCGGCGGTACGCGGCCATGCTGGCCTGCTTGGATGAGGCCATAAACAACGTGACCCTCGCGTTAAGGAAGTACGGCTACTACGAGAACAGCATTATCATTTATTCTTCTGACAACGGTGGGCAGCCAATGGCCGGAGGCAGTAACTGGCCTCTCCGAGGAAGCAAAGGCACCTATTGGGAAGGAGGTATCCGCGCTGTCGGGTTTGTGCACAGCCCCCTCCTGAAAAACAAAGGGTCTGTGTGCAAGGAGCTGGTGCACATCACAGACTGGTTCCCCACGCTGATCACGCTGGCGGAGGGACAGATTGATGAAGACATCCAGCTGGACGGCTACGACGTGTGGGAGACCATCAGCGAGGGCAGGCGTTCCCCGCGGGTGGACATCCTGCACAACATCGACCCGATCTACACCAAAGCCAAGAACGGCTCCTGGGCCGCTGGCTATGGCATCTGGAACACTGCCATCCAGTCTGCCATCAGAGTGAATCACTGGAAGCTGCTGACGGGAAACCCGGGGTACAGTGACTGGGTGCCTCCGCAGGCCTTCAGCAACGCGGGTCCCAACCGCTGGCACAACGAGCGCGTCTCCTGGTCGGCTGGGAAAACCGTGTGGCTCTTCAACATCACGGCCGACCCCTACGAGCGTGTGGACCTGTCTGCCAGGCACCCGGAGGTGGTGAAGCAGCTGCTGCGGAGGCTCTCGCAGTTCAACAAGACCGCGGTGCCCGTCCGCTACCCGCCCAAGGACCCTCGCAGTAACCCCAAGCTCAACGGAGGAGTCTGGGGGCCGTGGTTTAAGGAGGACGAAAAGAAAAAGAAATCAGATAAAAGCAAAAGTGCGAATAAGCAGAAGAAGAGCAAGAGCAAGAAGAAAGCAAATCGGAAAAAGGGGCAGTCGTTTCACTGCCGGTCACGTCTTGCTGGTGGGTAAACTCTAAGCGAGCTCCTGGTCCAGGCCTGAGTCAGCTGAGCCCCACTTCTTGAACTTCTGATGGAATAGACTAGAAATGCCAGTTCTGCACTATGGGAGAAAGTCGTCATCTTTTAATTTTGTCTCTGATTTCACCAGCACAAGATACCTTAGCACTCTGAGTGACCATGGGACAGGCTTTTTCCCCCACAGGATGAGTGGTCCTCACCCATCACCAGACACATTCCAGATAACAGCAGTGATAGCATCTTGTTTCAGGAAACTTAGCTTTGATGGACAAATGATGGTTCCTTGCCTTAATTAGCTGGAATCTTTGGAGAGCATGGAGATGTTAATGACAGATGTACTCAGTCTGACAGATGGTTCAGAGGGAGAAAGGAGAAACAGAACCCAAGAACCTCTGTGGGTCTGTAAGTGTCAGTCATCAACCTGTGACATGTTTTGATACAACACAGCAAAAACTGAAGCCATCAGGGTAACTTTGTAGAGATGCTGGGGAGGGGAGCATGATAGGAGGAAAGCTGCTTTGAATTAGATTTTGTCCATCTTATATAAATCTGAAATATTTTTAACATTTCCTAGATGTGCTGAGCTCCCCCCATTTGCAGTAAAACACATGAGCAACGAGCACACGCCACGTGTAATTTATTACAGGCATAGAGAAAAAACACATCACCAAAATGAATGTAATATTTAAACACTTTAAGATAACTATACAACAATATGTAAAAGATATAATTTATTTTACAGCACAATACTTATTTCTCTTCCATTAAAACTTCCTGGCTGATGCAAGGTACTTCTGTGGGTTGGGTTGTTTGGGTTCTTTTAATGTTGACTTTTTAAATTTTATTTCTGCCCTGTCATTCAGAGTTTATTTAACAGATTCATATCCTCAGAGTACTGTAAACCAAGGAAATACTGTATACACTGCTAGGATGAGGAAGGAGAACAATTCAGGTGCATCACTTCATTATATATTTGCCTTCAGTGGTTTTGAATGTAACAAAGGGTTTATTTAATTTAGGAGTCCCATGAATATTGTTCAGTTTCTGTACAGAAGCTAGGCCATCTTGATGTTTGGGGAGAAAATTCTATTTTAAACCTTTTATTTATGTACCTATTAAAATAGTTTATTTTTATGGCATTCATAAAAGTGATCTGCCTCTTTTTTGCATCCAGGATAGAAATTCTGGCCTAGTTTGTTTTAAACCAACTCAAGTAATCTGTTTTATTACTATTATTTTTGGTGCAGAGATGTTTTATGACATTTTGCTTCTGAAACAGAATTTCTTCTCCCAATACGTATTTCATTTGAGACATGCTTCAAAGTTTGCCCTTTTCCAAGGTGTCTGCATGGATGATGGATGCATGGACTGGCTGCACATTTGTGGTGGTCTGAGGTAATTGCTAAAATGCACACAGATATATAAGCTTGAAGATGAATTGTGTTAAGTAAAATTGATGATTCATTTGTTGAATGGCTATAACATATTTTGGTAAAACTTCAGATAAGCCTGTTTTTCAGCAGTGTGTTACTTAACTCAGAAATTATATAAATGGATTATGGTTAAAAATTTTAATTTCTAAAATCAGTGCACACAGAAATCTGAATGAAATACAGCTGTCCAGCACTCCAGCAACCCCTGACCTTTTCAAAAGGCAACTAACTGCAGGTACATACTGCCAAACCCCAGCAAACTGCATACTTAAGGCTATAAAGCTGCCATTAACAAAATACAGAAACAACTCAGGCAGCTCTTAAAGTAGTTGCTTCTGTAATGAATGTACTGGGGAGGACACAGAAATGGACTTGGGGCATTGCACGTAAATAATAATTATAAAAGGATGGTGTGTATCTGCATAAGTGTTTAATATTGTCACCATTAGTTTTCATGCTGTGTGGTCCTTAAGATGACTAATTAATTCCTTAGAAATCTGTCTAGCTTTTCTTCACATCCACACTACCCAGTGAGTAATCAGGAACTCAGATGTTCTCTAAATTCTCACATTTAAAAAAAATGTGCCATTGATGTCCTTAAAAGAAATGAGAATAACATATTGAGGTTTTCCAAATGTGATCTATGAATATCTCGAAAATGTGATCTATAAAATTCATATCTGTGAGAATATACATTTAATTTTCCAAGGAAATTTTTAAAAGGCAAAAATTAGGTGTATAAGTTAAACTATATACAGAGAGACTAAGATATTTTAATTTGTTTTGGCATAATAGCAGCAAGGCAGTGGGATAGGGTGTTATCCTCATAGAGTTAATTATTGCCCTTTTCCCTGAAAGTTTTATGGTGGCTTTGGCTTTCACTGGACCAAAGCAGCCAGAGAAGATTATTCTCTGACAACATTTTATTCCATAATTATTTATATCTGTTGTTCTCCCAGGCAGAATGGGAGTCCTTGAAAGTAACCAGTGCAAGGCAGAACAGTGGAGCAGTTCTCTGTGTGTTAAATAAATGTGCCACAGGAGTAAGTGCTCGTAGGGTACGCAGTGGGAGTGCATTTCCAATGAATTCGATATTCTGATCTAGTAGAGGGCAAAAGTTGGCTTTAGAGTGGGGTTAGAAAACAGCCACAATTTAGCTGCATTCCTGAATTTTTTGCTGAAATGCTCCTGATGTGAAAATACCGTGTCTGCTCTCACACAACACTTGTTAGCTCATTGCTCACTGTGCTCACTGCACAGTGGTCTCTGGTTTATGGGGATGCTGCGCAGCTCTCAAACCCCACTCTCTGTTTGCTGAGCTCTCAGTAGCTCATACACCCTCCCAGCAAGATTTCACCACTTATTTACATCTGCAGATATGTTACATGCCCAGTCTCAGGGAAGGTTTGATAGGTAGACACTGAAAAAGAGACCTGGAGGAAGGCTGGGCTGGGGCAGAGATTGGGGAGCATTTACTTACAATTTTTAAAGTTGTCTCAAGCTTTCTCCACACTCTGTGCAGGCACAAGGAAAAGGCAGGTTGGATACTGACTCTGGTCTGGTCTTGGTGACAACCACACCTTCAGGGGGCCAGCCTATTCTTCAGAAGAATGCTGTCTTTTCCAGGTTTTCTCTGTTTTATTTTAAACCTCTTCACAAATAATTTTCTACTGGTAAGATAATTTTCATATCATCAGTGACTTTAAAGTTTTATTACCAGTAATATCGTTATTGTTATTATTATTGTGTTGCTGTTATTTAGTTTGACATAAGTTTGGAGACAAAACACTCTTCCACAGCTACAGTTAAAGAGGAGTTGAAGGCGATGCCAGGAACGGTGAGTAAACAAGAACTGTCAGTCTTTCCCTGTGGGTCATGCCAGGAGATGGAAGGGGATCCCTGTGATCCCTGTGGGTCATGCAAGGAGATGGGAGGGGATCCCTCTGATCCCTGTGGATTGTGCTGGGAGATGGGAAGGGATCCCTGTGATCCCTGTGGGTCATGCCAGGAGATGGGAGGGGATCCCTGTGATCCCTGTGGGTTGTGCTGGGAGATAGGAGGGGATCCCTGTGATCCCTGTGATCCCTGTGGGTCATGCTGGGAGATGGGAGGGGATCCCTGTGATCCCTGTGGATTGTGCTGAGAGATGGGAGGGGATCCCTGTGATCCCTGTGGGTCATGCCAGGAGATGGGAGGGGATCCCTGTGATCCCTGTGGGTCATGCCAGGAGATGGGAGGGGATCCCTGTGATCCCTGTGGGTTGTGCTGGGAGATGGGAGGGGATGCCTGTGCAGCTGTGAGGCTCAGTCAGACTTGCAAACTTTAGAGCATGAAGGTGCAATGAGGTACTTGGCAAATTTTAAACACCACCCAAAGTAAAGCACTTCACAAACTTGAACTTGGTAAACTTTAACTTAGCCAAACTTCAACTTATCCAGACACACAGGGCACTTACTAAGGCATTGCCTGGAATTTTTTTGTTTGGTGTATAATGTATTTTGACAAGAAGGTAGGAGAAAAAAGAGGAAGAAAAGCGTGCTCTGAGCGGCCTTTAAATCAATCCATGGCAGGGGAGCCCTCAGAACTCGGGCGTGTCCTTTGCTCTCTCCCTCCCCTGGAGCTCTGCGGGCGCGGCTGCGCTTTGATGGTCGCGGTGGGGCCCTCACGCACAGACGGGTGAGGGGCACGGCCCGACATGTTGGGTGAGGGTGGGGGGAGATGGGGGTGTCGATCTGCCATTGCGGGTGAGGGCACGAGAGGGACACCGCCTGCTTTGTGTCAGCCCTGCGTCACTGCGCCACTTCGTGTAAGGGCATTGGAGGAGGTCAGTGTTTCAGTTTGTNGTGTCAGGCTCTGGGACACTGCCATTTTGGGTAAGGGCATGGAACGCTCCGCCATTTTGTGTCAGTCCGTGGGTCACTCCGCCATTTTGTGTCAGTCCATGGGTCACTCTGCCATTTTGTGTCAGTCCGTGGGTCACTCTGCCATTTTGTGTCAGTCTGTGGAGTCATGCCATCATTTTGTGTCAGGCTCTGGGACACTGCCATTTTGGGTAAGGGCATGGAACGCTCCGCCATTTTGTGTCAGTCCGTGGGTCACTCCGCCATTTTGTGTCAGGCTGTGGGACACTCCTCCATTTTGTGTCAGTCCATGGGTCACTCCGCCATTTTGTGTCAGGCCCTTGGTCACTCTGCCATGTTGTATCAGGCCATGGGCTCACTCTGCCATTTTGGGTAAGGGCATGGTTCACTCAGCCATTTTGTGGCAGCCCATGGGATCACTCTACCATTTTGTGTCAGGCCGTGGGTCACTGCACCATGTTTTGTTAGGCTGTGGTTCACTGCACCATTTTGTGTCAGGCTGTGGGGTCACTCCACCATTTGTGTCAGGCTCTAGGGCCACTCTGCCATTTTGTGTCAGGCTGTGGGACCACTCCACCATTGTGGAAGCCCATGGGTCACTCTGCCATTTTGTGTCAGGCTCTGGGACACTCCGCCATGTTGTATCAGGCCGTGGGTCATTCCTCCATTTTGTGTCAGGCTGTGGGGTCACTCTGCCATTTTGTGGCAGACCATGGATCACTCCGCCATCTTGTGGCAAGCTGTGGGTCACTCCACAATGTTGTGTCAGGCTGTG
Source organism: Phainopepla nitens (assembly GCA_013400175.1). Lineage (NCBI taxonomy): Eukaryota > Metazoa > Chordata > Aves > Passeriformes > Bombycillidae > Phainopepla > Phainopepla nitens. The sequence goes on from VXBQ01010981.1 coordinate 512,771, forward strand.
GGGCCACTCCACCATTTTGTGGGAGCCCATGGGACACTACACCATATTGTGTCAGGTACTAAATTCCTCCCAGTGGTATTCTTTTGTGCAAATGGGGGTGCTGAATGTCCCAGGTTCTACTCCGAATGTGGTTTAGGAAATCTCTGAGAAAAGAAAGAAAGAAAATTACTTTTAGAATGTTTTATAGGATTGTTTGTTTGTTTGTTTTTCAGCTAAAGAGATCTCGGAACAAAAGGCTATTCCTTTGCTGACTGTTGATGTGCACTATACCCAAGTACTGGAAGAAGTACCTGTTGGTTTTCAGTATGTAATTCCAGATTAACACAGGTTCCTTTTGTCATCTGCCTTTAAACCCAATGAATGAGTAATTGTCAGTGGTGTTGAGGCAAAGTGAGTAAAATCTGGTTTACTTCAAACTACAGGCAATATTAATTATATAACCAGTGTTGTCCAAAAGATAACATTAGCTCAGAAAAAGACACTGGGACATACAATGTGCCTGTTTACTATTGATTTAATGAATTGTAGTCTTGGGAGAGCCGGAACACTTCTGTTGCCTTTCTCCATCTTTTATTTTCTCCTTTCCAAGAACAAGCAGAGAATGTGTTTTCCCATGGGGAAAAAAAGAGTATAAGATTTAATTTATCAGTTAAATAACACAGTCGCCACTTGAGCATCCCATTCTGTTCAGAGGAGTACTCAATAATATACATAATTTCCTTTCTGTGGACCATAAGTCAAGGTCTTGATGAAACAGAGGATTTGTGTCAAAGACAGACCAATGTGAAAATACAAAAATGCTCTCTTTTCCTGCATTACGCTTTCTGTTTTCATCTCTGCCAAGCAAGCTAATAGCAACAAATATAAATACAGATAACCACATGTAAAAAGATATCATTAAGTACCTGGATTTGAATTAGTGGTGCAACAAAAGTAAAATCTATGATATGGTTTAAAGTTATTTAATAAATTCCACTTGTTTCAGGTATAATCGGGGCAAAGTTGCTGAAGGTTAGCTTGTGACCAAAGTAATAGAGCTGTTACTGTAAATTTTCATAATGAGGGGAGAATAGGGTCCTGAAATGTCATACCAATGTAACCTGAAAAATACTTTTTTATAATTACTTATAAACATTAGTGTCTCAGTAAAAGTCAAGTATTTAATCACCTGAAATCAGTGCAGGTCATGACATTTGTTGTCATTCCCTAGATTTGCTTCAAAAGATCACTTTTGAGCATTACTTGGCAAGAGTGTATTTATTCCTCATTAAATGCATCTTGCTTCTGCTAGTTCAGCTGAGCCAGCATGGAACAGTGTGCAGGAGAAAGTCAAAGCCTTACTCTTGGGTGTAGGAATGGTTCTACATCAGCAGTGTGCAGGGCACAGTTTGGAAATGGACATCACTAGTGACAGAACATCTGCATGGATTTGCCGAAATCCGAAGCAAGAGACTAATTCCTTTTAGATAACCAAGCTGCATTTGTGGTCTTTAAGATGGCTGGAAAAGGAGGGGAAGTGTGACCCTGTGGGAAGATGAAGAGCACCAAGCTGTGACTGCTGTCAGAATTTGAATGAAGAAATTGCATGTTGCTTAAAAGGAGCATTTTGGGACAGTGAACTACGTGCCATTAAAGAAATGCTTCATAGATCATCATCTAATTTTCTTCTAAAGAAACACAACCTTCAAAGCTCTGAATATTGGCAGAACTTGAAGGGCATAACTAGTAATGTCGTACCTTTGGGCAACATTCTGAAGTTTTTGTCTCACAGCATACTTTTTACAGTAATTGGTTCCAGTTTTATTTTGGTTTTCATCAGCAGATTCCATTACATTTTGTCACTCTAGATGGGGGGAATATAGTTAGTGTTGATAAAAAGCATATTGGGTTGGTGGTGTTTATCTTTACCAAATTGTTTAGGCTCTCAAGTGACCCCTAAGCAATCTCTTAGCAGACCCATTTCTAATACACGTAAATAATTTATCTCTTATTACTGTGTGGCTGTGGAGAATTTGAAAGAAATCCACCAATAAGGATTTGAAAAGTACAGAGGGAACACATAGCTCTGGCCTTCGGCCCAGATGACTTCAGCATCTTTTGTCTTTAAATGTGATTTCTTCGAGGTTTTTACTGCTGCTAGACTTTTTTTCTCTTCTCTTTGCAAGGTAAAAGGCTGCATGATTAATTCTGCTTTCAACATTGGGTGTGAAAGTCTCTTTAGAAAGCCCCTGTGTGGAATGGCAGCAGAGAAGAGCAAGAAGTGCCTGCTTTTTGTGAGGAGGAACACACTGTGCTGCTTCCCCTGCCACAGCCACAGAGCCCCCACCAGCAATCATTCAACTCCTTAGCCTGTGAGTGTGCCAAGATCCAGAAGTTATCCCAGGTAATGAGCGAGTTGAGATGAAGTGGAACCCTTTGTGGTTCCTGTCCTTCTTTCCCATCACTTTCTTACCCTACAGCCTGACTGAACTTGAGGGTGCTTGTAGTGAAAGCAGTGGAAAATTCTCAGCAGGCTGAGATCCCACTGACAGCCGTTTCCTTCTCGTCCATGCCAGAGAGACCAGCATGAGGACTTGTGCGAGGAGACAGTCCTTGAAATCCAGGTGGAGTCATGTCTTTCCTGTGTTAGTTGTGGTTGTTCCTCAGAGGCACACAGGAAACATTTCCTATAGCATAATCCTAAATTCAGCTAAATCCATAAGTATACAATAGCCATTCTCTCTGTCCTGTCTGCTTACACAGTAGCCTTCTGAAATACACAGTGTCTTCCCAAAGGCACAGGGTCAGGTTGTCATTTCTTATCCTTGTCTTCAATTCCCATTTCATTGCTCAAACTCACGCAATTCTGTTTAGCTAGCAGGTTGATGTTTCTTGAACTAACATGAAGAAAAGCATCTCTATTAGCCTTAGATCAGAAAAATATGAAAAATCCATTGCTTCCCATTGTACATCTCTTGCAGTAATTAATATCCGAGTTAAAGGTATAAATGCCTTCTTTCTAGTTTGATTTTTGGTCTGGCTACAGATTACAGCTTTATGTTATTTTTATCCACAAGACAAAGAGTCCTTTGGCAACTGGTGTTTTCCTCTCATGACTGTACATCTGTATTCCAACCTTGAAATTTTTTTTTAGAAACTGAACAGATTGGCTCCTTAGAGTCTAATAATTTTATGGCACTTTCTCCAGTTCCCAAGTAGGAGCTGAAGTTTTTTTGCACACCTTCTCCAGATTTTCAGTAGACTGTAGAAAATGTAGACATCAAAAGTAAACAAACCATTCCAATATTAGTGTCCTTCAAATGATGTAGAGGAATATTACCTCCTGAGGAGAAAGCCCAGTGGGCTGCACTGAGCCTAGAGCATCCCCTGCTGCTCTGGGCTTGGGATGGCACTCCCAGGCAGGGAAATGGCTGTGGAGTTTGTGGTTATTTTTGCTCTTCTGTGTGAGACAATCTTTTACTCCTTAGGTATTGTTTATTCTTAGAAAGGAAAAAAACCCCAAACACTCAAGTTTGAAAATATTCCAGAAAAAGAATTTAAAGTTTTCTCTCTGTCTTAACCCCTACAGCTATTTTATAAAAGCCACCTGTGCAAGGCAGAAGGGGAAAAAGTAAAAAAGGAAAAGGTTACAGAATAAACTTTCTCATTATATTTTATGTCCCATAAGATGCTCACAGCAGCCATGCCTGTAATGTCTAATTCAGGAAAAATACACCTGTCCTTCTCTGAGGATTATATTTTCAAAAGTCACTTTTCCCCATTTCCTGATTCCAAGAGTAAGCTCTGTTTAATTCCCCCTAATTGAAATCAGAGATATTATACTTATTCAGATACAACCCTCAGGGTCTCATGCATAGCAGGAGTGTTTCAATGGTTGCATTTCCCAATAGAACATGTTGAAGATCTTAGGGGTGAGTAATCAGTGCCATAAAATAGCTGCTCCATTTTTATAGTTACGGGCAAATCTTCATTCTGGTTTTCCTGGTTTCAAGTGCATTCCTCATTCAGCAATTGTCGTTGCTGAATGAGGAAATTCACTCAGTCTCTCTTCTAATTCCAGCATTATTCAGTTGGGCATTGCCTAGCGATACTATTTCCCCAAAGATCATTTATTTTGTACCTTTTCTTTCACCAAGTACTTCCAGATCTTTTAAACAGAAGTAGGTTGCAGTGCAAGGGAGTCAGTACTGCTGGAAACATTAACAGCTTTGATACTGAGAGTAGAGCAGGTCTGAGAGTTTATAGTTGCTGCTGTGCACAGGTCCAGGTGAGAGACACGCTGGTGTAAAGGGGCATTTGGGGAATTGCTGAGGTAGGTGTGACCACAGTAAACCACCATTGTTCATTACAGGAGGGTAGGTGGAAGGAAAGCCAGTTCAGGTGTTTTCTTGTATTCCCAGTGGAAAGGCCATGTCAGGGACTCTCTTCTGTATTGTCTCCCAAGACAAAAGATTTCCCAAGGTAGGAAAGTGTGTTTCTGGTGCTGAGATTTATAGTGCAATACTGTAACCTTAGTTTACCTTAAAGAAACAAAGGAAAACAAACCTTCTATTGACCACAGAATGCACTGTGTTTATTCACCATGCCATCTTTAGCATCTCCCACCCATTATCACCACATTAGGTTTCTCCTGATTCACCCAGCCCTCAATCTCTCACTCTTCCCTGGGATTTTACCAGTCTTGTTTGTTGTTCTGTTCCCTTGCAGTTTGAATTTGTTTTCCTTGGAAGCAGCAGTGCTGTTCCCAGCAGTGCTGGCTGTGCACTGGCCCTGTGAGCACGTCAGTTTTTAAGTGATGCGGATGTTTCCTGATCCGTAATACGCAATAAACAGGTTACCCTCTGGATGGAAGATTAAATCCATGCTTTTGTTAGCAAGTTGAAGCACAGGCTTTAGCTAAATTATCCCCAATGCCATTGCCTGGCCATCTGTTTCCAACGGAAATGAATCTTGGGCTTTAATTATAAATCTCTTATGAATATTATTTTTCTTTTCTTTTCTATCCCAATCTGCCCTTTTGGAGATTGGTTGAACTCTCCCTGTGTCATCTGAAAGGTGGGTGGCGTCACCAGCGTGGCTCATGGTGTGATTCATTTTTTTCTATTAGCCTTCCTTTTAATGACTTTATTTATGCTCTTGCTGCAAGTTGAAGCAAAAATCTATGTTACCAAACCGTGTTCATAAATTTGTTACAGGTACATGTTATGAAGCAGTGTACAAACATGTTGAACCATATGGAAAATCCGCCCCAATCTTGCTGAATTGTTCCAATGTTAATTACCCAGACTGTTAGAAGTGTGCACCCTCTTTCTAATTGTTTTTTTCTAATTCTAATTTCCTGGTCTAGCCCTCAGATCATCTTATAATTTTTCATGTTCCCTCTGAAGGTGTGCATAGATTGAGACTAAACACAAAAAACTCCTAGTCCAGGTGCTGCTCTCCAGCAAAGCATTACTCATCTCAGTAAGGATTTGTCATTAAAATGCTGTGTAGTTTGTTATTTTTTTCCAAAGAAAGGGTGAAGTCATTCTCTTTTTTTTAAATTAAATGGGACACAGGGAGGAGGGGACAGAGCGCTCTGGGCTGGGGTGTCAGGGGTGTCCTTTGTGAGATCCTCTCTGGAGCTCTTCCCTTTTTCCTGGGAGGTAAAGAGGACAAGGACACTCACATCTTGTGCAGTGCAGGGCAGCAACTCCTTTCTGTGACCAAGAAAGAGAACAAAAGCTCACTGAGTTACGCATCCTGGCACCTTTTCCAGCCCTGCTGGGGAACTTGGCCCTTGCTAGTTGGCACAAAGACCTTGAGCAAGAGAGAACCTTTTCCTGCCAAGCTTTCCTCCCCAGCAGAGGCCAACTTGCAGCAGCACGGCGTGGAGATGAGTCAGTGCAGGACGGTCGTGGGTGAACACTGTTAGCTGACCTCTCCAGAGACAGCTGCATTCATTGCTTCACCCCAGAACCACTGAGCTGGGCAGGCATTCAGCACTCACCACTGCCATCCTGGGCTGTGTGCTGCTCTTCTGCTCCAGCTTTTACCCCTGCCAGGTTCAGTTCCTGTCCCTCCCCCTCCTCTGTTGGTGCTTGCCGTCAGTTAGGATCATTCTCTTCAAAGGATTTCCAGTTAAGAAGGATGCTAGGTTGCCTTTTGATCTTCTTGAAGGTGCTTTCTCTCCAGAATGACCAGAGTAACTTCTATCAAAACACACTTTATTCAGGCATTCTCATAGCCATGGCTTTGTTTGTGTCACCATCGCTGGAGGGATTTAAAAGCTGTGTAGATGTGGCAGGTGGGGACAGAGTTACTGGTGGCCTTTTTGCCACTGTTAAATCAGCCCATGGAGTTTCTTCCTGTATGATTTTGCTCTCCTGAGTGCTAGTACAGTGCTTGTATCTACACCAAGTGCTTCATTCAGCTTTTAAAGGAGTCCTGAGAAGGTTTTGCTATTACTTTATAGAATGAGACAGAGAAGTCTCTTCACATTCACCCCTTTCCTCCCATTTCTGTACTAAGTTCAGTGAGTGAAAATTATTCACTCTGATTTGTTCTCATTCCTGCCCAAGCTGTGTTCTTCGCTGGAAGGTACAATATTTCTTTTCATATTCTCCACGAATACTGTGGCTGTGACTTCTTCCTCCAGCGTTCCTCACAGAGAAGTTTAGTAGCAGCTCCTGTGAAGAACAGGCATCTGAGAAGCATGGGACAAAAGGTGGGATTGTATCTGATACCAGCTCTCTGCACCTCTGGGAGAATAATAACCAGCCCTTGGAATAAGGAAAGGTGCTCCAAGGATTGTTCAGCTGGACCTGTAAGTTTCTGGGCAGTGAAATGTAGAATAATATAGAAGCAGGAGATGGAAGATAATGACAGAGTTCCCCTCAAATGAAGCCTCTGGCTTTACACACTCAGCCTCTGGGAAAAAATACAGATAGAATTGGTTTATAGAGCAGGAAAGATGTTGATTCTTCATCCAGTTTTGAATAAAGAATTCCAAACAAGGAGCATTAGTGTGGATTTTGATATGAGCAGATGACTTTAAAGTATTCTCAATCACTGTCTGTGCATATATTTAGTACAAAACCAGATATTTAGGCAACAAAAGATAATCCAAGACACTTGTAAATGTTATGATACAATGTGAGCAAAGTTACTCTCATAGTAGCACAAATAGTTGTATTAGGCCTCCTGACCTTGGACTTCGAGCACGTCTACTTTTCCATCCATAAATTCTCCTTAATCAGTGACCTCTGGGTGTTGATGGCTCATGTTAGGCCCTCTCTACGATATCAGCCTTGGGAAATGAAGCTTGGAATATTTGTTTCAGGTTCCAGCTGCTGTGCCTGGGGACGTGAGAAGTGTGCTCAGGCTCATTAAATCTGCAGGACTTGGAAGCTGTGCCCGTGGTGACACCACAGACAATATTCCCCATGGAACCCAAGCACTGGAACCCTTTGGCATGAAGCACACACGAGCCCCAGGGAGCAGTTCCAGAGCCAACTCCAACATGTCTCCTTGTTTTTCAGCTGCTGACAAAGAGGTGGTTTGTACAAAAAGTCAGAAGTGAAACGGATGTCCTCAGGGAAGCTGGAGTTGGAAATAGTTCTCATGTGAGGCATCACGCACACATGGACTGGAGGCTGCTTTGGGAGTTTCTCCAGAGACCAGCGACCTTTCATGCAGGTTGTGGGGAGCTGAGCTTTCTCCTGCCTGGAGTTTTGTGGGGAAAACAAGATACAGTGTCAGATGTGGAGTTCTTACAGAGGATAATATCTTTACACATCTTCATTTCCCCAGGCTAAGAGAGGACAGTGCTTTTTCAAAACATGGATAAGCCAGCTATGCTACTGTACCACTTCAGTTGTTTCCAGCTATAGGCAGAGATCCAGAGGCATTCTGGGTCTGTAAGATGCATTCTGGATTCCAAAAGAAGGAATCTTTCTTTTTAAGCCTGCTCATTTCTTCAGTCTAACACAACTAACTTGAAATACTCTTATTTCTTTTTAAACTCTACTTCTCAATTTGCTTTTGAATTGCTTTCATCTAGAGTGCGAAATTCCAAGTCACTGCAAAAAAGCTGTCTGAGAAATATTCTTGGCAGTACTGCCAGCAGAGAGTACAGGAAACCTCACAAGAGAGTTGGTTCCAGCAGCACTGCCATCCACATTTCACAGCTGCAGGGACATTCAGAGCAAATCCAAACACTGGCTTTCCCTTCAGCAGAGCCACATTTAACCAGGGCACATCCCTGGAAGTGTCCAAGGCAAGGTTGGATGGGGATTAGAGCAACATGGTCCAGTGGAAGGTGTCCCTGCCCCTGGCAGGGGGTGGGTTGGATGGTCTGGAAGGTCCCTTCCAACCCAAACTGTTCATGGTCCTGTGAAAACATTTGCAGGCAGCCCCTTGAGCTGCTTAGCATTACTTCACAGGTATATTGGCCTCATCTGTGCATGAAACACATTTTCTGTTACTGGTGCAAACTCCTGAATATCACCTTATTTAAAATGTCCTTGAGATGGAAGGGGTCCTCAGCAGCCTGTTTTGGCCAGGAGATTGTCCCTCTGGGGAAGACACCACGGAGGAGCCTGGAGGCTGAGGCTGCCCTGGACAAGCCAAGCCATGGTGGCTCTGCCATGAAAATAGAGAGGCCTTCATTGCAACAGCCCCAAAATCTACAGGGAGGAAGAGCAGTTTGGAACTGCATTGCTGACCTCACCCTGTGTGTTCCTGGGTGATGCAGAAGCTCAGGTTTGGCTTGGATAAACCGTGCTGCGGTGTTGGGGCTCCTCAGTGTGCCCCTAAAGGGAAGGTAACACAGGCAGTGCAGCCAGGGGTGTACTCTGACACCTGTGCTGGCATCACTGCTCTGCTCTTGGGCTTTAGTCTCACTTTGCCTTCAAGTTTGCAGTACAACTAGCACTTTTCAAGCCCCGTTACTTTCAGAATTATTTTGCTTTAGGCGATACCGGTGTCATTTATTTATTGGTCTCACTGAATTTTCTCATTTCTCTACTGGAAATGACAGATATTTTTTTCTAATCCTGGCAACTGCAATAACCACATAACCCTGAACTTGCTATTTAACCCTCTGGTGCTGATTTAGGTGAAACCATCAGAGAGGTCTCATACAATTTTAAAAAATACCTGTATAGCAGTGTGTTTGTGGATACTGAGGCATGACAGGAAAGAGTTTGTCAGTAATTCTGTCAGTAATTTTTATGCAGAACTCTGGCTTATTAGTTTTTCTTACATACTTTTGGAATAATACAAATTTCACAAGGCAGATTAATTGCTGAGTAAAATTTCAGAACGGAATAAAACCAAAATAAAAGTCAACTGACATGCTTCTGACACAACTTTCCCAAATATATTAAACCTAAGGAAATACCCTAGAGTATTTTATATTTAATATCTTAAGGCATTTCATATTTAATATATTTTAATATTCTAAGGTATTTCATGAATAGGAGATACCATTTTCTTGCAATAAATGACTTTGAAACAGAAAATAGTAATCGTGTAGAAGGGCAGAGTATTTAAAAATACTTGATTGCACTAAATAATCCTCTTTAAAAATTTTCCTGATTGTCCTGACCTTTCCTTTTTGTCACTTAGCTGATCTGCATGTTATGAGTTACCAGCTGAATTGGGAGTAGAAACAATTAAATCCAGCTCCCAAGTCTTCCAGAATGACTGAAGTAAAAGCAGTTAGTTAGGAGATAGCTGTGCAATAGTATTCACTGTTCAAGAAATAATACATAGCAAGCTATGGAGAGCCCTGGGGAAAACACTGGGAAGAGGGAGTATACATTTTTTTCCATTATATTGTCTTCCAAAAAAACCGAGGTCACATGCATACTATGTTTGTAGTAAATAAAGTTAGCACATGGTAAAAGAAGTCCTGTAAGAATGTCAGCATTCAAAGTAAATGATTTCTTGTACCCTAATGCACACACACCCACATGACCAAGAGCCAGCTTCTGTGGTAAATAGTTGCTTTCCTTACAGGTTTTTATTCAGTAAATTTGAAATCTCCATGTTGGTCAATTTACAAAACTTACAAAAAATCCCTTTTGGTCTCTTAATCCACCACCTTTAGCAGCACACCATGGCTGCAGAGGGCTGAGTGCTCACTTCTCATGCAGGAATCACAACTTGTGTCATTTATTCACTTACTTCTCACACATCCTACCCTCTTGCTAATGCTTTTTTCATGGCTGCACATTTTTCAGAGACTATAGTAAAGTTCCTTGTCAAGTATCAGTGAAGTATGAAAATCACTTAACTGATTAGACAGATATATAATTTACTCAACATATTCAAGATAAAAGAGATTAAATAACCTTTTTTGCTCCCGGAGTGGATTTAACATCACAAAGGAGGAACATATGGTTTCATCTTTTGCTAAGTTACTACTACTTTTATTTTTTTTGGATGTAAAATAAATAATCCGTGCAGAAAATGGAAAGTAACAGTGTAAGGACTGAAAACTCTTAATCAAGTAATGGGCCATGGAAACAGAGCTGTTTGGAGGTGAAGGGTACACTCAAGACTTATTTACATGTATCTAGATAATTTACTTTTGTTTTAAGAGACTGCTTGAGCCCAGTTAGGGTCACTTTGCATTGATGTAACTGTCACGCTCGATTTGTGTACACAGTGATTGTGCAAAGTCACACACAGGTAAAATACTGCCTGACAGTTCCCTTGCAACTCCAGGAAAGTTTTGTCCTATGCCATTTATTTTGCTGTGACTTGGAAACTGGTCGGAAGGTGTGGGTGAGACAAGTACCTGGTATGGGCACTCTCTATCTCCTGTTAGTGGTGCTGGTTGCTGGCTCTGACTTCCCTCTCCAGGGCTGAACCAGAGGCTTGGCAGCGTGGGAGCAAGGAGAGCCCAGGTGAAAGCACCTTTGACAACGTGAAAGGCAGCAAAAGCCCCGAGCAGCTCCTCAGGATCTGGTGGTGTGGAGTGCAACAGCCAAGGGAATGAGTTGGAGCAGGTGAAAGTTGCCCCGCATTCTCCTCCATCACATATGGTAAGTGTGCTCTAATAATTGTTCTCACATATTGCATATAATCAAGTGTGTTTTTCCTGGGAAGGTGTGGGAGCAGTTCATTGGGAGTGGCAGTGTTTTTCAACATTTGCTCATTCTCAGTAGGAGAAATGCTTGGAAGAAGTTGGCCTATCCCATTGAAACCCTGAGAAATTTCCAGGCAGGTGAGATGTAAAGGCACTCACTGGGTTGTAAACTCTGATTCTGCTTTACTAAAACGTTATGAGATTTGTTCAGTGCCTGCATGTGTTCAAAATGCAGTTTTACATCTTTGAAAGACTGCATTCCTCTTTCCTCCAGCAGTACCTTAGCACTCCCCAGGAGCAGGGTCTGCCTGCTGGCCTGGAAAGCCATCTTATCTACTGCAAACATGAACAGCCTTTGGAATAAACAGAGCTCCCAGTGAGATCTGCAGGCCTTGGAGCAGGTACAGCCTGGTGCAGGGTGACACGGTCACCCACCCACTCACACATGGGCTGCACAGATGCACACTCACCTGCAAAACCCTCCAGAATCTCCATTATTGCCCAGAAACAATCAGCACAGGCCAGTACAACTGCAGGTTTTTCATAGCTTGGCAGAAATCACTGTGAGGACTCTCAGCATGCAATAATATTTTCCCCTTGGAGTTTGGAGAGTAAGAGTTAAGAGAGCTCAAATCCTGTATTATTCTGGGCAGCTGTAAAGGAAAGTATTCTGTATTGCTGGAACTGCTGGAGCGTGTACTTAAAATTGAAAGTGCTCACCAAACTGAAGTGGTCTAAATTGAAACTACCATCGTTGGTCACGAGCTTTAATATTTCCACTAGTTTGATCAAGGAGAGGGGAAATGAATACTAAAAAAGAAAAGTATGACACATATACACTTGCTTTGCTATCTTTGCACTCTTTTAGCAAAGTGATTGTTGTACATTTTATCTGTAGAAAGGGAATCAAGCCCTTCTTGAATTCCTGTAGTGTTCCAAATATTGCTACTGCAGCGCTCTCTTACCAAATGTCAGTGGAACAGCTTTTGAGTTGATGTGAGCTGTCAGGGGTTCTCAGGATTTCTGGTTTTCACTGTATTGGTGACTAAGTTATTAAAGCCTAAAGCTAAAGGCAACTTCTGCACAAAGACAACATTCAAAACTATTTATAGTCAGGAATAATGCAAAAAGAGAGAGAATGAATATACAAGTGGTGGCTTAAATGCTTTTATTGCTTTGGTTTCTCCATTTCAGCAGCTGGTACGGCTGTTAGACTCCTTTTACATCAAAAAGAAAGGAGAGAAGGAAGAGCAGGATATCTGGGGAAAAATAATAACAGAGAAAACAAATTTGTAGCTTTTGGGACAGTAATTATTCTTTCCAAGTACAGCAGCTCAAATGGGTCATAAGTGGGTCAAATAAAGATGACTGTAAGGAGCTCCAGCAGACACAATGTGTGCTTGTTCTGTAATTGTGTGGTCTAATCTCACTGCCTGTTCCAGGGAAGTGCCCCAGATGCCGTGGTTATTCCAAGTGACAGCTGTTCTTTGGTGCTGGTTCCCCCAGAATGGCTGCAGGCGATCAGATAACCAAGCTGGCTGCTGTTCCCAGCTCCTCCTTGTTCCCTTGTGCCTTTTCCTTTAGCTCAGAGCTTTCCTCCCCAGCCAGCAGAGCCCTGTGTCATATTAGGAACACCAGTTATCTTTATCTACCCAGTCTGCCTCCAGCAGAGGGAAAATGGTAATGCTTCATGTTTCTTTCATGCCCCATCATAAATCTGTCACTTTGAAAAATAAAAAGATGGAGTTAAATTAATTACTCTCATATTGATTCCACTTGGTCAGATTCATTAGGCAATCCTATCCCTGCATAAACCCCCAAATACCGCTCTGGGTAAAACCTGGCAGAGAAATGCATTGGACTCATTTATATTTCATTGTTTTAAGTGGTTTCCTCTGTAAATATTTCATAGATGATGTATGTAATATGGTGAATAGCAAAGCAGAAAACTTTGAAAAACCTTGACTGCAAATTTTCAGGGTTCCTGATAGGGTAACCTTTCTTAATCAGAAAAGAACTAACAGCTCTCTCCTAGCACAAGCTGATTGGATTTTTACAAATGGTGAGTAATTACCTAAATACCAACACCTATACAAATACTTGCCATTAACAAACTGCGTTAATTAGTAAATGGTTGCACACAAGACTGTACCAATGGCTCACGTGCACACAAGTCTTATTATTCACATCAACATCTATTATTTGAACCAAAATTGAACTCGTATGTCAGGATGTAGAACAGGAGAGGTGCCCATTAATTTCTTCCATGCTTCTAGTACTTGACAGCAAAAGCATTAACTTACTATTTATTTATTATTATTACCGTTCCTTTACACTTCAGCTGGTTCAGAGAGACCATTGTGCTCCAAATTGGTAAATTATAGAGGGGATGGAGATGGCTCAATGTAAGTAAAGACACAGTAGCTCACAGAGTAGTGACCCAGGAAGAGTCTCATGTGGTAATTGATAGCAAAACTAAACATTAGACTTGTAATCATGCAGGGGCCATCAAAATTAATTGTATTTGAGCACAAACTGTTGAAAAGCTTAATCTCTTCGGGGGAGGATTTGTGAAAGTGCAGTATCCTTCAGGGAACCATGCAAATCTGCATTGCAATGGCCTGTTTCCTGAGGTTTCCTCAGGGATCACAGAGAATTTATAGGGAAGCTGTGCTTTTTTGTAATCACACTGCCTTTACCAGCTGCACAAATTCTTCCTTGAATGGCTACATTCCACGAAAGTGATTACAGAAAATGCTGGGATTCTTACTTTCATTGCCTTTAGTTGTTCTGCAGAGACAGCTTCTGTCTAAGAATGACCCAGAGCATGCACATTCTGGGAGGGAGAAGAGCCTGCATGTTTATCCTTTCCACTGAGGGTATTTGGAAAATGCTGCTACATTTGCATGCAAGTTGTATGCAACTGAACGAGAACAGTGTTTGTGATTACAAAGGAAATATTAAAAAGAGCCTTGCCTTGTTGTGCCTGTGTTTTGTGGGACTGGATACCCGAGGCCACACAGACCAGAGATTTAATTCCTGCTCTTATCTCTTCTAGTGTTGCTGCCTGGGAATTCATTACCTTTATCAATACAGAAAAATAAGCTCTTTTCTTTTAAAGCAACAGCACAGGAAAAGAAAGCAAATCGTGACCTCATTTGTTGGTAGCAGTGGTGAGATGAACTGCAGCTCTGACCTATTTCTCCAGAGTTACAATTATCTGCAGTAGTGGTACCATTTTGCTTCTTAAATCCTGGATTATTGTAATTTGAGATTTAGAGAAGTTACTCTCTCTCTGGCTACAGACCTTGTTCCTTCAGGGGCAAGCCAGCATGAGGGATGAATGAATACACACGAGGGAGCAAAGGCAAGGTAGGGGATCAAGCCAGAAGGAATTGGTAATTTTCATTTTAATATTTTATATATATAACTTAAAAAGTTGTCTATGTAATCAATATAACTTTGTTTATTTCCACATACATATAAAATACATGTTTATATTTTTAATATATTTATGAGAAAATGTACTTCCCTATCCATATGTGTCACCCCATGGAATGATCTAAACCAGAGTCACGTGGTGAGGGATCTGGGTTTTGTTCACTTGTCTGGCAAACTCCACTTTGCTGAGACGTGATCAGCCTCTCTGTGCACCATGGGAGTGGTAAATATAAAAGACCTGAAGAAATCAAGTTCTTAGATATTCAGAACCAAACCCCTTGGCAATAGTAGTTGACACAGCTGCCTTTAAATCAATTTAATACTTGCTTAAATCAGTGGAAGGAAAGTGAATTTCATTGTGTGAGGATCTGGTATTTATAATCTGATTTAAATTTTTATTTATTAGCAGTGCATACAACCTTAAAGAACAAACCTTTCTCCCCTGAGTTTTATCTTTATCCGTATCACCAAATGGAAGAGAAAATATGTTCATATGTTTTTCTCAAGTCAGATTTCCAAGGTAAATTTCAGCCTTCAGAATATACCATTGATTCAGTGGGTTCTTGGCCATGGTTGTGTTTGGTCAAAGCTGGACTCGATGGTCTGGAAGGTTTTTCCAGCCCCAGTGATTCCACGATTCCACAGTTTTTGTTGTTCACCACTCAAGGTACTTTGAGCAGCATTTGCAGCAACATTGTGTTGGTAACAAGCACAGAAGTCATGAGTCAGGTTCTCACCCTGCACAGGACTAGCTCTAAAACCTGAGTTTTCAGCAAAAAAAGCCCCAACAAACCAAACCAACAAAACCAACTCATATCTCTTTATTTACCCACTGCTTCCTACCACATCTTCAGCTTTGCCCCGACCCATGAGCACTGACAAAACACATAACACCACAACTCTTCCACAGTTATGCACCAAAGGCTAGAAATTGAGTTCCCAATTGTCACCAAGAACAGTGCACGGACCATTCAGTCCATGGATTTCACAGTGGTTTCACTTATTTTATTCAATCCTGCTATTTTTGCCTGCCTTCAGTCAAGCAGGAGATCATTCCCCTTTTGGTCACAGCTCTACTCTGTAGAAGGTGATCACATAAAATGGTTGTTCAGGGCTGGCTTCTCCTCCAGAGCCTTTCATCTGTGTCAGGAGATGCCGCGAGCACCACCCTCGGAATACGAGGATTTTAAAGAGCTCCGCCGTGCCCGCAGGAGGCTGAGGCCGAGCAAGGATGAGTAAACTACAACTGCAACTGCTCCTGGGGAGGGGCCTCGTTTGTGTTTGGATTCCTGTGCAAGTCACTAAGTTTTGCAGGGGGGAATGGAGCTGGCTGAGGTTTTGAGGAAGACATTGGTGGCTCTGTCCCCGGAGGGCTGACACGCGGGCTCAGCATCTGCTGGCCTCAGAGAGGGATGCAAGGAGAGCACAAGGGTTTGCTGGAAAACAGGAGGCACTTGGGCTGAGGCAGCTGAAAAAGATGAAAAATTGCTGCTGTTGTTAGAATTTTAACAAATTTTAAATCTTTCCCATCCAGGTAGCAAAAAAGGGATTGACATTGACACTAATGGGAAGGAGATACTGCCATGGTTTGCCCAAAAATGAGACAGAACATTTTCTTTCCTCCTGAGGGATATGCATTGGAAACAGGCAAAAGGCAGGTGCCTTGAAGTCACAAGAGAGTTCTGCTGTAAAAATGAGAACACACACTAAAATCTCCAGCACTAACCCTAAGAGTGAATCAAACATTTTCCTCATTTCCTGAACACAACAACTCAGAAGTGCATCAGAAAAGGCAGATGAATAATCGAGGCAGTCTTGGTTCACAGCTGTCCAGGGAATTTCAGGTACTCTTGGAATCTTGTTGCTCCTAACATGGCAGTAATGTGCATTTCTTAGATTGGACTTTCTTTAGAATTTTCTTTTTCTTTTTGTCTACATATTTTTTTTTTTTGTGATACAAAGGTACGTACATTAAGACCCCTTCCACTATATGATCAGGTTGTTTTGGGTATTATCAGAATTAATTACTTTAATTCCCCTTAAAATATATAGCTAGTTTCAAGTTAAAGAAAATTAATAAATGTTAATAACTAACAATTACCCAGTATAAGCTGAAATAAAATTCCAAGGAAGATAAAAGAGATCTTCTTAAAGAGTGAAAATTGTGGAGATGGTTACAAAGATTTCACAATGAATAAGAATCACCAGCCATGCAGTAATCTAAAACAGAGAGACAAAAATGTGTCCTTTAGTATAGCCGTGGTATAAGTACTAGTTGCCTTTTACATGATTCAATATTTAATACTAAAGTTTCTAGGCTTTACATCAAATCCTGGATTATGAAGAGTATCCCATAGGCATTTTTCAGCTGTTTATCTCCACTTTGCTATAATTGTAGTAACACTAATTTGTTGCTAAGGAAAACATAAAAAAACATTCATTACAATGTAGGTTGTTTGGGGTTTTAATTGTTATTTAAACTTAGAGATTGTTTTGTGACATCACTGCATCTTAAAAACAAAAACAGATGAACTTTATAAAGTAGTAAATAGTTGATCAATTTTGAGTCAGATTTGAAAGTAAGAATTTTTGACCAAAATAGGAGAAGGTTTTAAATGCTGATTAAAACCAAATATGTTTAGAATCTCTGTCCAGCTCTGCCCTCTCCTCTCTTCTTCCACACTACCTCAAATGTTAGTCAAGGAAATAAAATTTCTCTTCACCATCTGTTATCTGACATTTGGAAGAAGTCCTTGTTTGACTAGTAATGAGAGAATTAGGAGCAGTTGTGCTCTAAATCATCACCCTCAAATTTACAAATCTGGTACATTTTTAAGGGCAAAACAGATAATGCCCTATGCGGAACAGGACACGTCCCCCAAGAAGCAAAGGCTCATCCAAGCATTCAAATACCAAACAGATGGAGGAACCTTTCAAGGAAATATACATAGGGGAAGAAATTGCTGATGAGTACAAGGTAAGAGGAGCTCAACAGGGCCACAGAAAGTGTTAATGATCCAGGGATTATCTGTTCCAAAACTACATGGAAGACACAACTTGGAAGAAAAGGGTTCTGCTAACACGAACATCCAATGAGGAAATAACATACAGCAACATGGGATTATCCCCCAAAAGATGAAATTGGAAAGGATTTCCCATCCTGATTACATCAACTTTATAAGGATCAAGTTCAGACAAAATATCCCAAAGCTAACTTGACAGCTTCACAGAGGAAGGAGAAAATCAGAAACAGACGCAGCTGTTCCGTGTTACGGGCGACTTCGTATTAATGAGTCATACACATTATATAAGCAAAGGACAGGGAAAGGACCATGGGAAGGTCACCTCAGAGCTCCCTGGTGTGCTGGGCACTGGGAAAACACGGAGCACAAGAAGAGCTCAAGCTCTGAGTCAAAGCTGGAGATGTGCAGAGTGCTGGGTCCAAGGGGCTGTGCCTGGGAAGGAGCCTTGCCCTGCAGTGGGAGGGCAGTGAGAAAGGAAGAGAGGTCTGGAACCACTGCAGAGCTCCGATGAGGAAGGGCTGTGGGAATGGCAAACCAAGGCAGAAGGGAGCAGCTGGTCAGTCAGGGCTGGGGACAGTTTGTTGGTAGGCATTCCTGGGGGATGTGTGGTGATGAGGAAGGAAAGTGCTAACTGGGTCCTACCTGGTGGGAATGTTGTGTTCATGCAGTGCTGGTGGTAGGGATTTGTGCTGTTGTGGTACATCAGAAGGTGATTGATGGGCAGATGAAGAGATCTCTTATTACTCTTATTTGGGGCAGGAATAGAGGAGGTAGATCTCTCTGACTGCAGCAGATTGTGCTTTCAACAAATGTGAACAGCCTTTGGGTAAGAAAGCTGTGAATAATTTCTGTGTCTGTTTCTGCATGCTGTGTCAGTTGCTCATAGGAGATGATTAACATGCCTCAACACTGTCACATCTGAAGGTTATGCTGTGAAGGTCCCCTCCAAATCCACTTCCCACACATCTAAGGTGCAGGAATTTCTGTGTGTAGGAGTGCAGCAGGCACCCTGGGCATAAGAGGTGACCGTGTCTTTCTGTTCCTGCACATGAGATACACTCTGTACCCCATGGGAGTGAAAATGGGAGCTGGTTCTTCTCCAGACACCCATAGGGAACATTCTGCCTCAGCTGTGGCCCTCCTCTTTCTATCTTTCCTATGGATTTTATTTGCTTGCCCACTGGAGAAAAGGAATAGGTAAGAAAAGCCTAATTCAGGCAAGATAAATACAGTTCCACTGAGAATAAGGGAAAGATTTATTCTCTCCCTCCCTTCTACACATGTCTTGCTGTGGACTCTACCTCACCTAACATATGTACCTTTATTCATTTACTTCCAGCTGGTCACCTGGGAGAAGCCTTTCTCATGGAATTTATTGCCTTGGCTGCCTTGTTTCTGTCCATGCTCATAGTGAGATGTAGTGAATGCTCATGTGTTTGTCTTACTCTCCGAGGTGAGTGAAAGGGATTTATCTATGCTGAAAAATATGTACTTTTGGCTTGGTACAGGCAGGAGTTACCGTAAAGAAAACGTTGGACTGGAGCCTCTGAGCTGGCAAGAAATGTAAAGCTTTGAAAGAGTGGGACCCAGAGGAGGTGCTGAAATAAAGCATCAGGTTCCAAAGGAATGGGCAGCCTTGGGATCCCAGTCCGTGCTTTTCTTTCTATGAACCTGCTCTCACCTTGGGCTGACAGTGTTAGCACGTGATGGAGGAAGGAAGTGCTTATTTTAAATGCCTGCTTGCTGAAAGGCTGTGAGAGGAGACGAGGAGAACATAGGAGCACGATTTAATTTATGTGTAATTGACTTGGGCAAGAGGAAGGAGCCTGGGCCAAGCCCTGTGTGCCATGTGTTCTTGCTAAACTTGTCCTTGAGACTGGCAGAGCAGAAAGTCCTTTCCAGCTCTGTCTGGAAAGAATATATTTGAAGGTCACCCTGTGGCATCACTGTAATATTTTACCCAGAAAAGAAGCATCTTTACTCAATTGTCAGACTCTCAAACCTATCATTGGCATTAATAAGCTTGAAACAGGCCTTGGGCCTTTTTCTCCAACAGCTGCATTTACTGAAATTGTCTGTACTTTTCTGTATTCAAAATGTCATTTTCATTTTTACTTTTCAGTAGAGGAAGGCAGCTGTTTTTTGATTTTTCATGTACAGCATGCACTTGACATTTCACAGCTTCACATCTTGCCAAACACAAGACTCCTGAGACCAAGTGCTTTTTGGGTGGTATGAGTGATGCTCCTGGTCCTGCTTCCCAAACTGCTCCAAAGCTGCCACGGACAGCATGGGGACCAAAGGTACATTTGAAAAGCTCTCAGTGTTTCAGCTCTGCTTGCCAAATGAATCTCTTCATGCCTTTTGCTTCCTGTTCTTTAAAGTGCAAGTTTTCACTTAGAGTCACTGCTATCACCTTTTCCTTCTTCTCTTAGCCCATGCCTGGGAATGAAGGGAATGCTGTTGAACAGAGCAAGGAAATGAAAACAGCAATGTTTGTCTTGCTGCACTGTGGCTTTCATTTCCTTCAAAGCCAGGCTGCTTTTTAACCTGCAGTTCTCTTTTTTTAGCCCAAGCTTGTGGTTTTGAGGGCATCTACTCAAAGTGTTTTTATTAAGTTCTCAATTGTCACTTCGTTCAGTTTAATTCTATTTTCTCTCACACCTCATGTTCCTTAAAATTGGTTTTGGCTTGTGGAACTGTCTCTTAAACACCAACTAAAATGTACTGTTATTTAGTGCTGGAAATGGCTTCTTGTGTTTGGGGACTCTTCTGTAATTTGTAGAAATCCTGGGGCTGTTTCAGCAGAAGAAGCCTGAGGCTGCCATCAAGCTACACGTAGTTACTTGTTCCTCCTCTTAGTGCTCAAGGATGTTCTTGTTGAAGAAACTGAGGGTCAATTCCTCTTTGTGCTTCTGTTGGTAGGGCTTTGTTCAAGACAGTGAGTGTCCAGTTTGTTGTCATCATGATTACCTACATTTTTTTTATTTACTGATATTAATTCCCTTTTACCCATTTGCTTCTGGCTCCAAGCAGTGATTTAAAATTTAATATATAAAGAACAAAACCAACCAAACCAACTCCCAGATGCCACCAGATGCAAGTGCTGGTAGCTCAGATGGATACAGGCTAATCAATATAAAATTCCAAATGTTTTTATTTATCCACTGCGATAGACTTAAATTACATCTTTCCTTTTGTTAAGCAGCTCCTTGATGTTTCTCTTGCCATCTTGACTCTTGCTAAGTGATTTTTGCCTTGTCTTTCCTGTTTTTACTTTTCCATTCTGTGTCAGTTCAAGGGTCTCCTTACCAATGTACCCTTGGCTCACCACAGCATGGGAACTATCCAAGATGCCTTGAAACTTTTTGCACAGCCAGTGGGGCACTTATGGATTTTCTCTTTTCCTGTGGGACTGGGAGGGTTTCCATTAGGATCCTGAAACCAAGCCAGGGAAAGAAACTGGCTTGTGCATCTCCTCACTGCCTTCAGAACTCCATTAGTCAGTTGATATGTGCAGTGAACTAATTTTCTACCATTTATTTGTTTCCCTGTATCAGCACACTGATCACATTTAATACCTTTTTGGGGAAGGGAAATGAGATGGTAATTTGGGAGTTATTTCTGAACAATGATGTTCATTTTAAATAAGAAAACCGTTGCTGCAAGGAACTAACAATTGTTTTCACTTCATGAATAGTCAGTAGTATTTGAAAATTATTTCCACTGATCCATCTCCAAATAAAGGAGTGGCATTTCTCCTCTCAATCTGAGATCAATGCAGAGAATTTATCTTAATCCTCCCTGAACCATCCAACCTCCCAGACTAATAGCTGCAGTAGTTGCAATCTGGGGATGTTGTGGTGACTGTGAGTAAGCAATTTCACAGCAATTTTACTTCAAGACAGGTCGCCGAGAGACATTTTAACCTCAGCAATTATTTTTCACAATGCCAATGACATCATGAAAGGAGCCAGAAACTAATTCCTTTGGACAATTATAAGCAGAGATTGCTCTTGACCTTGATATTTATGGGGTGCCAACCATCAGGAAAGGTTATATGGGTCTCCAGAGCAACCCTGCCAAAACTTGGGAGAAGTTCCGAAATAGCAATAATCCATGATTTCATTGTGCATGGCTAATTGTTTTTCCTGCAAGAAAAGCTCATGTTTGGCAGGTTCCTTTGTAACAAGAAGATAGCAAAGGTTGTAAATCCCCGGACAGCTATTACTGCACAATCAGATGTGGTAACTCATATACATCTCCCCTGGAAACACAGTAATAGGCTGCTAAAGTCAGGCAAAAATTGGGATTTAGGGCCTTTATGAGCTGCACAGAGAATCTTGAGACTGTTTTTAGGAAATCTTTAGTTAGGGAATAGAGCAGTATGATACAGATCAGTATGATACATCTCATACTGTGTGTGTATGTGCAATATGTGTCCAGTGGCATGGTCTGCAAGTTCACTAATGCAAAATACACTATGTAGAATGCATTTTTTTAAAACACATTAGGGACAGAAACACAACTGTTTCCCACAGAAACAAATTATTTCTATCGCTGTTTACAAATGAACATGGGTAAGAGGAAAAATGTTGATGAATCAAAAATCTGGTATACTCTACACAGCTAATGTTCCAACCCAAATTTTCTCTTCTTTCAAAAAGAGGGAGGGAGTCTCCTCTTTTGGATAAAATCCCGGTTAAACCTTGGCTGTCTCTAGTTTCCTTATCACTTGGAAACATCTATTTAGAGATGGGCTTGACTTTGTCATACTCAGATGATGGTTAAATGGGATTTGTGGTGCCAGAATTTATCACAGTAGATACACTATTTTTTTTCTGTTTTAAGCAGGCATAGAGAAGGGCTGATGAGATGTCCCCCAAATAATAATTATAATCAGATTTAGACATGTAATTTTAAGTAATGCGTAGAATTTGGCCTTACCATATTTAAAAAAGAGAAAATCCAATCTGAAAACTGCCAGGGGATGGAACAGCCTGATCTGAACAGCTCTGAACAGCCATTCAAGGATGACAGGGAAAAGAAAAAACTGTCTTCTGATCAGAGCCCGAAACCAACGACTGAGGGATGCAGCTGCACTCTGAACACAGAAATGGTATTAACAGCATTTGGGGACAAGCTTAATGGAAATTAAAGGATAACACTGGAGCTGAACAAATGGCTCCAAGCTGAAAATGGGTGTGTGTGAGCTGGCTATGAAGTTAAGTTTTCTAACTGATAATGTATTGGGTTGGAGTAGAATTTTAATCTGATTAGCAGAGGAAGGTGAAGGGGGAAGCTGCCCATATTATAGATGGCTGATATGGCCCAGAAGCATCCTTCTGATCCTATATGTTCAATTTCTGTATGCCTACAACAAAGACAAGGCCTGTGGGCAGGCTGACCTGCAAAGGAATCAAGTAAAAAAAATGGGAAAGAAAACAAAGTAGCTCATAAATTCCTTGCTGAGATCTTCAGTTGCCTCCAATGTTGTCATTCACATTGGAATTTCATAGATTCAGCCCTTTCTGTTCCTATCAATCTGTTTAAAAGGAAGTAAACCAGCAAATACCCAGTTAGGCACATGTATTTGTAAATTCATTAAAGATGGGACAGCGAGCAAAGACATTTTCTCTGATCCAGGATCTCCTGTGGGAGCCCTTTCATTCCCTGTTGCTATTTTCCTAAACGACCTCTTCAGTTTTAATGCCACCCAGGTAGCTGCCAAGCTCTCAGGTAACCTCTCCAGAAGGCCTGGGCTGGAAAGCCAGCCATTAATGCCAGGCAGGGGTGAGCCCAGGCTGCCCTAAACCAGCAGCTTCTTGGGCTGAACTCATGACAGCTGTCAGGGCTGTCACAGCCAGAGGTTCAGTGGGTGCCCGTGCCCATCTCCCTGCAAACACCAGCCCCTTCCTCTGCCTGCAGGCACCTCTGAGCTGGGCCAGCACCTTGGGCATGCTGAAAATACCTCTGAGAAGAGGCTGAAGAGGTGCTCAGGAGCATCAGAAGACAGACATTCATTTCTTGAGCAGTTTGCCTCCTGCTCGGTCATTGTGCAAATGAGGAGGTGCTTCTACCTTGAATCTCCCAGGTTCCTTGTTATTCCATACACTTAGCTTAGTGTAACCTAAATTTTCAACTTGAGAAAGATTTCAACTGACAGGCATTATTTATAATGCCCATAGCTTCAGCTGTGGCATTTGCTTATAAATAATTTGTATAAGAGCATATGCTTTCCTTTTACAGAGACACAGGAGATAATTCCATTACCAGTAGTTCAGTTATTAAACATATTCATCCACCTTAAAAAAAAAAAAGAGTCTGAAAGGCAAATGTGGTCTACTGAGAAAAAATGTTTAGGACCAATACTCAACCCTACTTGTCAAGAAAAACACACTATGAGAAAGTGTCTCAACCATGTGTCTTTTTCATACCAGACACTTGTAATGTTTCTACAGGATCCCCAAAATGGGCATAATTGGTAAAACCCCAGTGCATTATTGTTACTTGATGATTTTAATCTTTTTAGTCTTTTTTTTTTTTTTGCATTGAAAAGAAATGAGTAAACCTTGACTGCAGGTAGAGCAGAGAACTGCATAGAACCACTTCACTTTAATCATCTAGAAAATACCTTTTCCTCAAATCACAGGTTTCAAGGTCAAGTAGATGTCTTCTTATTTTTCAGCTGAGGTTGGGAAGGTGATGAGAGAAACAATACTACCAGAATCCTGTCTGCACAACCTGAAGTAAAGAAGAGATCTTACATCGTGGATAAACTCATTTTTCTGCTCATGATGGATGATGGGTGAGTTTATGCATGAGCTGTTGTTGTTTATATTTCCAGGGATGCTAAATTACAAATGCAGATCGAGGGTGTATTTTAACACTTGTGAAACAGCTTTCTGAACCTTTTGGAAGGGCTGTTGAATTAAACACAAAGCTTTTATCTCTCTGAATCTCTCAGGGCATATTAATCCTTCACTTAGAGGTTTGTCAGATGAAAAGCTGCTTGAACAGTTTGATATTTTTTAAATTGTGTCTGAATTGTATTGGTGCTGTGTAGAGATCGCATAAAGCCAGAATCAGGAGTCCCAGAAAGCTCCTGTGCTGCCCTGGGGACGTGCAGGACATGGCACTGCCCTGCTGCTGCTGCTGCTGCTGCTGCTGGGAGCAGTGAGGGTGGGGCTGAGCAGCAGCCCAGGGCCTGGGGTCTGGCACACACCCCTCTGAGCAGGGAGGAGTGGGTCTGGGAAGGATAAGCCGAGCCTTTCTGGGCCTGTGGAATCACAGACTGCTTGTGGCTGGAGGGACAGCTCAGCTTGTGCCCACCCCTCGCCACGAGCAGGGACACCTTTCACAGACCAGGCTGCTCTGAGCCCCATCCAGCCTGGCCTTGGACACTTCCAGGGATGGGGCAGCCACAGTTTCTCTGGACAGCCTGTGCCAGGGCCTCATCACCCTCACAGGGAGCAATTCCTTCTTGCCTGGCATTTCCTTCTGCTGTGAGACACGGAGCTGGAGGGCCGGTGGTTTGACCCAGGCCCATGTTTCTTATGCTCTTAGGCTTGTTGGATCCTACAAATCCTTACTTACCAAGCAATCTTCTCCCGTGTAAGTAGCTTTGGGCACTCAGGAAATACAGGGATCTTTATCTGAGCATCAGAGCCATGTTTGCTATGAAACAAAATAGGTCACAGTCATTTTTCTGTAAGGCTTTTGCTCGACAGATCCACACCAAAGGTGAGATGGTTCGTGGGGTTGGAGGGGAAGCCTGCTTTTCTATGTCAAGTCCTTCACCAGCCATTCTTAAAGCTTATCCTACCCAGTTATTCTACACAGAAAGGACACTCATTTTTTCAGCAAAGTGGGAGAATAGCAGCCTAATTTAATGCAATCCCTTCAGTGTCTCTTTTGAAGCTCAGACAGGATTCAGAGATGTTCAGTCTGTTCCAGCTCTGAATGTCTTACTGAGTTTTGAAAAACTATTATTCATATCTTCCTTTGATTTTGACTTAGTTTTTTTCCCTCATTTTCTATAAAATTTGTCAAATCCAAGGCAATGTCTTTGAAAGTGTTTTCAGAAAGAAAACTTGATTGCTGTTTTCTACCTAGTTCTGAAATCAAGCACACAGAAATACAGTGGGCAAGAATTCAGGCCTTAGAGCAGCATTTAGTTCTGTTCTGGAGGAAGGCAGAGAAGTAATTTTGTGTCACAAGTAACAAACCAAAATGTAGCATTCCCTTAATGGCTATCCTAGTTTTCCAGCTTGCCTTTTGTACACTTGTGCATTCTCACACACTGCAGTATTAAAGAACACACTTCCTTTCAGCTTGAAAGAATAAAAAGTGCTGGAATCTCAAGTCCAATCATTTTTTCTCCACTTTCCCACCAGCAATCCAAGACTTTCTTCATGCTGAATTAGCCACAGATGGAAAAGGTGGAGGGACCACCTCAATTGTGAATAGCACCATCATTGTACATGAGCAGTGTGGGGCTCTTTGTATAGGTACAAAAATTTGTAAGAAAGGACAAAATAGATAATGAATCTCACTGAAATGGATGATTAATATGTGAACATAAACATTTAGTGTATTGGAACAATATACTAATAAAGAAAATTTAAAAATTATGATTATACTTATGCCACTAAGAACACCAGAGATTATGTAGGAACAGCAAAAATAGTGTTTACTCTTCATGTTTTTGCATTCCAGTTTTACATTGAAGATTGAATAGTTTATGGTAGGAGAGAAAAGTGAGGACAGGGATCAGAGGAAGAAATGAAATGACAAACCAAAGGAAAACCATGGTTGGGGATTTACAGTATGTGGTCCAATAAGCCCATGAAAGAATGTGCCTGTTCTCTTTCTACTTTAGCTAACCCATGTAGGTGACTCTTGAAATCTCTCTCCTCTTGTTTTCTTTTTTCTTTTCCCCAGGGAGGACATAAAACCGTGGGACAAGTACAGGGGGCTGAAGCCCAACTATGTCAACAAGGAAGCAACCCAGGAACAGAAACCTGAACCAATATTCAGTCAGACCCTTTAATTATGCAGCTCAATGTAAGTAAATCCTTAATTCTGAAGCAACATGTGCCTAGGGGAAAGGAGTGCCAGAGACTCTGGTATCCCCATAGACAGCAGCTGATGGGAAGCATGATACAGGGAAGAGAGGTAAAACCTTAACCAGTCTGGAATTCAGGAGCAGTGGAGGTCCCCAGGGAGAGGAGAATGTGGACCTCATGAGAAGAAATTATTTTAGAAACATGTGTAGATATGTATAGAGAGAAATTTAACCCATGTTTTTATCAGATGAGAGATCCAATATAAAAGGAAGTCACTGTGGTAAAGAATGTAAGGTTGTCATCAGGCCCCAGAAAGTCTCTTCACAAATTCTTTATTTCCACAGTGGAGTTCAGGAGCAGAGGAGTGTAAGATCAAACCAGCTCACATGCCACAACACTTAAAGTAGCCTATTTTAAAAATAGAAATCAGATCTGATCTCTCTTTGGAAGCAAAAAAAAAAGTATTGTGCAGAAAGTTACAAGAAGTTCTGGATCAGATTATGTGGTCAGCAGCTCAAGTGGCTTAAAATGATCAAAACTCCAGTAAAAAAAATTCTTTCAAAAGACTGCTCCGATTGCTCTGGGTATTTGTGCTCGAGTGGTCACAGTGTGACCAACACCCAGCCCAAAACAGCTGAAATGGAGGACCAGGGCAGCCAGCTGTGGGGTGAAACATCACTGTCACTGAGAATTAATTACAGCATGTCAGTCAATGAAAGGTAACACCAAATTACAGACACTGTTCCAAAGAAAAAGACTCCAGGGGGTTCCTGGCTTTGAGCCCACCTTGGTGGGGGCTGTATCTCTGTCTGGGATGCACACAAGATGTCCACACAGGCTTGAAGGGATGGTTCCCGGGGCTGAACCTCTCCTGGGAGTCAGGAAAAGCAGAGAGCAGTGGAAGAGGCAGCAGCCTGGCACCTAATAAACAGCACGTTCCTCTGCATCTCATAAATCTCCACCAAGTTCATTTCTTCTCCTCTGAGAATGAATAACTAATGAGAAGCCTCCTCTTGCCAGTTATTGTACCACTACACAAAGGGGGTTGGATGTGGAGCTGCTATTAATAGCACTGAACGAGCTGCTAATTGGGCAGTTATGTAATGGCTTTGTTATGAAACCTAGTTTGGGTTTGACACCTTCTGTTTGCTAAAAACAACAGTAAAACCCCCAAACAAATCCAGGGTTAGCAGTGCATGACATGAAATAAAGGCTGAATAATTACCAACGTTCCAAAACTCAAATAGAATTAAAAAGGGGGGAAGAAATCAATTTGTTTCTCTGAATTGCAGCTGAAGTGAGCTGGAAGCGAATCATTCCACAGATCTGCTGTTCAAAGAGATACTTTTAAGTAACTTTCTCTAATACCTGCCCTGCATATACTGACAAAAATCCTCCAAGCGACCCATTTCTGCAACTTGTGAAGTCTCAGAAACTATTTCTTTAACTAAAAAAACCCTATGCTTTGAATGAGCACAGACAGAACATATTTTAAGGAGAAAGAAGGACCTGAAAATACCTATGTGACACTCTCTGGTACAAATCATGCACTAGGATGAGGCACGAATCTCTACTCTTGTAAATGACAATAGATAACCTATACGGTTTGACATTTTTTAAGTAACTTACAAAAGAAAAGAAAAAAAGGAGAGAAACAGGTGGGGATGACATTTTGTTCCCTGTTATACAGAAGGAGAGAAGATTGCAGTGCATTATGAGGGAAGCTTTTATCCAGGGGGAGCCTTTGGAGTGACTGTTCCTAGTTACTCTGAAGGCTGGACATCACTGATGCAATTTACAGCCCTGGGAGCTGCTCCTCCTGGTGAAACCCAGCTACTGTCCCCTGCTTGTGATGTGCTTCTCCTCTGGGTACACCAAACACAGCAGCATTCAGAGCCTGCAGGAAGGATCCCTTCAGAGGTTTGTAGTTGTGTGTGTATCATAATATTGATAGAAATGAAAATTCCTGATCTGTGCCAGTGGTTGTTGTTTGATCAATGTTGTCCATAATCTTTTGGTGCTGGGGGAGATCAAGGCTGTAACTCCAGAAGGAGCCCACAAACCATCCAGAGAACACTTCATCTGTCTGTTTACAAACATACATCCTCTGCCTTTGTGCAGAGAGCTGTGTGGAATTTGCCTCCAGTTGAGTCACCTCTTACATTTCAGGAAGCTGGCCACAGATACTACACTCAGCTCTGCTGAGTTATTCTCCACTGCTTTTTACTTTACATTGTCTAGGTATGATAAACCCCCTGATTTATCCAGCATGGTAGATTAGGAAGGTTTTATTGCAATAAAAGAAAACTCTGTTTAGTTCCTTCATTACTAAAGTGCCCAGAGGAGGCAGCCAGAGGGCTCACAGAGACTGGATGCACAATGTCCTAGCACCACAGTAATTGCAGCCAGCCTGCCTAAAAAGCTGTGATAATTTAGGGTTCAGTGAGTGTTGAAGGGAGTAAGACTGGAAATTGGGTGGTCCAGATGGCTCCCACATGTATCCAGTTAATTATCAAGATCTAGAATCTTTTATCCATTTTTGTGTGTGTAGATATGTATATCAGTGTGCAGAAATACATACAGACACTATTCACTTCATTAGGATATTTTGGAATTACCATGTGGCAAATAATAGAAGAATCTTCTCCTAAAATAACATCAGCATGCTTCCCTACTCCTACACATGAGCTGAAAGGAGTTTTCTCCTCAGTGCATGTTTTCACTGGTAGTACAGCTTGTTTGTGGAGTTATTGCTCTTCTGTAACCTCACTGGTGAGAGCAGGAGGAGGCACTGAGCAGCTCCTGGGAGTGGTAACACTGTTCCATATTTCTGTTGTGGTGCTGCTGAAGGGATCCCATGGAATATAAACTTGGTCACCCATCCTGCTGGAGGACAGGATTCAAAATTAATCCACAGTCATATGATTGCTTAATTCTCAGTTATTCTGAATTTATACTGGTATAAATTTATGCCTTTGCAATACTTAAAAAACTTCTAAAACACTTAAAACTCCATCTAAATCTTTAATAGCTGGCTACATTTTAAAACCCTTAAAATACTTGGAATTGTCCTTTAAATGATATTTAAATATGGGAATAATATTTTTCTGTGTCTGATATCATTTTTTTCCTCTGTGATAGTGTTTTTTGCCTCCTTTGCATTGCCTGTCTACAGTGATGGTACATCTACTACAACTCCCTGTGTATCCTGCTGATCCTTATTTTTCCCAAGATAAGGCAACCCAAGCCTTCTTGTTGGTGAGTGCATGTAACTAATGTGTGTCTATTGTCTACAAATATCTGTTACCATTTCCTGCTGGATTGATACATATTTCATTTTGTGCATCAACCACACTTTAATTGATCTCTGGCAAATGGTTTTCTAATGGAGAAACTGAGAAGCTACTTCTCTACAGGGATGTTATCCAGGAAATACCATATTTTTGTTTCTTCTGGGTTCTACCAGGTAGTTTTTTCTTTTTAGTAAATGGAAAGACCTCCCTATAATTCAGAATAAAAAAAAATTTTCTAGACAGAAATCAGGATGGGGAAGGAGCTTCTGTCAACTGGAGGAGATGGTGTTTATTTCACTCACCTGACCCAGATGTAAACCAGGAGCAAACACTTTGCACTTTCATGCATGTCTGGGGAGGATATAGGCAGAGAACTGGTGGGTTCCTCTTTAATTTGCTTGATAAACTGAGAATGGTAGAGCTCATTACAGCAGCCCTTGGTACCATGAAAGCAGGGGGAACAAGAGATAGGGCAAGGAGAAATGGCTTCAAGTTGCACCAGAGGAGGTTTAGGTTGAATATTAGGAAAAGGATGGAAATTATGGAAAAGGTTGTCCATCCCTGGCACAGGTTGGAGTCACTGTCCCTGTAGAAATTTAAAAAGACAGGAAGGTGTGGTGATTAGGGACACGGTTTGGAAGTTGTGCATATACTTATTCTTATGTCTTTTTTATTCTTGCCATGAGCACTCCCTGCTGTCTGGGTCCTGAAAGCAGCTGCTGCATTTCTCCTCTACTTAGGTTTAAAGCCTCCACAGTCTCACAGTTGTGTTTTTCTCAAAACTCAGCTTCTTCCCAGTCAACAGTGCCTTGGTTCCTTTAAGATCTTCCCCTTTTCTGACCAAATCTCTCGTCTTCAAAAGATTTGCAGTCTGTCCAAACTTTGTCATTAAAATATTTCCCTTTTTTCACCCCCCTGACCATGTTCTCCTGCTTCTAAAATCTCGAGACTGTCTTACTTCTCCCATAAACTTCCAGCCAGCCTCTTTATCAGCTCTGGTTAACTCTGTCACTGTTCCCTCCTCTTGGAAAGCCTTTTCATCTCCAGTGCTGGCAGTGCCTGTGGATGGGAAGCAGAGGGTGTTGTTATTCATTTCCTTCTTCAGCTTCCTTCATTGAAAGGATGCTCCAAATGTAAAACGTGTGGTAGATGAAATTCCTTGGAGTCACCTCCCCCATTTTTTGTTTTTTAGGAAATGCCTGAAGTGTTTACAAAACACTCACCAAAAGCATTCAGAATGAAGACTCGGCACGATTTCAGTGCTGGCACGCGAATGCCGGCTCCTGTGTTTCCTGCTTCCTTTGCAGCCCTGGCAGCCTCTGTGGAGTGTGTCAGCCAAGATCATACTTAGTTCCTCACCTTGATGGTATTGAGGTTGTCACAGCCAGCTTTTCCACATGCATTTCTTTCTCTTGGCTCGACGTGGCAACGTAATATTACAATCAGTCCTACCAGGCTGGAGAAATGCACATATTTCCCAGAGTCTATCAGCACGGAACCAAAAGTAACAAACCCCTGGGAACCCTGGAAGGAGAACCATTTATCCTTTCTGAGTCAGCCAATCACACCGGGTTCAAGACTGGTGCTCAAACTTCCAGAAATCACAGAATCACAGAATGGTTTGAGTTGGAAGGGATCTCAAAGCTCATCTCATTCCAGACTCCTGCCATGAGCAGGACACCTTCCACAGACCAGGTTGCTCCAAGCCCCAGGAAACATTTAATTCACAGCTTGAAATATCTTTTTTTATTAATGTTTATATTTCAAATCCATGTCATGAAAGCCAGTGGCAAAAGGTCTTATTCATGGAGTGTTGCTGACTCTAATTGCTTGTAAGAAGAACTGTGTAAATAATGGAATATTTTGTTTGCTAAGAATTCATTAAAAATTACTCAGCTCAAAATAACCAGGACAAGTGCATTAAAAAGAAATCACTCTCTTCAAAAGCATTATTTTAAAGGCATATTCTTAATTAAGAATGCTTCAAGTAAAAAAAAAAAAAGAGAGAGAAGAAAAATGTATTCTTTAAAATTCTGAGATGAAACTTGAATCCTATCAGGGCATTCCTTGTTTCTTTCCAGTGCAAACAAATGAAAACATCTGGTTTGCTCAACCTGTATTTTTGTCCTTGCCCCGCACAAAAAGATAAAAAAAATAAGGCATTAATTTTTCATTTCTTTCTCCCTGTGGTGCTTCCAGAGGCAGGAGTTAAGTGGTCAGCGATGCCTCCCAGCCTGTCAGGAGTGATGAGTTTTTAGGCCAGAGAGAACCTTTGGTCTCCTGCATAGCAAGAGCGTGACAGAATCACTGAGCTTTCAAATCAGTTATTCTGCCAACATCTTTCTGGTTCACTGAGGAGTAAATTAATGCCACCTAAGAGTGCTCCAGCAGCAGAGGCAGAGAGAGCACACCCTGTCCTGCTCAGGCAGCAAGGTGCTTGCCAGGAGGGTAAGTCATGGATAAATAATTGCTTTTCTTTGGTGGAACCTTCAAGGATCTACACACGGTGGGACAGCAGCAGCGAGAGAGCTTCTCCTGGGGGACAAAACAAGCCCTGGGGCAGGTGCAGCAGCTCCACTGTGGATCTGCACAATCCAGCACATTCCAGGCATGCCTGGGACTGGCACCAGCTTCTGGAGTCAGTACTGGTCAGAAGGTGGTGGTGAGGGAGCTGCTCCAGCAGAAGGCATTGGGACAGGCTTTAGGCCACCCTGATCTCTTGGAAAGGAGGGAGTGAGTCTCTGGCACTATGTCACCAGTCCTTCTGTCCCCCCAGAAGCTTTACTTATCAAAGTCCAGCAGCTCCAGTGAGAAAATAAGAGGTACCACATGTGGTGCAGCAAAGGATTCCATGCTGACCTGAAATCTGTGCCTCCAGTTCCAGCTGTTACAATGAACTGCAAACCCATGTATTTTCTCTGTGATTTCTCCCAGTTGATCCTCTTTTTTTACCCTGTTCTTACATCTTTCCTGGTTTCAACATACATTTTTGATTTCTCATTGCTTTACTGCAGTGATGTATCTCTGACTGCTCCAGTGTTGTCCATTAGTTTCCCCAAGGAGTAAGTGCTTTGCCCCAGGAATATGTGCAGCCCTGGGAAGGACCAAGATTTCTGTTAAAGGCCATCTGCTCACAAAGTGAGTATTATCTAAACCCCAGATTACTCAGGTTTTCTAGGCATTTTCTGCCTAGGCCTCTACTGTAAGTGGGTGCTGCATTTGTTCACAAACAAAACATACATTATTCCTAGCAGCCCTCATCATGAGTGGTACACGCAAATGACCTCTTGGAACCTCTCTTGACTCCTGCAAAACATAAGAAAATTGAAAATCTATATTTGCAAGGTCAGAAACATAACAAAAACTTCACTTTGGCTGTCTAAAACTAAAGCCATGCAAATCAAAGATCTCACTGAATAATAAACTCTTAAAATAAATACAATTTCCTTTGCCACAATAAATGTTTCAGTATAAAGTTGAATATATAATTCATTCCACTTAGCTATAACATTTTGTTAAACTTCAGGAATTTTAAGTGAACTACTTCAGTTTCTTACAGGCTTGAACTGTTCTCTTGAAGACCTTTTGGAGAAGAAAAATATGCCCTGGGATGGCATTTTTTTAGTTCATTGTTGAGATCTGACATTCTTCAACAACAGGTAAATTGTTTCTTCGTGGCCTTCATAGAAATCTGAAGCTCTGCCCAGCATTTAGAATTTCATCTCATGGAGCAGATCCTTGGCTGCCATCCTGCCTGCTTTGGTCTGCTCAGGAGGAATTTGGGGAATGTACGAAATGTTTAAATGGCAGCTACAAATTAAGGTTTTCTTTCAGCTCAAGAGGGAGCTACAATTAAGACATGATTGTTCTAAGGAGAAAAAAAACCTCTCAGCTGAAGTGTTTCCAAGCTACTCATCACTTCCCTAGTGTGTCTCTTAGGGAAATTCATCCAGTCCTGTGATATCGATCTTGTAAACAAATGCATCCTTTCCTTACTCCTGTGATAAAATTCATGCTTGGTATTTCTCTAGGAACTCCTTGGCCCCTTCTTGTCTTTTTTCAGGTTAGGAAATGTGAAACAACAAAAAAATTTTTTTTAAAAATCTCAGTTTACATCACTCATAACTTTATTACATCACTAATAACTTTAAGAAACCAGAGCCAAAAATGTCAACAAGAAAGTGAATCTAATATTTTCTTCTGAATATTTTTTAATTAAATAATAACTGTATGGCATAGCAATAGCAGATACTTGGACCAAATGCTTGTTCTCAGAATACACCATGAGGGAAAAAGTGACGTAGTGCCAGGGGAATATGTTTCATTTTCTCACATCTCTGTACATCTGGATAAGGAACCTGGCAGACAACTCCCCTTAAATCCAATCATCAGCCCACCCTAGGGGTTCAGCACTGCTGATTGTGTTATTTATGCAGATATTATACAGAAGGATGCACAACCTCCATGATGTTCCTTTTTTGTTTGAGGGGATTTGAAAATACACTGCTGTTCAGAGTGCTTGCAGTTGTGCATTCCCTTCACGGATGTGGGAATGGATCCATTCTCGCTGGTCTAAATTGAAACATCCTCCAGTCTCTGTGTACTGGCACTGCTGCACAGAGCGTTTCCCCAGAGAGGAACTGATGGAGTAAATGCTTTGTACTAGCTCATGAGTTCCAGAGTCCCTTTGCTGCCACCTTTATGTCACGAATTCAGCGTGTTTGTACAAGGCACAGCTGCCTCACCTGAAAATTCCCTTCATGTGTAGGCTCTGGTGTTCCTGTCATACATCCATGTTCCTTTTGGGAAGGGTTGACAGGTTTTAACTCTTCCTACGAGACCACAGCTCT
Source organism: Phainopepla nitens (assembly GCA_013400175.1). Classification (NCBI taxonomy): domain Eukaryota; kingdom Metazoa; phylum Chordata; class Aves; order Passeriformes; family Bombycillidae; genus Phainopepla; species Phainopepla nitens. The sequence goes on from VXBQ01010981.1 coordinate 547,523, forward strand.
GGATGCTGATTCTGGAAACTCCAGAGGTATAATGTAAAGCCCCTTGTTGGGTGTGCTTTGGTCTGTCTTCTCACTTAGCAAAATGAGCATGGAGATGCTCCAGGCTGCCTTTTGTCGTGGAGCTCCGCTTGTAACCAAGCTGCTTAACGCTCTGTGCAGATGTGTATTTAACTCTTTGCTTGGCTCACCACTTCATTGATCAGGAAGGAACAAAAGCAATTCAGCTTTCTCGAGAAGGATCAAACACCCTTCGGGTGGCCTGGTGGCCCGCCATTCTGCGTTCAAGTGGTCACGGCCCCAAGGCTGCCAGAGCTTAAGGAGCGCTTGGACAACGTTCTCAGGCACAAGGTGGGGTTCTGGGGGGGTCCCGTGCAGGGCCAGGAGTTGGACTTTGATAATCCTGGCGGGTCCCTTCCAGCTCGGGATATTCTGTGGTTCCGTGGAAGAGCCCGAGACAGCTGTTAGCCGTGACATTTCACACGTGTCCCCCGCCCTTCCCGGCGCTCCGCGCAGCATTATTCTACGTCGCGGCGGTCCTCTCCGGCGGGATAAACCCCGGGCCGCACCGCGGGGCCGTTCGGCGGTGTGGGGCCGGGGGCGCGGCTCCCCCCGCCGCGGGGACGGTCGCGCCCCGGCGCACGCGCGGTGCGCCTGTGCTCCCACCCCCC
>VXBQ01010981.1:548584-624573 GCA_013400175.1 Phainopepla nitens
GGGAGGGCAGAGAGCGCCGCGCCCCCCGCCCCGGTTTTGCTTTCCCTTTTGCCGCTAGCTTTCCCTGGCGGGCGTGAGGGAGCGAGGAGGAATACGTATTTATTTATTTATTTATTTACTTACTTACTTATTTATTTAATTATTTGTTTGTTTGCTTCCCTAAAGGGTGAGGGGAGGGGAGAGGGAAGACCGGAGGAGGGCGCGGAGGCAACGCCGTCACCAGAGGAGGCGGTGGCGGGGAAGAGGAGGAGAAGAAGCCGGCGCGGAGCCTCGCCTCACCTCGCCTCGCCTCACAGCCCCTCCGCCGTCCCCGCCTCGCCGTCCACGGCCGCCGGAGTCGCCGGCGGCCGCCCGTCCTCATGATGGCCTCGACCACCTGCACGCGCTTCACCGACGAGTACCAGCTCTTCGAGGAGCTCGGAAAGTAAGGGCAGAACGGGGGGTGAAGGCACCGGGGGCTGCGGGGGTCGGTGTGTGAGCCTTGGGGGGAGCCGCGCCCGGAGCCCCCTCACCGCTGCCGAGAGCCCCGCGGGAGCGCCCGGCCTCCAGCCATACGGCCCCGGGGCGGCGAAGGGCTCCGGGCGAGTGGCGGGGAGCTGCCCTCAACCCCTCGTGCCGCTATTAATTCTTCGCTGTTATTTATTGTTATTTTTAGCTGTTAGGCGGTCGCGGGGTGGTGGTCTCGGTCTGTGAGGGGTGTCGGAGCGCTGCGGGCGCCCCCCAGCGGCGGGGCGGGAGGCGCAGCCCTGAGCGCCATGTTGGGTGTCGCCCCCCGGTGTTACCGCCGAGGGGGACGCGGCCACCGCCGCCCGTGTCCCCCGCGGTACGCCGGCATGGACGCAGTGAAAACCCGCCCGCCCTCCGCCCCAGCTAGCGGGATTGGTCACACGGCTTCTGCCCCGCACAGTTCACTGTTCAGCTGAATAAAATCGATGATGACCGTCCCTGTCGGAAAATCAGAAAATCCCTTTTTTTTTTTTTAATTCTGCCGACATCACGCCCCTCCGTGCTGCCCGGTAGCTGGTAATGGCAGTGGAGGGTTTCGGTTGGACTGACACTTTGCCCGGTTTTGGTTTACAGAGGGGCATTCTCCGTCGTGAGGAGGTGTATGAAAATCACCACAGGACAAGAGTACGCTGCCAAAATTATCAACACCAAAAAGCTTTCAGCTAGGGGTGGGTATATTTTAATCTGGTGTTTATGGTGCCTCCTCCCTGTTTCTTGTGTGCATGTGCCAATTATTAGGAAATGATAAAAATAGCTGAATGTTTTAACAGATTTTTAAATACTAATTTAATTATTATTTCCTTGGTTTGAATTTTTTCTCTCAATGCCTGTTTTATTTTCTATTTTAAATTTTTCATGGATTGACTGTGCTGAAGCCAGAGGTTGCTGTAAAGTGTTTAAAGAAAAGATGTTCAAAAACTAAAATCTAACATAATGTAGTCTTGTAATTTTTGAATCTAAATAATTGGAGTCAGAAGCATTTTGCAAGCTTTTTTGGTCTGTTTTGGTGTTTTGTTTTGTTACATTTTGGGAGGATAGTCAGTAATAGGCTTCCATTACAGATTTTATTTTAAGCATTATGGCTTCACTGAATTCTTTTTTCCCGTTGCATTTAAACATGAACATTAGGGCCTATCTGACCGTGAGTGAATGAGAAAAAATGTACTTTTGCCTCAGATTAAACTTTTTTTGTGAGAAGAAAATTATAATGAGGAAGAAAACCGTGGGTTTTGAGCCGACCGTTGTGGAGAAAGTCACTCTGATGAAGTGTGAGGAGTGTTACTGTTACAAGACTGCTGCACAACTTGTTTTTGCCTTGCCGCTGCTGTGCGTTTCCAGCAGCTTGTCAGCAGCAGCGGAGGGGTTGTTATGATACACGGTGGGTAAATATACACACGGTGTGGGCTGTTGTTGTGGAAAGGGAGTCTTAGCGGTGCCGTGTCAATTGCTGGTTAATTCCCAGCTGGAGTGCCTGTGTCAGGATTAGGGATCGCTGGTCCTTGACGTTATCTGTGTTTTTATGCAAATTTGTAAAGGACATGGGAGTGAATAAGCCAAGAGGGTCAGAGCCTAAACGTGTTTGTGGCTGGCCTGCTTCTGGCCCGGAGGAATCAGCACTGCAGGTAAACGGCAGCTTGGAGTCATTAAATCTGAACAGAAGACATTGTGTAGGACCATATGGCAAGTTTTGATAACACCTTGCTCTCTAATAAAGACCTTTCAATGATTGTTAGTTGCACTTGGTGGAAGTTGTGTGAAAATTTACTTTTCGCTGAATTTAAGTCTTCTCGCTCTCACCGAGATTATTTTTCTTTTATTTTTGAAAGGTTAATTAATTTTTTTTTACAGTTACAGGCTGGAAGGTAGGTTAAGAAATTTATTATACTTTTGATAAATATTTTCACAAGTTTGCTTTAAACCATTTTTAAAATTTTTTAGCAGACTAATGTGATCTGTTGAATTTTGATGCTTAAAATAAAACACTACACTCTGTGTGGTTTCACAGATCTGAGTAATTTTCAGTGTGAGAAGCCATAACCAGGTCATCATCAGGTTACTGGTAACAGGTGCTGAGCCATGTGCCAGTAGCCAGGTTACCAATGTGCCATGGGTTATGTGTGTGGTGGAGTAAATCCTGGAATAAAGGCTAGGCTAAATGAGGAAAATTGGGTCTTTCTGTTTACTCATCATTTGGATTGCACTCTGTTTCAAGCTGTGGTTCTTGTACTTTGTTCATGCAGGACCAAGTTGGTTTCCTTGATGTGCTCTGTTCAGGAGTGGAAGCACATTTGGGGGAATTCAGCTCATAAAATGGAATGAAGCAAATTTCATACAGATTTTTATCTGGGTTCAACCCATAAAGGAAGGGGCTACACTTCAAAGCTGAGCTGTGGAATATCCTTTTGAGTCAGAACACGCGTGATGAATTCCCCATGAATGCAGGGAATGCATCTCCATCTCTGTTTTCAGACATCCCAGAAAATAATTGCAGTTTTTACCTGCTAGGTTGTTTTTTGTGGCAGTTGTTTTGGGGTTTAGCCCTTCAAAATCTACTAAGCAGTTGCTGAAGAGCAAGCTTCTTGGAGAAATCTTTAGATTCTGCTAAGGCAATTTTTTAATTGCAGAGAGGTGCACTTGAATGGCACTCAGGGTGCAAAAAAACTAAACATGAGAAAGCCTCAAACTGCAATGCTTTCTCCTGGCTGATATTGGCGATGGAGTTGATAATTCAAGTGCTGCTCTTAGATCTGAGTTTTGTTCTACTCCATCTGAGCTGCTGCATGAGGAGGTAGCAGTTGTCTCTGTGTGTCAGACCTACTGAAATACCCACTCCAGTGGAAATCGTTGGGTCAGCTTCACCTGTGAGCAGAGTTAAGAGGAGGTGTTTGTTCTTGGCTTGGAAATGTGTTCCTTGTCTAGAGCTTGCTTCCCTTGAAGCCTTTTAAATAAAATGTCAACTTTGAGCCTTTTTGCTTCCCACATTGGACGAGAGCAGTTTTACTGTGTGATGTAGAGGAGTCAAGACTTTGAAGACTAAATAAAACTTCCTTAAAGTAGTTTTGAAATTAGAAATTATTTAAGTGGCTTCAGCCCAGTCAGAGCAATAGTTGTCTTTCCTTCCCCTCTTCATCTCAGCCACAGATGTTATTGGAGATGTGACCAAATTCTTACTTTAGTAGTCTTTCTGAATCTGGTCTGGTCACCAGTTAATGCCCGTGGAGGCGAGTTCCCATCAGGGAAATTCTGGGCCAATTGCCTGTGTGCAGAGGCATGGCTTCAGCTGGAATTTGGAGGGTGAAAGGGAGCTGTGCCCCCTGTTCTTGTAGAAGGAACCTTTGTGCTTTCATGTTGATGGTCAGTTCCTTACAGAATTCCCATTCCATGATTTTCTGATTTTAGTAGTAGAAGTAATAAACCTTTGGAGTTTGAATCTATTTCAGTATAGCAAAAATACCTTTGCTTGTTATAGTTCCAGGTATAGGAATACTTTTTCAAGTATTCTTAAGGTGCTCTTCAGAGTTTTGATCTTGATGTTTTCTAAGTCAACTGGAGTCTAAACTACTGGAATATCCACAGTTAGTTTTGTATCAATAGAATATGTTCTTGCACAAATGATTATGCTGCTGATTGTAAAAATGGAAGGGCAAGAAAAGATACGTTACCGTTCTAAAATTAAGTGTAGCAATGAACAAGCACACAGAAAACCAAGAATCAAGTGAAGAACAGGTTTGCTGGTTCTGGGTTCTGTATGGTTTCATCTGATGAAGTCCTTGGGATTTCCTAACTATTCAGTAAGGGCTTGGGCTTATCTGTGCTGTTCTTCATGTGTAGAAAGTCCATGCAGATAAAAGTGAACTTCTGTGAAGTGACGTTAATTTTCCCCTGTCTCTTCCAGATACCAGATAGTGAGCAGATTGTCTGTCTCCTTTTGCCATTATCCATACATCTTTTTCCTTCTCTTTTGAGTCTTCTAGCTTTGATTTCACATAAACAGACCCATTTTCTTAAAAGGTTTAGCCCTCATTTTCTGTCTTCCAAAAAAAAAAAAGTTAGGTAAGAGTTTGCTTTTCTGATCCTACCTGAAAAGGGGAAATCACTGCTAGATTTTCAGTGGGTGTACCTACTGCTAGTCACTCCTACTGACACTTTCTGGTGGCCAGGAGCCCGGTGCCTTTGATGCAATGTGATGGTGTCTGTGGGAAGAGGAGGAGCATGTCCCAGTCCCTTTTCTTCTCTGGGGAGCTCTTGTCAGAAGCTGGGCACGCCTCTGCCCGCCCTTGGGCTGCTGCAGCAGAGCTACCAGAGCTTTGGTTTTGGGCCTTGGTGCGACAAGGAGGAACGTGAGAGGCAGCTGGGAGGTTATTGCTGCTCCCTGAGCGGCTCTCGTGAGCTTTCAGGGAGCAGCCATTCCATTAGCTTCGAGCCTTGGAGGTTCACTGGTTATCTGTCTTCCCTCTTAGCAGGAAATTTCCCAGATCTTTCTCAGTGTTTCTGCTGTTCTTTCCTGGGAGCTCGTGCCTGCCAGGTGCATGGCACAGCCGGAGGGAGAGCAGTGATGGCGCTCACCCTCAGCCAGCTCCGATGGGTGCGGAGGCTGCAAACCCCACCCCGTGGGAACAGCATTTGGTGCAGGATTGAGTAACTGGGCTGTGGGAAGAGTGTTTCAGCATCTAAAGCTCTCCAAGTAGGGCACCTCATGATCTCTAAAGTGATTTAAAATACGTGAGGGAGATGAATGAAATGGGAAGCGTACATAGGGTAGTATTTTTCAGCGCGGCTTTTCGTGACACGCAGTTAAACATTTTTGATGTGTCACTAGACTAACGTTTCCTTTAGTCAGGTAGCTTGTGTCAGTCCGTGCCAGACCTTGTACAGGAAGGCAAGCTCTAATAAGGCTTCCAGTGCTCCATAGGAGGAAAAAATAATTCTTTCTAATCTAGCTGAAGATGTTAATCTCTGGAGCACACATTTACCTGTGCCAGTTTATTGGAACGCGTGTACTTTTAAAACTAAATTCTGTTCTTATGCACACGTGACATTACTCCCACACAGACAGGACTATCCTTCAGGGCATTTAGTTGTCAGTGAGGCAGATTCTGTCTTTGTGAGGACAAGATTTAAGCTTGGGATTTTAGTGGTTTTCTTCCATGTCTTGCTGCAGTCTTGTTTCTCTGGTTAATCACTTGTCATTAAGAGTGTTTTAAAACTAGTTTTCTCTAGTATGTAAGAAGGCTCACCTCCTAACATCCAGTCACCCTTTTTTTACGTTTGTGCACAATGTTTGTGTTCAGTTTAGTCGTGGCATTCTTTTCAGTTTGATATCAACACACGTTGTAGCACAACACACTCATTTGAATGTTTATCTGCAAGTATTTGTTTAATTGCAAATTACCATAATTTAGCAGGCTACTGGTTCTGTTGAAATTGACTCCATTCAGACAGCGTAGGCCAGTAGGGAGAGAAGAGCCTTTTTTTAATCAAAAAAAAAAAAAAAAAACAAAAAAACTCAAAAGGGATTTTTGGTTAGGTACTCTGTTTTCTGAGGATTTGGAGCTTTTAATTCTGTGTTGGTTTTAGCATTTATTCTGTTTTGGTATTAGGGAAAACCTTAAGAGCTGTCGAATACCAGTGAGAATGAGGACTTAGAAAGTCTGTGATGAGTGTTGGTTGGTAGTAATTTATTCTAACAGTTAAACTAGATTTGAAATGAAATGTCCTGGCAGTTCGTAGTTAAATTATTCATAACAAATGCTGTGTTGATTTCAATAATGTCACTTATGGAGTTTTTGCAAAGGAGTTGTTTAGTTTCTCCATTGTGACTGGAATTTCTTTTAGAAAGGCATGGAGAGTAAAAAGGTGTTTGCATCCTGTCAGCTCCATTTCAGCAAGCTCATTAGGGGAAAGGAGGGAAATGCACGTGAAAGGGGATTATTTGGGACATATTTGGCTACTGGTCTCCAGCCATTTTCAGTCAGAAGTTAGACATTTTGGCACTGATTGGTGCTCTGGTTCTGTGGGTTCTCTTGCTGCAAAGCCAAGACTTAGCTGCTCATTTGAACAGCTCCACTTGCTTCTGTTGGAAGAGAAGGGAGAAGTTAAGATGCAGAGGAGAATACAAATGGAATACATTTCCTGGGGTTCCCCATGCTTGATGCTGATTCTGTTCCTCCTGGTCTGAGAGGGACTGTTTTGCCATGTCCAAATGGTACTTCTGAATGAAAGGTTTGGGTCAAATACAAAAATAAGGAAATGAACACAATGGTTAACGCTTTGCATTTTTATTTTGGATCGGTTCTGTTTGTTTGCACATAATACCATTGATAGAAAACATTGTTTCATGGGAAACCACAGACCAGCGTTTTTGTGACTTGGATCTGACCTCACTGACAGCCAGGTAGAAATACACTTGTTCCTGGAAGGACTGACATTAGGCACAGACCAGCCCCCCAGAAATCCACTTTCAAAACCTAGCCAAGCAGTGGAATTGAAATGTGAAAATCCTGCCTCTTGTAGGCATGTATTGCTCCAAATGCTAAACATTTGTGCACCTTCTCAGGGGCATGTGAAGTCATCTCTGCTAAGTTTATTCACACTTCTGTGATTCCACAGTCTGCTTTGGGGTTTGAATTTTTATTTTTTTTCTTTTTTCATGTAATTGGGGAATGTCTGATCTAAGAGACTGGAATACAAGTCAGTGCAATATTTTGCTTTGCAAATCTATGTACTGCTGAAATAGTGCTTTTCACGTGTCTGTCCTTCATTTGACCTCCTGAGAAATGTAGGGCAGGGTGTTTGTCCAGCTTCCTCCTTCACACACATGTATTACACATTTGTCAAATGCTTTGTGAGGATATTGGGGGGGTTGGGAGATGATGTGAGAAATGTACCTTCCTCTGTGCTTTGAGAAAGGTTAACTGAGAACAAAACCCGAACTTAACAGTGGCAGTTCCTCTGTTTAATTCCTTATTAAAAATAATTGTGCTTTGAATTTGAAGAAACATCTGCTCTGTTGTGGAGAGGCACAGGAGTCCAATCTGTCTGTTTATTCCTTGGATGTATTGAGCTTGTGTACATCTTGGAGTGCATGTTTGTGCAAACTCCTCATCTGCTTAATCCTTGTATTATAAGAAAAGTCTTGTGCGTGGTATCAGGGAGGGTGGAGAATTTGTGTGACATGGGCTTGATATTTTCTTCCCAGGAGGCAGTTGTGGTGTTACCCCGTGCCATTTTCTACATTGCTGTCAACTTGTTCTGAAGTTCATTTGAGTTGTTTGAATCAGAGAACTCACTTTTAAGCTTTGCAGCCCTGATAATTTCTGTGGCATCTGATTAGAAACTGCTGGATATATTCTCCTGTACTGTGGGGTTACTTAATTCCTCTTGAATCTGTTCTTCTAGATGCCACTGGACAGAAGCAGTAGCTGTCAGAAAAGCCAGGGAGTGGTGACTTTGGCAAATTTGCACGGGTGTGTTATCCCTGGTGGAGCTTCTTTTCTGATCCGTGGCCTCTTTAGTGGGAATTGAGAAGTGTAAATGGTGCTACATCATATATTTGTTTTTTCTGATTGGGTTTTTCAGTTTAGAAGATGATAGATAATGTGCTGAGCAAACTATTACAGAGATGTTTGTGCAGTTATTGGTTTAAATGGGTTGTATTTGGTAGAAAGGAACTTTGCCTGCCTGGTGGTTTGAGGGAGCTTCTGTTACATGAATTCCTGACCTTTTGTCCATACTTTCCATATATTGCACAGGCAAATTTGAGGGTAAAACATGCAGGCTTAATTTAAAAAAACCCCAAAACAACAACAACCCCAACCTCTCAAAAGTAACAAGTTAGATGCTAATAATTTAAAATGTGATGCTGCAGATATTTGCTGGTTGAGATGAAGCATTTTATCTTGTGATGAGAGGCTTTTAAAAATTTTTTTACCGGTAACCAAAATTTATTACTGCTAAATATATCAAGTTAAAATCCTGGTGATGCTTTCCAAGAGAGCCGTCTGGCATCCATAAAACCAGAATTAATTTAGATTTGGCAGCTACTTTCAACTTGAATATAGAGTGTGCTTGTGTATGTTCACAGCTGGTTGTGGGGTTTCTTTTGCTCAGTTCCAGCCAAATCAGTCATTTTGGGCTGTTGTTTGGACAGTCTCTCCCACTGTCCTACCCGTGCTCTGCAGGGAGCTGGTTCGTTTTACTGTGCAGCACTTTTGACTCTGCTCTTGGCCCTGCTATGGAAAGCAGGGTTGTGGTCGTCTTCCACTGATGGGGAACTCCACCTAAACCCATCTTTAGCCAGAGGTTACGATGTGCAGGATTAAGAACTTCGGAATCTGTATTATAATGGTAATTTAAAGAAAAGGTGTGAACTGAGTGTTTGCTGGATCGGTGAGCACTGCCTGAATTCGGCGGCTGTGTGGTGGGGAGTGTGTAGAGCCAGGGCAGTTAGCTCTGGGTTGTGTGTGCTGTCTGCAGGCGGGTTTAGCCCTGCCGAGCAGCCCCTGGGCCCCGTGGCCTCCAGCTGGCCGTGCCCTCACCTGGGAAACTGGGAATTGGTTTGCCCAGCACTGCTGGCACTCCCGGGGCAGGCCTCACACGCGCTCCAGGGAGCAGTGCACCCTGCCCGGCTGGAGCATTAACAGGCCTTCGTGCAGGTGCAAAGGGTAGCACACCTGTGCTGCAAAGTTTCATCATCTCATTGAGTGGGAGAGCAGAGGAAACTTGGAGCCTCCGAGCTCGTTTGTGGGCAGCGATTTACTGCCTGTGTTTTCAGAACTTTGTTCCCGATTTAATTGTAGTTGGGATCTGCTTACTTGTATATTTTCCACAATGTGAATGCAAGTGTTGCAGCAAGTCACGTTGCATATTCATGGAGCTGCACAAGCAGATGGGGTTCCTACATAAAATCCATATTTGACAATCTGATGGGATTTGCCAAGGCTCAGCTTTCATTTAAATTATAACCTCTTGGAGAGTTAGGTTCGTGATTTAATGAGTCAAGAGAGGCCTTCAGGTTATTTGTATTGCATAGCAGTTTTCAAGCCAGTGCTTAGGTGTGATTTTGGTTTGGAAGACTTCTTGTAGGAAAGGTTTTAATGGGCTATTGCTCATTAGAATAAGTACTTGCCAAATTCAGAGATTTCTCTTGAAACCTTATTCCTTTGGCTGATGTTCTTCATATCCTGCAGAAAGTGAAGTTGTATATGCAGTTATAACGTGGTGTAGCATGGAGAGACTGCTGCTGCTGTGGTGCTGCCTTGCAGAGAGGGTTTTGCTCTGTAGGGCAGATGACCTTTGGTTTCCCTCAGGGCAGCTCCAGGTGCTGCTGAACTTCAGTTATTGGAACACACTTCGAGACCTGCTTTACACCTTTTTTATTTAATAGAAAGAAGTCACTAATGTTGAATGTCCCCAAGATGCAAGTAAGGGTCAGTGCAGAAGCCTTCAAAACCTACGTTTTCCCATTATTTATTAAATGCTGTAGTTACAGAAATGAGAAGCTTGCCTTGGTGCTTTTTATCCTGAGTCTCCTGCTTCTAAAATAAAACCCCCTTGGGTGTAAGGTAGCTTCCTACTCCTTGCATTGCACAGGATGGATGGCTAGGAATTTGTGATTAGGATTGCACTGATAAACGCTCGTGGGACTGAATGCCTTGCTGGTCATGGCATAAAAACCCCTCCTTTTTCAGGAATTTTTAGTATCACTGCTCCAACTGGGGGAAGGGAAAAAAGGGTTTTCTGTCACATTTTTGTATCTTTTCGTGGTGCTTTGATGCTGTTAATCATTGATACTCAGTAAACTTTTGCATATTAAAAACCTTTGTAGTTGCTCCCTCTTTCAGTCCAAGCTTCCTGGTAGTCTGTTAATGTGGGGGAAGTGTAAGGTTTATAGGCAGGCATGTACTGGTGCTGGATGGAAGAGCTTCCAAAGCCCAGTGACATTTCTTTTTACACCTGTAGCCCTCCAAGGTCTTTCATGGCTGTTGCATTTTTGCAGGGAGGGAAGAGGAAAAAGAGGCCCCTGGTTCAGTGCTCTGTGTGTGTGTGCACATGCACACCTGAGATGCAGACAAAGATCTGGCAGAGCAGAGCCTGTGTGTACCCAGGCAGCTTGTTTATTGTAGGAAGGTGATTCATGCTAAACAATCTATTAACTTAGAGTCACTTGACTTGTAATGAGGACAGGGATTGATGTCTTTACATTTTTTTTTATTTGTGTTGAACATGATTTATCTCTCTAAATGAAGTAATAAATTGTTTTCACTGCCATGTTAATCAAAACATGTAATGAGATGAATTTTCCCAGAGCAGAAGTTGTTGATGTGTGGTCCATCCCCTCTGCTTGGAGCTGGGTGTGGCATTAGAGATGTTTTAGGGACCAAATCTGTGCCACAGCTCAGCCTTGCAGACTCAAGGTGGAAAGCTCAGTATCTCAGAGGTGCTTTGAGGAAACCCAAAAGAAGAGAACAAGGACTCACAAATTACATATATTTCTAGTCTTTAATAGGTGCAGATTTTTAAAGTTTTAAAGTAATGGAATTTAATATTCTGTCTGCATTTTTCAGAATAGTTATATTTTGGTCTTGGTGTGTTCCTGTAGCTGTGTAAATCTCACAGCTGTTACGTCCCAACATTTAGACTTCCAAAAGTTTCAAATATTTGGAAAAAAATGGAGTTTTTTTGTCCTTTAAATAGGATTCATTTACCTCTATCACTTTTATATAGGGTTGATTCCTCTGTTGCAAACTGGCTTCTTGCTTGGATAGTTCTGAAGGGTAAGGATTGGTCCTCTACCAATGCTCAAAGGAAGGTCAAGTTCAGAGTCATGTTTTGGTTGTCAGTGGTCTGCTCTTGGATACACGAAACTGGACAACCAGGTCTGGTAAAACTGAACCCTTCCACTTCCAAATCACATTTGTCTGCTATCAGACTTCTGCAGCATAAAGGAATGTCTGAGCATTTATCACCTGGAGCTGGCCTTCAGTGAAAATTAGGAAATGAAACTAAAATGTATTCAAGGTAAAGTTGAGTCCTTCAGAGGAATAAATAATCTGATTCAGTAATCAAGCTCTATCTTAAAATTAACTGGTTGGTTATTTTTGCTTTATTGAAGACAGAATTTAGTACTGCCCTCTTCTACTTCAAAGACTTTTCTGATTTACAGCCCAAATTCAGTCATGGGCAGCGTTTGTTGTCTGTGCCTGGGCTGTCCTTCAGAGAAAGCTTCATCTTTCATCTGTGTATTTATGAAGGACAGTCTTATTATTTTATGTAACAGCCATCTTCCCTTAGCTTCCTCGTGTATGACAGACTTGCCACTATTATGGCCATTCTTCTTATGCATCCTGCAAGCTAATTTATGTGTTTATATGTGGATGTTTGGGGTGGGGAATTGGAATTGACCAGAAAAAAACCACTAGGGGAGGTCGTATCTTCAGTATCTTTAGCACCACTGGTGTCTTTATGGGAGGGTCTTGTCTGGTGAATTCCAGTGTTTATTTACAGATTGATTTGGCTGGTTCTGAGGCTGATACTGAGGGAGCTCATGTAGTAATTTCACTTCAGCTTTGCCATTCATCACTAGGTTTCCTAGGTCACCTCTTTTACCAGTTGTTTAGCAATTTCAGAGCCAGTTTGGCAGTCTCCATTTTTACTCATCCCCAGATGCCTCATTTTCTTTGTTTCTGCATCCTAAACATTGGAGCCTTGCAGGAGGCTTTGATCCCTGTCTGGAAAAATTCCCCAGAGTACTGTTTTAGAGGACTTGCTGTACCCAAGCAGTAACTGATATGCAGAGATGTAGGTAGCTGCAGGGTTTTTCTGAAGAGTTTCTCAGATCATGCACATTGAGACCTAAGTCCAAACCCATTTCTTCCCATCACAGGAATGTTGTGCAGTTCTTGACACAGTAGCTTTCTATAGCCTGCTGTTTCTGTCGCCTCTGTGCAAGGTCGAGTGGAAAGTGCTGTGAAAATAGCTCTGTGAAACAAAGCTAAATTAGGAATAGTTTCTGTTGAGTGTTGACTTGTCTCTGCAACCACAGATGCTCATCTAGTCAACAAAGTGGCTAAAGAAACAGAAAATTGTGCAAGTGCACTAAGAGCAGCATAATTCATTGTTTACAGTTCTATTGATTCCCACACTAAATAAACTGAAACGCTTTCAAAATGTTGCTAATTGTTGTTGACTGGTTCAGTCAATATGACACCGTGTGGAAAAATGCCTGACCAGCTCAGTGGAGATTTTGAGAGCTTTTCCCACTGCTTTGCATGGCCATTTCTTTTTCTTCTTACTTCCTGAGCAGGGTAAATGCAGGAGCTCCTGGTGCCTTGAGCTGTGGTTTATGCTCGTACAGTTCTGTGAGTAAAGTGTGTCAGGTACCAGTGTGTTAGAGGCTTGTGTTAGAGCACTCCCATGCTGCTTGTCCCAGGTTCCAAGGCCTGAACGTGGGGAATGTGATTTGGGTTTTTTCAACACAAAAGTTCATTCCAGTGGTACCAAGTCTCTACAATCTGACCTTGAAAATGAGGTGATTTTACATAAAGCAGCAGTGGCTGGGTATGGAGCAGGAACATCAATGTGACAAGTAACATGCTGAGCTGTGCCAGCAGGTGGGAGTACCCATGAGATCAGCATCTGTCAGGTTTTTTTTCCTCCACAGAGAATAGATATTTTTGTTAAAAATTACATGAAATAGATTTTGAAATAAAAATTTTTATCAGTAGTAAACAGAAAAGTTCCATATAAAGGCACAAGCTTTGCCTGTTTGGCATAAACTTTTTATAATGATTGAGTAGCATTTTTATAAATATGAAAGATATTTATTTAAATTAGAGGAGTATTAAATTCCTTACTCTTGTAAATATTTAGCTTGATTGACTGATGTAACTTTTTAAAGGGAATGCATGTCCCTTGATGTTGATTTTACTGAATCTTATGAAAAACTGATGCTAAAGAGATTATAAACCAGAACAACAAAAAAAAAAACTCCTATTATTTTTAGCAAAGTGTTTTGGTTGAAATTCTCCTGCATCCTCATTCAGAGGGAAGAAGGGAAGATCTCCACAAGAAGAGCAATGTTCCCTTGTAGGACACGTTACAGGCTGCAAGAGTTAGTTTCACAGAAAGGGGGGGAAGGTAATGGCTTACTTGCAGTATTGAAATCCAGACTGGGGCTGTGAAACTGAGGCTGTGCTAATTCTGAATTACCACAGATCTGTCACAGATAGGAGTTCTGCACTCTTACCAAGTTAATACTTATATTGCCAGACTTAAACAGCAAACATCAGTGGAATCAGATGTATATTCTTGACATCTCTTTAGTATTCATCAGACAGACCATGCAGGTTCTAGATAAAAAGTGGGATTATAGGAATGAGAACAGAACAATACACCTAATGCTACAATGGCATTCCTCTCAAATCTTAGTGACATGACAAGTCTCAGATATCTGAAGTTCATCCACCTGCATCTGTATTTCATAGCACAGAGTTAATGACTAATCTCAAAGGTGATTGGAAAAGCATTTTTTAAATTTCCCCTAAATTATATTCTGTAAATACAGTGTCAGAATGACATATACAACACCTATTTGAGTTACTTGAAGTGACTCCAAAATAAGAGGTAAAAACCCGGATAACTGTCTTACTAAGCAGAGATTATCAGCTCCTTTGGCAGTGTTGCTGCTAATATTAGCCAGAATTTTTTTATGATACCATGATATGTAGCTATATGAAATTATCCCTGTGAGTTTTGGGTACTCACAGACTAAATCTGCTTCTGGACTCACGTGCTCAGAGGCACAGAAAGCAGGGGTTTGCATTTGATGTTTATGTTTTTGAAGAATTCCCCTGCCCTTCTATGTTTTTAAAAAGATTGTTTTTTTTTCCTTGTCCAGAAAAGAGGATGTGAAGGAGCCATCCAGAAGGTGTGCATATAGACTTGTTCTGAGAGCCTCTGTAGAAGATGTTTAGGCTCACGTGCTTTATTTTGCAACACTCAGGAAATGCCACTTGTGGGCAATAATTTTATTCCACTGCTGAAACCTGATCATGTTTAGTCTGGTACCTGTGTCCTTAGCAGCTTCTGGTGAGATGATAGAGGCATGTGGATGGTGTTCATGTCTGTGCCATTTGTGTCTCCTTCTGCCTTCTCCACCAGTTCTGTTAAACTGTTAGAGCTCCTGCTTTGAGAGCCATTGTTCTCAGTCTGATGCTTGAGAAGGTTTATAAAAGAGACATCTAAGTGGCACGTGTAGGTTTGTTGGGGATGGGTTTTGTCTGTCTTTTGTAATTGCTGCATCCTGTCTCTGAGATGGGGTCCTCATAACCTCATTACAAGGTAATCTATTTTAAATTCTGTCTCTTTCATATTGTCCCTTTTGCTTGAAATGGGCTTGTTTTCCTTTTCTGTGCCACGTGAATACCCAGCATAGAAAAAGTTCTCGTGGTTAAAATGTTAGAAAACCCTCTTTTGAAATGCATACTGTTTTGAATTGAGTGTGTTTAGGTTTTGAATGTATGGAATTGTGGCATACATTTTGCCAAAATATTTTAAGCGTTTAAGCAGTTTTTGAAGGTCACTCATTTTCATGGTAGCATTTACCCACTCGTGCCAGAAATCCATTCTGCTTCCTTTTTAGTTCAGCTTTCTGAATTTCAGTTATAACCGATCTATAATAATGTAAAAATAATGTGTGAGATGCCAGCTGGGGTCTCTTGATGTAACAGGGGCTCATTGTCTGAGCATGGACTCCCTGCCAGGTAGAGAAGAGGAGAGAAAGAAGCATTGGCATGGCAGAGAGAGTTTCATGGGTACCAAGAGAGACTTCATGATTATTTTAAAGGTTAAAAAAAGTGGAAGGTCAAAAACCCTGGTTATCTTATGGGGAAAGTGTGATGGCTTTTTAACCTGGTTTCTGTTGGTAGTTTTGCCTTATCAAGAAATGAAAATCCTGCTTGTCTAGCATAAGAGCTGAAGAAGTGTTTGCTGGTAAGAGAGTACTCAATAATAAACTATAAAGGTGTAGCTTGATATTGCATCAAGATATCAAGCAGAGTAAGACTTTGCAGTACAGTTAACTTCTAATTGCCTCTTTACAAGGATTCATTTACCTTATGAATGTAGGAAGATTTTGCATATTTTCTTGGGACTTTCTATGAAACAGCTGAATAAAATGCTCTGTCACTGCTTCAGCCTGCTTCTCATTAAATACATTGATATTCTGTGGGGGATTGTTGAGTGACAAGCATTGCAAATGTGCTTGAAGTTTTCCTTAATGACTAAGCTTTCTTGCCTAATATAAAAATGAGCGGCTGTGCAGGAGTGAGCAGTGTTGTCAAACCTGTCATCAAGTTCTCAGAGTTGGTTTGAGTGCTTGTAATGTTCTTCCTTTAATTGACTTGGAAATTGGCAAAGGTTGCTTATAAAAGGGGAAAAGCAATTTTTAAAGACGGTGGGAAAGTTTAGCTTTATAGTTAACTGTACAAAGGCCTCGATAATTAGCTGTGGTTCTGTTGCCTGCTTTCATCAGCTTGGGTTTTTTATCTTTTACTTTGAGTAGGATGAAATAACTTATTGAAGAATCTGCAGCCCTTTGACAGTGTTTGTAGGTTGAACCAAAAAAAAAAAAAGGTAAAAAAAATAATCTTTTCAGTTGCATGTGCATCTGTTGTCATTACCTGAATGTCACTGGTTTTCCTTTTGTCAACAAAAAACACAAAATAAAAAAAAAAAACCACACAAAAAAAAAACCCACCAAACCCTACCCTTACTGCTAAAGAGGTCTAAAATGAAAGCTTTCAGTGTTTTGAGAAATGACAAATCATGGTAACAGTTTGGTGAGAACAGGTTGAAAATGACAAATAATTCAGAAACTGTAGTTACATCTTCTTCTGCTGCAGAGGTGGTAGTTAAAAAGCTGAAGAGTGCACAGCTTGGTAGGAACCGCTTTTAATGCCCTCATAATCATCCATAGCAAAACCCTGTGAAGCTTTGGGAGCTTGGCAAGGTGGGGATCTGAGAAGAATCCACAATGAACTCTCCTTTATCTGATCTTTACCTTTTAAGCCTCGGCCTAATCCCCTGTGTCTGTCAGAGTCAAAGGCAGGGCAGTAGTTGTGTCCTCTGGTGACAGGTCTCTGCATTTGTCACCAGTGTCATGACCAACACGTGGTGCTGCCTTTCTCTTGTACCCTTGTGTGATGAGAATGGGACAGAATTCTTCCTCTGAACTGTGTTCTTCTGATTCATCATCTCAACAGCATTAACTTTAAAGAATAACTTGGGAAACCATTGGATTTGTACAAGTGCAGTGCCAAGGACAGATGGGGAGGCAATGCTATTGAAATGGCAGATGTCTCTTTCACCCTCTGCCAAAGAAATTGCAATAAAAGACCAAGAGTTTCCTTGAACTTTTGATTTCTGATTTTTTTGGATTTTTTTTAAGAAACAGCATATTATATTTTTCACTCTTGTGTATTTCTACTGTGATTCCCCTTGAACATCAGGAGCTAAATCAGGAGCCCAAGAATTGCCCCCGGGAAAGTGATAAAAATTTATAGTATAGAGAGCTGAATTGAGTTGTCTTTTGTCTTTGAAAAAATGAGCAAATGATTGAAATGGTATCAGTAATTCTGTGTAGGTGTTTGTAATGCTGCATCCTGTGTTAAACCAAGCATAGAATTCTCAGGGTGATCCCTTCACCAGCTTGGCTGAATCCAAGGAGAGTTTAAATTGGTCAGGACATGAGGGTGAAACCTGCACTGTAATTTTGACAGGTGACAGTCTGTCAAATGGCAATTTCCATCCTTCTCGAAAAGCTTCGATGTCGCGGTGACAATTACCGGAGTGCTTTCCGATGCGGAGAGATGTGACCCAGCAAGCGACCCTGGAAGTTGTGTCAGGGCTTTATCCCATGGAAACTGGACAATTGCAGCGCGTGTCCAACATCTGATGTCAGTACAGCAGTGCTGCCACTCAGCCAGGCGGTGTCAAGCCTGATGGAGAGTTTTCAGACTTGCTTCTGTGGCTGCTGGGGCTGTGCGTGCGCGACGTGTGGGAGCAGCTGTGCAAGGTGCTCTGGGCAGAAAGGGCTGTGATTAATACATGACCGTGTGAGAGATTAAAACAGCACCTGCAGCTGCTCTGTGCTCCCCTGATTCAGTCGTTGCTGTGAAGGTTTTGCTTGGACCCTGCATCTGCTTCAATACACGTATTTAGAAGTCAGTTGACTTCTCCCTGGAGAGAACTTTTTGCCCGTGTAAGCTCTCTTTTTATCGGGGATAGTCTTTGATTACATCACAGATGTCTGCTTCTTTAGTGTAAATCGTGCTGCTCTCTTAGGTGGAAAACTGGTATTTTGGTATTTTCGGTTTATGTTTTATTGTTGAGGTCATGTTGGGAGATTTAAAATTAAAGAGCTGATTTATTTTATATACTAATACAATTAAAAATAATTGTCCCGAATGACAGTTCTCCACAAAAATCTGGTTTATATCCAACTGCAAATTACTATACACTTGCTACCTCTTGAACTGTACTTAGGTATAGATTTTTGAAGTATTTGCTACCAGATTATTTGATTCATGATTTGTGCAGAGCATTCCAATGAGGAATTGTAATTTTGAAGTAAAGAACCAGAGCTATTTTATTGCCATCTCTAGAATACTCATAATAGAGACATCTCCTGTATCAAATGGGGTGATTGGTAGTGGCTTGGGAAGGAGGGTTACGTTAACAAAGAGGTTCATGCTGTCATTTTACCCCTAACTTTGGTGGTAGTACTTTTATTGTTAGTGAAATTTGATATTGCATAATGTTAAAAATCAAATTACGGGGTGGTGAAATTGTCGCTCTAGGAAGCTTTATATCCTGATTCCACATGGTAATTATGTAACTTGCAGCCTCTGAATAATCCTTGGCACCGGAGGTACCTTAAGTCTGCTTGTGTTTACACAGTCTGCTAAATGATCATTTCAAATCCATTTCTAACTCAGAACAGGGATCACCTTGCTTTGCTCAGCGATTGCCTGGTTCTGCTCAAACCCCTGTGTGCTGGTAGCACAGGTGATGAGTGTGTGCCACGGAGTGGGCCCATAAAGCCCCTTGGTGGCTAGGCCAGTCTGAAATGTGACATTTCACCCATCATGTATCTGTATCTCTGTACAGCACATGGGTCAGTTACTGGGGTGACTTAGACGTGGTGGGTGTTATTTGTGTTTACCATGGAAAGCCAGAGGCAAGGAAAGCTGGTGTGCAGTTTATTAATGCTAGAACTGAACAGCTACTGGTTTTTTATGATAGTATTAAATATCTTACCAGAATGTGGCCCTTAATTGAAAACCCACATGGAATGAGATTTCTGTCCCTGGATCTTAAAAAAGGGCAGTTGTCCTTTCTACCTACTGCAGTGTGAACTGTGCAAGCTGCAAACTGGTTACTGGTTTGATTCAATCATTTTCCTCTTAAACTCCTAGCTCATGTTTTGCCTCTCTGGGATGTAGAGAGGGGAAAATTCTTTGCAGGTAGCTCTGGGAAGCAGTCTGAGAGATTTGAAACAGTTGTGTAGTGTTTAATGGAATACCAAGCAAGATGGGCATGCTTGGCACCTTGCTTGTACTCTGTCTGCATCTAACAGCTTCTGCAGCTTCAGGTATAATCACCTTAAGGACCTTCTCCAGTGATGCAATGAGCAATATTTTCTCTTGCTGCTGATATGGCACGAACACGACAGTCCCTGTAAGCTTCACGTCTAAACACTCTTATGTGAAATGCATCAAAAGTGTCTAAGGGCTGAGGTCAGAATGTCTTGTTTTGGATTAGCATCGCTGAGTTGTAATGACAGGCAGAAGGGAAATGTAGGCTTCTGCTTTCCTCTGAGATGTTCCAGACCCAACTGGTTAAAAAGTATTTTTATCTTCAGAAAGGAGCTACTGCTGGTGTCAAATACTGTGTAATCTGCATTACGTATTGGTCTTTATTTTCATATGCCACACTAAAACATTATTTAAGCAGAATAATTTTTGTGTTGGTACTTGACTGAAAATAGCTGAGAGCAATATTTGACATCTTAAGACTCAGGATGAAAATGCTTTGATAATTATTAAAAACTCTGTGCAAAAGCCCAGAGAAATTGATGCTGGAAATATTAAGTACTTTTTTTTACAGGTGGGAACGGTGATGGAAGGTGAAAGGCTCTTTAGCTTTTTATTCTCATTTGGTTCAGGTTTGGCATGGTATTTAAAATGGCTGTTGGATCCTATGACCATAAAGCCTCTCCAGTGCTCTTGAAGCGATATAATTTCTGGCAGAATTTTCTTGAGCTGGGGAATAATGTGCAGCCTAACTGCTGCAAAATGCTTGTTGTATCAAGGAGCTGTGTTCTGCCTGGGATGCAGTGTTGCTGTGTGCAGGGAGATGTGGAAGGGCTGCAGCTGCTGGTGGTGGTGGAGTGTCCTGCAGCCAGGGCCAGGCTGGGCTCCCGTTGGTGCTGCCGTGGCTCCAGTGCTCACAGCTACTGCTGCGTGTGCCACATGTTCCCTGGGAAATACAGGCCTTGCACTGCCTCTTCACCTTTCCCAGCCTCTGTGCGTGTTCCTGCGAGGGATTATCTCTGGCTGATAAGCTCCTTAGCTGCTCTGCACAGGCCTTCTCCTTCACAGCTCTTCCCTCAAGATATTTATAGGTGAGGTATTACCAGCACAAACCTTCTTCTTACAGGGCTGAGGTGGGCTTCCGTATAGGCTTCTGCAGACTCATTTGCTAAGGAAATTCAGCAGTTGGGTCTTTATGTTTTGGAGGGTTTTCATTTAGAATTCCATTCATAAGAAATATTTGTTTCTTGTGAGCAGCAGCCCTCAGGGCTTTTTTCACCCTTCTTCCTACATTTCTACAGTCTACATGGGACAGAGGTGGCTTGTGAACATGCAACAGAAGAAAAGAGCAAATAGAGGAGGCGAGGTTGGAAAGAGTGTGGGTTTTTTTTTCACTTACATGTTGGAAAGCTGTGAAGCCATAATAGCTGGGTTTTTTCCTTATGGTACTTTGCCATGACACTATGGAATCAACCTTCAAGACATAGAAAATGGCCTTGTGCTGCACAAAATTACTCACAGGAACCCATTCATTCTAGAAGGCAGACTGTAACGTGGAAAGGGTGTTTTTCTGCTCTAATTACCTGGCATATGTTTATATATATCATTTCTTCACAAGAAACTCTTTGAAAAGATGACTGTGCCTTCAAATCAAGTTAGGCTTTTCAAATGGTCAATGAAAAGCACATGGAAAAGATAACAAGGATCTCTGAAAAGGCTACCTAACTGAAAAGCAGAAATTATCACTTTCCATGGAAAAGTCTCTCTTGCATAGCTTACAGTCATTTCCACATGAAATATTCAGGCTACTTTTCTTTCCACACTTAAGTGTGTCTGTAAGCTATCATTAGTTACTGCACACTTGTACAAATCTGTGAAGAATGTTCTTAAGCTGTTATTTCTGTGTTTAAACTCTTCTTAAAGAACTTGCTAAGGCTGTTTTAAATAAGCCTTACCTTTCTGGCAAAACTACAAAATATGTCTTGTCTTTTTGCCCAAAGCAAAAACATTATTGCTGCTGAAATTGGTTTAAAAGCATTAACGTAAGAGAGGCTTCAGAGGTGCCTGGTAAATCATTCCATGGGCTTTTACACTTTACAGTATGCAGACTGTTTATGAAGCTTTTGACTGTCCAAGAAGCAGCCTTCATCTCAGTTGTTTCTCTTAGAATGATAGAATACCACTGGATAATTGAACAATTTCTAAGAATGACTCGTGAGTTTGGATAAAAAAATTCTGTGTCATTTATACTTGTAAATCAACATTTCAGGACAAGTACCTTGCTAACTTCATAAATTTTGACATGGTTCAGACAGAAAAGCTTATTTAGGGATAATTAGGTTAAACAGAATCTTTTTCTGACAAGTCAAGAATTGAAGAGATTTGAAAAGTTTTGAAACTTTCAAAAGTGCAGTGAAATGTGCTGAACAAGCTCTTCTGTTGTGGAATGGGGAAAAAAACAAACCCAAAATTGCAACCCAAAATTTAAGAGTTCATCTTAAGAAAAGGTGACAATTGAGGAACTTGCTCAAGACACTTAGATGTCTTTTGCCCACACTGTGAATCAGAACCCTTGTGAAGTGCTGAGGGAGGAAGCACCGTGGTTCTCATGTACCATGGAGGAACTGAAGATACTTTTGAGGAGTAAAGTTCTTTTCTGTACAGACAGAATGAGGTCTTGACCCCTTTTAAACTTGCTGCTGTATTTTTGATTAATATTCTTCCAGATTTTAAAGCAAAAATTTTACTTAGCCTGAAGGAACTGAATAATATTTCTTCCAAGGCTGTCCTTCATTCCAAGCTAGTGATTACCTTCCCTCCCTGCCCCTTGGACAGGCTATGCTTATAGGTCATAAAGAAGCACCAGCCAAATATAAAGCAAACTTATTAAGCAGAGGAGAGGTGTAATACATTATTCAGTATTTATATTGAAACAAAGGTAAATACTTTTGAATTTTCAGTGTAAGTATTTAACAGTGTGATTCTGATATCCACTTATGGAACGTTGCCACTATATTCACTGCAGCTGAGTGATTGATGTGGCTTTGTAGGCTTTTCCTTTTTTACAGGTTGTCTACCAGAAATTTTCTTTTTTAAATTTGAATAAATTATATTTACATTTCTGAGGCATTTTTATCCTACTGCTACTACGTGTATTCAGTCCTAGCAACTGTTCAGCAACTAGCAATTGGAGTGGTGAGATCATATGATTATTAGAAAATAAGTGAATAACAAAAATCCTTCCAGCTTAGCGGTGGGTTTGGGTTTGTTGGATTTTTTTTTTTTTTTCCTTTTATATGTATGTTCATGATGTGCTTTTCCACAAAACTGCCTTAGCAAGTCTTCTGGCCCTAATGAGAATGCTTCTCAGCGTGTTCCCTCCACTGGCTGCTTACTGATGTGCTAATCTCTGGGGTCATCTGAAGAGCCAAAGAATTTTAACAGGGAGAGAACAGAGTTAGACACAGCTTTGCTGATCAAAGGTTAACTTGCTCTTTAGGACACTTTTGGTTGGCAGCTCTTGGAATGCTTTTTCACCACGGAAGTCCTTCATGTTTCAGCCTGGTCTGAATCCTTGGGTGACATCCAAGACTCAATCCAGTACTTTTGCTATTTGAGTTGACTTCCGTTGAGTCCAGATTTGAAGTATTTGCATTTGATATTATTTTTCTCCTTTCTCATATCCCTCCCTTGCTCCCTCCCTTCGCTCTTCATCTCCTGTTTGGAGAGAGGATGACACCTGTCAGCCTTGATGGGCAGTCAGAAGGGTTTGTAAAGCCCATGGAGTACAATTTCCAAAAACTGGTGTGACTGATAAAGCATTTGTACAAGGAACTGTTGGGGAGCTTTTGGGCTGCCAGGGCAAGAGTTAGACTTGCCCAGCTCACTGAAAGCCAAATGTGGCCATTCTGTGATCATCCTTTGGAGCCCTCTGATGTGCTGAAGCCTTAGTTCACAAATAACTAGATACTACAGGGACATTTTTGCACTACGTGGATGTGTAGTGGTTAATGGCCATCAGAATACAGATTTTATTTTTATCTGATGGAATTCAGGGTTTTATTTCATATTTTGGGAATCATTAGAAAAGAGCTAAAGGAGCAAAATTTCACTGTTATTGATCAGTGGACAATTTTGTTCAGTCTGGAATCACTTCTGCATTCCATTAAACCTTTTGAACTGTCTAATTTGATCTATAAGCAGAAATATTGACACATGACCTTAACTCCAGATATGTTAAATTGAGATATGAGTGGGCAATTAAAAATGTGTCTTGAAATAGAAGTGTAATCTACATGGTATCCAGCCCATTAAGCAAACTGTGTCAGACTGTAGCTTGGAATTCTCTTTGCTGGGAGAAATTGGAAATGAAAGTTCCTGAGGTAGTTCAGTAGTGATGAAAATGAAAGTGGAGCTAGGGGGGGTAAAAGATGATGTTTAAAAAAGATGAGTATGTTTCAGTTATGCATGTTTATTGCAGTAATTTATGAGTGAAGGACTGAACTTAAAGTCTTCTGTGAGAGATGGTTGATACCCCAGTTTATTACCTTCTAAACAAATACTTCAAGGGGGAAGAAGTTATTTTTAATTTTGCGTTTGAACCGTGAAACAATTAATTCATTTCACTGAGGTGCTGCACCTGGCCTGAGCTTGGGTGGCCTTCTGCATGCTGAGTTCTGTGGCTCGCTCACGATGTTCCCAGGCTTTGGATAACTTCCTGATCCTTCTGGGTCCCTTCTAACCCTATGAATTCATTGATGTCTTCTATGAAAGTCAAGAGAAAATGTGATGAAGAGTTCTGTGGACTACTACGTGCTTACTGATAAGTTGGTGCAATGGGTTCCTGTTAAAGCAAACAAACGCCAGTTCCTGCTTTGCTGCCCTGAGCTCTCCTGATGTGTTATGTATAGAAGGGAAGGGATTTCTCCAGTGTGTGCTCTGCCCTGGTGTTGGCCCAGCAGAGTGTGGGAATTCACACAGGCTCCTGATGCTTCCCTTTGCATCTGCCGATGGATTCCTGCAGCGCAAGAGCTTAGACACATCTGGGGAACCATGTTTCTTCTCTACTGAAAAACCTGAGTACAAATGCAGAGGGAAGTCTCTCCACACTGTAGGGTTTTCTTGTTTTCTTCATTTTTGTTTTCTCTGTGGGAGTTATCAGAACTCTCTTTGGTAGAAGCAACAAAGCCTGATATGTCGGGCTTAAAACTATTTGAGGATTTGACCCATTGATCCTGAGTTCTGCTAAGTTAGAATGAACAATTAATTGGTGGTAGAAACCTGATAAACTTCCAGTTGCTTAACAACGTCAAAGCAAACAATACTACCATGTGTTTTCTCTGAGCTTGTTTGTATTTAAAATAGCTGTGAACATGTCAAGTGGGGACATGAATCAAGTGCTGTCCGGGTAAATTACTTGCAGAATTAAATTGATGTGAATTTTAAGTACTCATTTGTTTCATTTGGTGATGTTGCGTTGTGCAGAGCTATTAAATTGGGGATTTTGCAGCTGTTTCACTTAGACTGGGATCTTGTGTTGCTTTGTGGTAGTCTCTTGTTTATATGCTGCAAGCATCAGATCCAATGTTAAAACCCTGGCACGGTGCCAAAGGTGCCCAAACTTGTCCACTTTTGGGAGTCTCCTGATAAGTTGGGAGTGGTGAAGAAAATGAATATTTAGCAATGTCTAAAATGACTTTACAGTCAATTGGCATTGTGTAATCAAGCCACAGATCATTGGGTTTCATCAGCTAGGAGTGTTAATGCTGTAAATAGGGCAAATACTGATTGGTGCAGTGGGTCTAGTGGGTTACAGACAATGGTTTTGCCAAATTAACCATAACTTTGACATTAAATTATCTAAATAAAGGAAAACATGTCATCATAAAAATTTAAGGGTAGAGCCTGCATGGCTGAAAGCTTACACAAGAATTTGAATTTCGGTACTGGAGCTGATTCCCTCCCTTATCTCTGAACTGCTGCATGCAAAGATAATGCAGTTTCTGTATTGCAGCTGGATGCTGGCAGGAGCCAGCAGCTTGAACCCAGTTGTGCACAGGAATGAGCTGCAGGCATGTTCTGACATGCAGGCTGCTCCTTAGTGTCCAGTTGCTCTTTTCACTTCCAGTAACACTGGTTAGGTTGGTGGAGAAAAAATATGAACCTCCAAAACAATAGCCCTAAAAATTCCTGAAGTTATTACCTCATAAAATAGTTGAGGAAAGTAATTTTGTGGTCTTGGAAGTTGTGTTTCAACTCTGCTGTTTAGATGAAGTAAATTAGCCCAGAGAATCAAATATTGACAGAGAGTATTTAAGACCTTATTTCCAGTGGTGTGTGCACACAAAGAGTAATCAAGTAAGTACTTGAGCAAAGATGGGTTAGTTCCGTGGAACTTTGACAGGTTCTATGTGGAAGTTCAGAACTGCATAGGAATGTTCAGGTGAGCTGAGCAGACTTGAACAGCAGGAAAACTTCAGCTTGGGACCAATTTATTCTTGGATTCATTACTCTGGATGGAGAAAAGAATAGGAAATTACTAAATTAACCAAATTACGTAGCATTTTTTTCCTTGTGGATCAAGCATTCCTTACCTGAAAGCAGATCAGAATATTATTCTACTAGTTGCCTAAGCAGATTTAATCCAAATATCAAATAATTGTTTCTGATTCTCCCATTAGTTCGCATTAGTGATTGTAGTGATTAAGTTATCAAGGTGCCTGAAAGTATCCTCAGATAATGCCAAGAGGATCAGCAGTACTTTTTTTTTTCCTGTAGGAGTTGAAGAGGGCTTCCCAAAGGGAAGGCAGCTCTGGGGCCCTTTGCAGTTAATCCAGGTAGCAGCTACACACTTGTCTTCTGTTCAGTGTCCCTTATGCAGATGTTGCTGCTGGAGGTCAGAGCTTCCTGGACTTTTTCCTAAGGAATAAAATGAGTGCAGATCAGTCAGGTCATGGCTGCTTCAGGCCAAGGATTGAAATGTGCAGTCAGAACAGCAGATCTTTCATGCAGTGAGAAAGGAGAGCTTTTTATGACTCTCTTTGGCTTTTGTCTGGAAAATGTCAGTGTGTTGGACGCTGCTTGGCCTGGCTCTGGTCAGAATTCCCTGTTTCCACATAGTGTTTCCATGGGCCTGGTCTGCAGAGGGCTTCAGGGCCAGCATTGCACAGAACGTGGATCGATCACACTTTTGTTAGCAGGGAAGTTCATTTTTAATCTATAGTTACTTCTCTTTGCAGCTCCTAGGAGTGGCTCTCCCTCGTCCCTGTTTAGCAGTTCATTTTTAGTTTTTTTGAGGCAACACTGGATGGCATCAAAGGAAGCAGTGTGATCTTCTGTAGCAGTGCTTCCAGGCATAAATAGCAGAGTTGCTGATGATAATTTATAGCTGATGGCTGTGCCAGCTTGCTGTTCAATCTCTTTCTCACACCTCTGATGGGTAACTTGTGTCACACCACCCCTTGCAAAGGAATTTTTAACAGATGCTATGAATTAACAATATTTAGTAGTGGAATTACTGATGTTTCAAGAGGTATCGTTCCCGAGGCAATCCAGAACAGTTATTTTCCCCTCTCTTTCCTAACTGAAATTAATAAATTACTGAAAGAAATGGTGTTACTTCAGTGAAATGACAGCATGCAAGGTGTGCTCGGCAGTTCACACGATGAACAGTCTTGTTTCATATTTCAGCTTGAGACCTTCAGGTCACAGCTGGCTGTAAATTTGCTGGTGGTGTTAATTTTTTTTTATTTGAGAAAAGCTTTGTAGTTGAAAATGTGATACAGGAAGTTTCTACTTTATGGTAATCTTTTGTTGTGCAAGGCAGCTGACAGCTGAGGTTTTCTGTCCATCTGAAGGATGTGATGCTGCTGACAGCCATCTCTGTCAGGTTAGGTGTTCTCACACTTGGTGCACTGCTCTTAGGAGTCACTTAGGAGGATCTGCAGAACAGATCCCTTCCTCTTCCTTGCAGGCACAACGCTGAGATCATCCTGGTTGTAAATGCTGCATACTGCTTTCTCTTCCTTGGGAGGAGCTGTGGGAGCAGGGGTGGCAAGAGAAGCTGTGCAAAGACAAAGATGCCTAGAAGAGTGACATGAGTAAAAATCTTGGAGAAAAAACACTAACGTGATAACTTGGAAGTGTGACAGCACCCTTGGAGAGGGTGGTACTTGAAGAATGAATGTACTTCAGAGTTTAACTAGGTTTGATTCCACAGCATTACAAATTTAATTTACTGTACATTTACTGAAAGGAATCAGGCACCTAATATTGAAGTAATTCGACATCCTGGTGAAGAAACGCTGTCAGGCATTTGCATTAGTCTATGAATAATTGCTGAGTTTGGTTGCTTAGAGCTGATCATTAATCTCTTAGGAGAACTGTGGGACTTTTTTTGTCAACTGCCTTCTGAGCTCACCAGTTATTCTAAACTAGGAATGTATTTAGTCATTAGCTTTTGTTTTATTAGAAACAGGTCAAGTAGAATCTGAAGCATAAGGGGTTTTCATTTAAGGCCTGACTTCTCAAAATCTTCCCATTTGCCTCTCCCCTAATATTGAAACATGTTCCTGAATATCCATGTAGATGCTTTTTCCATATGATGAAACTCAGTTTTGTGGAATTCTCAGTAGCAGAAGCGAGGATCTGTGGGGGTCTCTGCACCTTTGGCTAATACCTGGAAACCACTGTTGACGTGATGGAGCCCTGAGATTGTTTCGCTCTGTACACTAACATGGCTTCAGGAATTCCTAAAATCTGTCTGGTTTTGTAAGTGTTATGCAGCCATGTGTACCTGCAGGAAAAGGGAGATGGTCAGGAGAGCAGGGAAACCTCTCCCTTGATTTAGCCATGCAGGGCCAGTGGAGCTGCTGGAGACTGTGGCCTTGCATCAGAACTACTGCTCTTGCTTCTTGGAGGTGGGGGGAGAAGGGGTCTTTATGCAGTTTCAGCCAGACATGCTTTGTCTTACAAGTCTGTGCACTGTTCATCATTCTCTACTTTTTTTCTCTCGTCTGCTTGCCCACGTTTGTAGAGTAAAGCCCCTCGAGGAGAAAGCCACGTATCCTGCCCTCTGTCGGTGTGGGCAGGGCTGGGTCAGAGGCGGAGCGCGGGTCCTGGAGCGGCGCGGGAAGTTTACCCTGCCCACGTGCGGAGCGCGGTTCTCGGGAAGGGAAGAGTGGCTGGCTCTGGCGGCTGTGAGACACGCGAGTGGAGTGAGGCACAGCCAGGTGCTGTGCCTGGTTTCCTGCTGGTGTTTGATCAGCACTCCTGCCCGCGCTCGGGACGTGGAGCCAGCCTTGACTGGGAAGGGCTGCAGGGCCCCGTGCTGACTGAACGCGGCCTGCTGAGTGGGAAGCATTGTTTGGTAACTGCAGACAGCTACCAGTGGGTCTTTTTCAAGTGGAGTATTCAGAGTGGGCAATCGCAAGAGGGTGCATTTAAAATCACATCTGTGGGGAGTTATCTCACCTTTCAGTATTTCAAACACGAGCTAATAACTGTTCTTAGTGGTTCACCACTTAGATTGCTCTGGGTGAAATTTGGGGTTCGTAACTCTGAGCAAGTACAAAGTTGGTAATTTGATTAATATTAATAATCTGAGGGTAAATTGATTGATATTAGTCAGATTTGAATGTAACATTTCAATCAAGAATGCTATTTCAAGGGGCAGTAATGTCGCTCTCATGCTTTTCACTCCTGCTTTTACTGCAGGGAACTTCGTTCAGAATCTCTACTCTGTGATTTCTTATGTGCATCAGCACTGGCCTGATTCCTTGCATTGTAAGGAGGCAGTTGCACAGAGTGTTCTTGACAGACAGAAATAAAAATAAGGACTCAAATTTGTTCATTGAAATTGTGTTGTTGGTAGTAATGCAGCTTGATTTTTGAGTTCTAGGACGAGATCACTTTTCGGAAAAATGTTAATTTTGTAATAAAGTCTATGTGGATATAAGGGAATGCAAGTTACTTTGTCCCTTTTTTTATTATTGTTTTTAAAGTTCTTCTAGAAGCAGGATCAAAGTAATAAAATGTGCCTCATCTACCTTAGTATGCTGCCAATGGAATACTGTCCTGGTTATACTCAACACAGATAGTACTGGCTTAAATGCCTCATTTCTAGCATTAAATGTTGAATTTCTTTCAGAAGTAGTGAGTGTTAAGTTTCAAAGATGACTTATAAATGGTCAGCCCAGGAAGGTATTTTGAAAGGAGATGGCAGTGTCGTGGGTGCTTTGCCTCCCTTGCAGTCGCTGGCACTGATCTCTGCCTGGCCACTCAAAGACAGCAGTGTTTGCAGCTCAGCAAGGACTGACCATCCATCTCCCTTGATTCTCTTTTAGTGGCATGTGCTTGATTCTGCAAGCTGTGAGTCCTTACAAGTCCTGCTGAAGTATTTCAGTGATTCTATTTCAGCCTTCCAGTGTATTAAAATGTCCCCGTGGGTATATACTGCAAACACAGGCCTCATTATCCCATTTTTATTTTGCTTTTTGACAAAGTGATTACACATTTAAGCAGTTAGTTACTCGCTCCAAGCTGCTAATTTTCATAATCTATCGAAGATACTGAGTTGATAAAAATAAACATGTCTCTTAAATCCTAAACGGGTTGCCAAAACTGCACATGGTGGGTGGCAGCTCCTTAAAACACTTCTTCCTTACACCTGAAGCTGTAAAATAGCACTTTGCAAGAGCTCAGCTTCAGAATTCAGGCTTCTAAATGGCTGGAGTTGGGAAATCTTGTGTTTTGTTGCAGAATTGACACATACCTGAGTACTGCAGTCAGATGCTTCAAGTATGGGAACTCCAGTGTTAAGAGTGGTGTGGTCTTATTTGAAATATATTCCAAAAGTTACTGCTTAGGGAAAGGCATTTATTTTATTGTAGAACAATGAAAAAGTAGGAAACAAACAACACAGTATTACCAAAACTACATTTATGTCAGCATTGCTAAAAATGCAACGTGAATTGTGTATTTTTTAAAGAACCACTTAGTGCGGTGTTAGTAGTTTATGTCATTGAAATGTTTTAGCTTTGCAACTGTTCCTTCTAATCTAAGTATTTGCTTGAGTTTTTGTAAGTTAATTTCCCTTAGAGTAAAGTCTTGCTTGTTTAAATTCCTAATGGCCAGAGCTTTCCTCACGTAGGACTGTGTGTTATTGTGTGTTTACCGGGCTGTGAAAACAGCTGAAGGTGGGGGTACTTTGACATGTGTGGTGTTAGCACTGAAGCCTGACTCCTGAAGGGAGTGTTCAGCACCTTTAGCTGGGACAAGAAGAAAGAAGCCCAATTTTACCGAAGCGGGAAAACTTGCTCTGCCAGATGGTCAAAACAGACTTACGTTGTTCTTTATTCCAGCTAAGTGGATTTGTGGCATTTGCTATCAGTGAACTCTTAAGTTGTGGGCTGGCTTTAGAAGGAAGTTGTCAGACTGGTGCTAGATCCTGGAGTGTGTCTCACTGCAGGCACTTGGTGTACCGCAGCTGGCTCGGTGAAAACCCAGGTTCAGTGGGCGCGGAGTCCGCAGTGCCTGGAAAGGGCGGGGTTTTTTAAGGCTGCTCCAGCCTGAGGTGGACAGATGAAGTGGAAGCTGTTCAGTGGCTGCTGCCTCAGCACTGCAGTCAAGTACTTTTTAGATCTGTTCATATTCCCTGCGCTCTTAACACATCTGTGGTTTGCTTTTACCTTTTTTGCTTCTGATGTTCGAGTTGGCTCTTCACCCTTGCTCAGTCATTTCATATTTGCAAATTCCACGTCTCAAACTGCTTCATACCTGTATCCTTGGGATGCACTAAAGCACACTTAAACAGGAGAATACTTTGAACAGTGACTATTTTTTTAAACTTGTACATAGGATTATTTAGAAATGTAGAGCAGGGATTTCTGAATGCACAAATGTGTACATAGAGGCCCAAAGCCTGTAGCTGGGAAAGAGAATTTCTAGGAATGGGATACATAACTGTAAATCTGTTTCAGCTTGAAAATTAAGAGGAAAATGCAAATCTTCCATCTGAAATCTGTCTAGCTTTCCTTTTTGCTATCTGGCTCACTGCTGATAATATGTTAATATTTCCACATTTTATCTTGACAACCTGGGATCTGATGTCCTTTAGACAGATGTTTTCCTGAACTTTATTTGTAAAGAAGTTATAAATTCAGTTGATTGTGACTCCTTCCTGGTGTAGACATCAGGCAGCTCACACGAGAGCAGGAAGCAGGGCAGTCGGTGCAGATAGCTTGTACAGCAAAGTATTTTGTGGTGAACATACAGGGGAGCTTTCTGAAACTCCACAGACTGAAGCTTGACTTCTATGTATGTAAACCTCATTTGCTGTGAAACTGCACGTTTTAATGGTCTTTTCAGTAGGCTTTGTGCTCTTACCCTCTCAACACTGTGATTCTTTTGGCCTCTGAAAGCCTGACAGAAGTATTTGTGGTGTTGTTCCATGGTCCTTGCGAAGGTGAAGTCTTAATGTTTTTGTTAGCAGTGTCAATACCTAAATATTTTCACACGTTGGCAGTTTGTCTTACAGCTCACACTGAGGCCATCGAGGCCAGCTTGACTGGGAACACCAGGGCTTAGGAGTGAGAGCAACTGTGCTCAAAACCTTTAAGGAGATACAGCAGTGGCTCATGATTTAGAATTCAATTAAAAGCGTCATTTGGACTTCACGTATGATGAGAAATGTCTATGTTCCAGATGAAAGACTTGTTAGTAATAGAAGAGTTGATTTCTGGCTGCCTGTAACTGGGGCCGTTGAGGAGAAAGGCCACAAAATAGATCATCTTCGGTATCTCTTTCAGAATTAGGTGTATTTGCTACTTCTGCAGCCAGTTTGTGGTGGTGAATAGTCTTTTGGCTGCAGACACAGATACTGATACTGTTATGGTAAAAGCTGGATTATGGGATGTTTGAGTGAATTTTAATTAGATGGGAAACAGCTCCAGGAGCCAAGGTTTTGCAGCATGAGTCACGATGTGCGTGCCATGGAGCAGTTCCATCAGTGAGAGTTCTCCCAGAGTAATGACTACAGTGCCTGGCCCTCTGCCAAGGAAGGGTGTGAGTTTCTGGCTTTGTTTACCGAGGTGACTATTAGCTCTTCTCTGAGTAAGAGCTCCTCTAAATTCCTAATTGGAAAAAAAATCTACCTTTTGACAAGTATTAAACTCAGGAATGAGCAGGTAACAGTGAACTTGGTGACAGAGGTAATTGTGCTGCTGGTATTTCCAGTGATAACCAAGATTTTGGTGCTCTGTGGTACCTTTGAGATGTGGTGGGTGCTGTGCGAGGTTGTGTTCACCTTGCAGAGCAGGGCTTTTATTCACAGTGTCAGACGTGTGAGAGCTGGGTGGGTGAAGGCTGGAGGTGCCTGTGTTCATACCTGGTGTACAATAACCCTGCACACAGTCCATCAGGAGGACGGCTCATGAATCAGGCTGGAGCAGTGTCAAAGCTGGGCACTTTGGAACCACGTTTTCCATGGCACCATGACTCCGTCCTGCACAGTGACAGGGAGCGTGTTCATCGTCACCATGCAGAAGTTTGAGTTGCCTGAGGAGCAAAAAGGGGGGCAGATTGCAGAGAAAAACCTGCTCAGCTGTCTTTGTGGTAGATATCATTGCACGCTGTGTTCAGGAGGTGCAGGACCAAGTGCCAGAAACCAACCTGTCCACACCTAGTCTGAGGAATTGAAGGTATTTCTGCAAGCAGCCCGATCCTGGAGGTGTTGCCAGCCGTGTCTGTCGTACTGAGCACCCTCTTTAAGCTAACAGATGGCTTCCTTTCACGCACAGTTACCTGAGCAATCACAGATCGGCCCCTGTGCGAAGGGGCAGAGTGCACACGGTTCACTGGGAGGGCTCAAAGCAGCGAGTTCATGGCACATTAGTCAGGATGCTGGTGATGAAATAACAGTTACCTAAGCAGCAAACTTCTTTGAGTTCTTAACTTGGGACACATCTACTCCGTGGCACAAGTGCAATCTTGATGTACCAGGAGGTGAGGGCTTTAGGAACGTGTGTGCTCTTAAGAGTTCCTGTGGTGGCATGAAACAGGTAATCCTCCTTCGAAATGGGTGCTGGAGAGCTTGGTTTAACACCAGTCCAGACTTTGGAACCCTCTCTAGAAAATGCCTACAGCTGTTTGCTCAAGGAATGAGGACTGTGCCAATCATTTGAAACATTTGTGCACGATGACATGGAGGCCAAATGTCCGTGACAGTCGGCTGGTGTGGGATATCCACACCTGGGATTCCTTCAGGCCGAGGGCTCCCAGAGTCACTCCTGGCTGAGGCTGGAAGGCACCTCTGGAGACTGGCTGCTCCAGGCCCCCCGCCTCGGCTCGAGCAGGCTGCCCAGGAGTGTGTCCAGATGGCTTTTGTACAGCTCCAAGGATGGACACTGCACAGCCTGCCTCGCTGGGCAGCTGGTGCCAGCGCTCAGTCACCCTCACAAGAAACTGATGAGCTGCGCTGGAAAGAAACTGAGAGTTGCTTCTGTGCAACATTTTTTATCAGTTGTCAGTTCTGGGATGCTGTAGAAGAGAAGGTGCTGTGGTCCTTTTTGTGTGCTGAACTACAAAGCCTTTCCATCTCCAAGAGCTGTTCCATACTGGCTGTGAGCTCTTGGAATTATCTGAAAGGACTGTGGGCAAATACAGCATATCAGTAATGAACTTTCATTTTATAAATTTGGTGTAGCAGTGGGATTGTTTCCCCTGTGCTTTGCCGGCAATTCAATTAGAAATAGCAGTTTTAATTAAATAACACAGCTGGAGGCTGGGTTATTTCTCTCCTCCAGTTCCTTCTCAGCTTTAGAAGAGAAAGGTTGGGATCTTTGCTACAATAGTATCATTTTCTACGAGAGCTCTGGTTGTTCTGTATGGTAAGTTGAACGTAGGGCTCTCCCAGGGAACCCACATTGAATGTGGTGGTTTAATAATAGTGGTACGTAACATCCATAATTTAAAGTATTTCCATTAAATAACTTTTTCAGTTATTCAGCAGATTCTAGAAAAACAGCGACAGTACCAGAGGCTGATGTATAGAGGGAAGAGGAACTGAACGAAACGTGATTTTAAATTTTTTTTTTAATGTAACCTCTATCCAGTTGAGAGGTTTTTCTGCTGAGTAAATTGAAATTCTTTCCTTTGACTCTGAGTTATGTTCAATTCTTGTGGTTTAGTTGCAGTTTGGGCTCCTTTTTTTTTTTTTGCAGGGGGGATGGGTTGTCATGGGTGTCTGCTGTATTTTGCTAGTGCCCCATGCTGTGATTTTTTCCAAGCCATACTTGCAGCAGTGATTGGGGTTTGGCAATAGATCTCTAATCAGAATAATAAAATTAGTGACTGAAAATGACAGCATGGGTATTTAGAAAAAATCACATTCCTGTAAATATGTTCTTATATATTTATTTTCTCTAAATCATCAGGCTAATCAGATTCAATGATTTCCCAGTTAATAGTGATCACTTTCTTGTTTTCTTTTATAACGTCAGTAAAATACTGTGCAATGCTAATATCAATGACACTCCAGTATTTCTCTCTTAGATAGTGAGTATTTGTCACTGTGCCAGAATTTGGAGTCTCTGGAATATTACAATATCGTCCCTGAGCTCTTTTTTTTACAGAAACAAGGGATAAACATGCATTATCTAGAAAGGGCTATTGGCTGGGTTTGTTACATCCCTGAAAGCATGTGGTTTTAAAAGATTGATCCTATCTCCAATGCTTTTGAAGTGGTAGTAGGGATGAACCTAACACCGTGAGAAACTGGAATGTGTCGACTGGAGTGTGTTCTTTTGCATAGTGGGGTTATTGGGTGGTTCTTTTATTTTCCTGAGGTACAGAATGATTTACTTGTGCTGTTTGTTTAGCCAACAGAGAGATAACCCAGTTTGCTACTGTTTCCCAAGAAGCTCAGTGGCCTGGGAAAAGGCCAGCAGCTTGGGAACTAACACTACATGTGCAAATAAACAAGTGTTAATTCCCTTAATAGTGGGAAAAAGCTTAAATCCCTTTAGGCAGGTTTTGTGCAACCACTGTCCATTAAGGAGGGTGGCTTTCCTCCTGGGACTTCCTGCCTGCAGCACTCGATGATGGCTTAATCTTCTGCAGGAATTCTGTGTGCTTACACTTCCTTTGGTTATCTTTATATCCTTTTCATTGTCTTACATACGCCGATTACATTCCGTATCTTCTGGGTATAATGTATGGCACACAGTGCAGAATCTAAGGCAAACACACATTTAAGGGAGTTTACCCAGTAAATCCCCCAAATTTGTCAAAAGCTGAAGTTTAACTACCTGTTAATGCTTGCTTGAACTTTTATTTGTGGCTGGTTATAAAAATCCTGTTTATTTTTGCCTCGCCTTAATTAAAAGAAGAAATAAAAGCCTCAGGCTTCCTTGCCTGGGAGAATCTTTATTCCCTATCTGTAGAACAAGTGGAATGCTATATCTACTGAACCAGACAAGCTATTTAGGCATGTCTTACTGAAGTAAGATAAATTAGGAATTAGGAGGCAAAACACTTGGAGCATTTCATAGAATCCCAGAATGGTTAGGGTTGGAAGGGGCCTTGAAAATCATCTTGTTCCACTGCCTGCCACAGACACCTTCCCTTAACCCAGCTTGCTCCAAGCCCTGTCCAAGCTGGCCTTGAACACTTGCAGGGACAGGGCAGCCCCAGCTTCTCTGGGCACCCTATGCCAGGGCCTCTCCACCCTCACAGGGAAGAATTTCATCCTTGGATCTAGTCTTACCTTTTGTTAGTTTGAAGCCCTTCCCCCTTGTCCTGTCACTCAAGGCTCTCGTCCCAAGTCCCTCTCCAGCTCCACTGTGGCCCTTCAGGCACAGGACAGGGCTCTCAGCTCTCCCCAAAGCCTTCTCTTCTCCAGGCTGAACACCCCGAGCTCTCCCAGCCTGGCTCCACAGCAGAGGCACTCCTTCCCCCTGAGCATCTTCATGGCCTCCTCAGCTCACTCTAGCATGGCCCCATCTTATCTTGGGGCCCCCAGGTGTGGGCACAGCACTGCAGGTGGGATCTCCTGACAGTGGAGTCAAGGGGAAGAGTCGCTTCCCTCGACCTGCTGGCCACACTTGTTTGGATGCAGGATGAGTTTGGCTTTCTGGGCTACATGTGCATGCTGCCAGGTTGTGTTCAATGTGCATTTGGCCTTGTTGAGCCTTCCTGAGCATCTGACAGGCCCACCTCCCCAGCCTGCCAAGGTCCTTCTAGGTGATATCGCTTCCCTGCAGCCTGCCATCCACAGCACACTGCTCCTTGTGCAGCCTGCCATCCACAGCACACAGCTCCTTGTGCAGCCTGCCATCCACGGCACACAGCTCCTTGTGCAGCCTGCCATCCACAGCACACACAGCTCCTTGTGCAGCCTGCCATCCACAGCACACAGCTCCTTCCCTGCAGCCTGCCATCCACAGCACACAGCTCCTTCCCTGCAGCCTGCCATCCACAGCACACAGCTCTGTGCTGGCACAAACCTGCTGAGGGTGCACTCAATCCCAATGTCCCTGTCACTGACAAAGATGTTCAAGAGCACCAATTCCAGCACTGGCCCCAAGGAATGCCACTCGTCACTGGCTTCCACCCGGACACTGGCTCTCCTCTGTGATTTGTTTTGTAATGAAAACACTCTTTTTGGGGACTGTCTTTAACAAATAGGTGTTTACAAGGCTACTATTCCTTTCTTTCATGATTGGTTTTACAAACCAAGTGATTTGCAACTCTCTGCAAGAAAATTATTCTAAAAATAATGTCAAGACAATCCTCTTGTAAAAGACCATACTCATGTAGCTTAGAGGTCATGGCATCGGTGTCCTGGTATCAAAGATTGATGTAATATAAAGCCTCAGATGGTTAAATGCTATTCATGCACATGATATTTGAGGAGGAGACTTGTTTTTATTATGAGCAAAGGCTTAGCAACTTGACAGGGCAGAAAAAAATTAATACAGTGGGTTAGTCATAATCCACTTCTTTGTTTTAAAGCAGGTTAATGGACAGAAGAAAATCAAGTTACAACTTAATGTGGAACTCCTTTTTGAGTTTATTATTTCTATTGTTTTATTATTTTTTTATGGACCATGTAAAAATACTGACTTTACTTATGACCTGCTCTTTGCTAAAGACTGAGGTTTAGGCATCGGGATATTTTTGTTAATACAGTCATATCTTTAGTCCTATAATACTAGTGCAGCCTACTGTTATTTTTGATGAGATAGTCCTGTAGGCATGTGCTTATGTATTCTTAGTGTTTCTTCTTGTTATGAAAAGCTTTGGCTTTGATGTGCTGCTTAAATTTCCTCTGAGTCATAATGGTAGCTGCCAAACCATTGTTTTTGTTCTGTTTGGACTTGGTGCTAGTTCTACAGTTGTTTCCTCCTAGGGGGTTAAAGTCCATGAGCTTTTATTAAGATAAATGTCAGTGATTTTGAGTGGATTTGCATAAAAGAAGCCCTTAGTCTCTGGTAGGATAAGTCATGTGTAATGTTTAGTTTTAAAGTAACAGTGACTACAGGAAATATTGGAAATAAAAGTTGTTGACCTTTTCTGCACAATGGAATTTCCCTTTCTATTAAATATGGAACACACTCTCATCTGTAAGCTGTCAGCAAACTGAACATCCTCACTGGTCATCCTCTCTTTAAAATAATTTCAAGTTTCTCCCTCACAAACAATTAATGCAACATCTTGTAGAAATAACATCTGCAAGGCAAAAGATGGTGACTATTGGTGGGATTTCTAAAAATAAGCATTTCCAAAGTAAATACCTCAAGTCAGAGTTCACAATTTGCTCTTTGCAGCAGCTTCAAAATCAGTAACTTCTGCCTATCCCAGCCAAGTGGCTGTCACAGATCATGACTTGACACCAGTCTTACTTGTAATAATTACTCATTTATATTAAAATAAGCTGGTGTCAGAAGGTCATGATTTATTTCAAATTAACAATTTGCTACTGTAGTTTACATATTGGTGTAGCTGAGAGTGTGTTTTGACTTTATAGTAAGCTGCATTTTTTTCTTTTGTTATTAGACAATATTGTTTTAATAACATTTGGAAGGAAAATGAGTATTTTTCATGCATGTCTCGCTGCATCATTTGAGAACTTTGAGGGTGCCTTCAAAATGTTAGTTGTCAGACAGAAGTCTGCTCAGAGTTTACAGTGTTGTTAATGGTTTTAATGTGTTTAAGATGGGCTCTGTAGGACTGGAGTTCAGCAAGGCAGTCAAGTCTAGTATATCCTGCAGCCCATCCCTCTCCAGTGAAGTATTTGAGGGCAAACAGATGCTTCAGTGTTCATTAAACTGATGAGTCAACACCTCAAGTTCCAGGCATCTCTTATACGATTTATTTTTCTGAACTTACTTTCAATTCTAACATCTTTTTTTCCAAATACTGTTTCCTGAAAACTGTGACTTTCTGCAGAAAATGAGCCAAGAGAACTGAGAAGCCTAAAAAAATTTGAACAGCCCAGTAGAAAATAGAAGCTATAAAAACATGAGGAATACTGAATGCACTCACATGTGTATCAGCAGAATTTAATCAGGTAGAGGGAAGGAAGCTTTAAGTTGAGAACCAAAAATGAAAGGAGGGCAGTGAAGTTAAGGAAGAGCTCCCTGCGTGCAAAAGGAAGGACGTGCAGTTATTTAGGGGTGGAAGGGGAATGGCTGAAGACTTGGCCGACCATCAGCTCTGGGAATTGGCAAGTTTGAGTCACAAAGGAAAAAACACTGGCATGGGTACGGAAGGAGGCAAGGAGAGGAAGATTAGGGATGAAAAGTGCATTCAGGTTTTCCAGTTATGGCAAGTGTAAGCCTTGCATGAGGATGTATCAGGGAGGTGCTACAAGGTGCAGCACTGGATGGGTCAGATCAAAAGAGGTGACAGTGAGAAGATGGGATGCAGGTGCACAGAGTTAAGTGTCAGGTGCAGATTGGTGACAAACAGATGGAGGTGACCAGGTGATCAGACTCACACTTCTGGCTCTCAGGCCCTTTCTGTTCACTTTTTACTGTTTACAGTACTTCATGCTATTTCAGTAGGTGTGCTGTTTGTATCATAATATTTAATAGAAGTAAAACTACTGTATGGAATTATGCACATATTTTATATAGAAAACAACAATTAATATGTTTATATAACAGCAGTTTTAGACTTTGACTAATATTTTCCTTGCTTTTCTAAGTCAGAAGAGTGAAGTGAGTGAATTGCCAGCTGGCTGTTTCAGTTCCCAGCAAATGAGAGTATAAAGAGTGAAAAAATAGGATTTCTTAGCTTGAAGTCGGCAGTGTGAGTGTGTGCTCTTAGGAACTGTTTAAAGGTTCCCAGCAGCTGGGTAAAGTCCAGTTTGCATGAGTGCCATTCTGTTGATCTCTTCTCTCTGTTCATTATGGACATTGTTAAACACCAGTCCTTGAAATAAGTGAAATCAGGTGGGCTCAGTGCTTCACTATTAATGTCCTGTGTTGTCTTTGCTCCTTCTGTCAGCTCACTTCAAGTCAAATACCTCCTCAGTTTTAGCTGCAGTGCTAGAGACAGCACAAATGAGGAACACTGCACTTTTTGGTCATAGCAGGTGTTGTAGAAATCAGGGATAAAGTGTCTGATGAAGTGCCCTAAAGACTTGCAGTGTCTCTGCCTCTGTGATCTGTGCTTTGTAGATGGGAATCAGGTCTCTGTGTCCATTTAGCAATTTCTTACACACTGTGAAGAGTAAAATATTAGCACAGATAGCGGGTGGGAAGTGGAAGAAAGCCTTGCAGGAACATCAGTCAGCTGAGAACTGTCATTGTTGGAGGCCTTGGCAGCTGAGTACAAATGTGCCTTTTGTTTTCTTAATGCCATGGGGCAGAATTTGAAGCTCTACAGGTGTGGGGTTTGTTCATTATTTTACAAAGCATCTTAAATTAATATCTTTTGCTTTTCCTTGATATTCAGCATCTTGGTGAAGAGAAGTGTGTGTGGGAACACAGCCACAGAAATAACTGGAGGCGTACTCAGTGCCCTGATTTCTGCTCTGTTGATGCTTTTGACCAGTGGCCTAATAGAAGAATTGGCTGTGCTATTGTTGTTGCATGTCCTACCCATTATGGAGCGGGGTATCCATGGAGAAGATGCCTTTATAACAATGAACACCTGGTGCGTGATTCTGCTCGGGAAACATTAGGAGGGGTGGGTCAGATGAGCACTCGCAGTGCCTGTAATTGTTTATTCTAAGAATGTCCCACTTTCTGAGCTATAAATACTAGGAAGAGAGGAATAAGTAAAGACTCTGTTCAAATATCTCCCCAGGAGCAGGTACTGAAGGCTGGAGCATTCATTTTGAAAAAGTGCTTTTGGGGATTGAAGGACTGTATTGCTTAGCATTTACTTCTTTGCGAATAGCAGAGGGAGTGACTGCAGTTTATCTGTGAGCACTGCTGTAGCTTGAACTCAGTAATGGAAAATTCAAAGAGCTGCGTGATGGACTGTTACATTAATAAATGTGGTTCTTGTTTTATCTTACCGGCTGAAAATGAATGTGTGCAAACTGCTAAAGATCTGTAAATTGCCTTTCGTATGAACCAGCTCAGGCAGGGGCTTAGTAATGCTGTTGGTCCGCACTGCCGTGGTTTGACCCAACAGGCAGCTAAACACCCCACAGCCTCTCTCCCTCTGTCCTCCCACACCCTGCAGGAGGGCTGGGGAGACAATTGGAAGAAATAAAATTAAGATTTGTGAGTTGAATTAAAGGTAATTCACTAACACAAGAAAGGGAGAATACTAAGTAATAGGAGGAGGATGATGACAAAAGAGTTAAAACATACAAAACAAGGAATGCATGATGCAACTGCTCATTGACCAGTGTCCAGTCAGTTCCTGAGCAGCAGCCCCCAGTCAGCTTGTCCCCAAGTTTATCACAGAATGTTTGGGCTTAGAAAGGACCTCTGGAAATCCTCCAATCCAGTCCCCTGCTGAAGTAGGTTCAGCTGGAGCAGGTTGCAGAGGATGATGTCCAGGTGGATGTTGAGTATTTCCAGAGCAGGAAACTGCGTGGCCTCTCTGAGCAGCCTGTTGCAGTGCTGTCACCCTTCACAGTAAAGAAGTTTTCGCTCATGTTCAGATGGAACTTCCTGTGTTCCAGTTTGTGCCCATTACCCCTTGTCTTGTCACTGGGCACCGCCGGTAAAAGTCTGGCCTCATCCTCCTGACAGCCACCCTTAGGGTATTTGTCTGTGTTGGTAAGATTCCCTCTCAGTCATTTCTTCCCCAGGCTAAAGTGGCCCAGTTCCCTCAGCCTTTCCTCATAAAAGAGGTGCTCCAGTCCCCTCATCATCTTTGTAGCCTCTGCTGGACCCTCCCCAGTCCTTCCTTGTCTGCCTTGGGCTGGGGAGCCCAGAGCTGGAGGCAGTACTGCAGGTGTGGCCCCAGAGGGGGAGATCAGCTCTCATCCTGCTGGCCCCTCCTCCGCACACAGCCCAGGATACCGCTGGCATCCTTCACCCACAGGGCGCTGCTGGCTCCTGGAGCCCTTGTTGTCCGCCCAGCTCTCTGCAGAGCTGCTCTCCAGCAGGTCAGCCCCAGCCCGGGGGTGCTGTGAGGAGCTGACTTAGTGCAAGCACTGCCCATAGCAGCAGCTCAAACATCACCGCGGGATCAGCGTGAATCTCTTGCTAAATGCAGAGCTTCGCGCTGTACAAGCCGCTAGGAGCGGGAATTGTCCTGGCAGAAGCCAGGGCACCCACTCATGACTTCAACTTACAGAAATGGTCAGGTCTAAGAAATAGAACTGGGCTGCTTCCAGAGCCTTAATGCTTCATCGGAGGGAGCTTAGAAACTGCATTTGATGCAGTTAGATTGTGTATAAACTGCATTCCTGGACTTAAAGCAAGTGTCTGTTACAGCACTGTTCCTATACACAGCATGCCCTGAAATCACAAATATTTGCGTTCCATGAGACCATGGATACTTAATTGTGCTCTACACAGCTGTCAGCAAAGTTGACAAAATCAGGGTGGTGGCAGGGGGAAGTTTTTGCTTTGTTAACTTGTGCGTTATGTTGTCAAAATTTCTGCAGTCATTTTCTGATTTCCATGGCAGAATGTAAGAGCATCGAGGTGCTCTGGGGTTGCAGTGCAGTCTGAAGAGCCCCTTCCAAGTTAGTGCTCCTTGTTTTCATTTAGCTGTACAGGAAAACGTGGAAAATACAAGTATTGAACTGTATCGCACAGAGTAGGAAGCAGGTTGTAGAGACCATCCTCAAAAAGATAAGCAAGCCTTTTGCCAAAACGTGCATCACGTCCTACTGACCAATAATCTACCCAGTCAGTCCTGGGGTGGGAAATAAGAAATGGACAAGACAGTGCAAGGGATGTTGGGACACTGCTTTTATATCATTCGCTGTGGGGCAAAAACTCTAATAATAAAATAACAAAAAGCAACAACCAAAGTTGCTGCAGATACTTGGTAGAAAGATTCTTTGCTTTGGAGACGTTTGCATTTTAGGTACCTGTGTTGATAGGTGGAGAGAGGTGCACATTTCTGCCCTGGTGATAAGCTCAGTTTGGGTTGTCATGCAGAATCCGCACTTGAGGTGAAGGTTCATTGCACTTGAGTAGAGAAATACATGCTGAAGACATGAGTTACATGTTTTCATATATTCAGACTTACAATACATAATTAAAGACATATATTGTATGTCTTTAATATTGATACTACTGAAACAATTAGTTGTTTTATTTGCCTACCTAATAGAAACTCAATGCAAGCAGTCTGATTTTCTGAGGCAGGTGTCATAAATTATAATAATAGCTTTTGGTCTATTAGAATATCATTATATGAATGAGGACTAGTTCAAGATTTTAAATTTATGCAGTCTATGAGTACCCCCAGTTTTACAGCTATATTCTGTCTGTTTCAGGTTTCACAGAATTTTATTAGTTATTGTAAAGGCTGAGATTTTCATGGCTCATGCATTAAATCTTTTTGTTTTCTTTCTTCTTTTTCGTGGCTCCACATCAGATTAAACTTACTTGTAGGTGGCTGGAAGGTTTTTGCATTAATAAACCC
Organism: Phainopepla nitens; assembly: GCA_013400175.1. Lineage (NCBI taxonomy): Eukaryota > Metazoa > Chordata > Aves > Passeriformes > Bombycillidae > Phainopepla > Phainopepla nitens. The sequence continues at coordinate 591,754 of VXBQ01010981.1, forward strand.
TCATTATCCTCATTGCCATTTTCCTTTCGATGGTATCAGTGGTTGACCAGCAGTGATTTTTTTCCAGTCTTGGCAACGGGCTGTTGCTGTGGTATTGGCCATTGTTCACTAATGGACTTGCTTTCATAAAATAATCTACAGTTAGTAGAGCATTCCTTCTTCTGCATTTGCATTGCTGCTTTTTGAGCTTGTGTTTTTCATTTAATTACAGTTTCTTAAGTAGACCATGTAGGAGACCTGTTTGTAATTGAGTCTAGGTAATTAAAAGAGAGGAAAGGAAACAAGTGTATAAAACCCTTTTTATTATCTGGGCAGCTTTCAAGCTTGCCCTCCTGTTCCCGATAATAATTTTTCCTGTTTCATGTTTACCTGGCAGGTAAACACAGTTCTAGCTGGTGAGTTATATGCTGTCAAATTTGAGAGGAATTAACTCTTTGATTTCAATAAGTGACCAATTATTGCATTTATTTTTTCCAGAACTTTTCCTGTCATACTGTTGTAACATAAACCTTTGACACCAGATGCTATCCCAGACTTTCTCGGGGTTTGGGGGAGTTTGTGCCTGCTAGGTAGTTTCCCTGGCTGTATGGCAGGACCCTTCTTTCCCAGTGGGCTCTGCAGTGGCACACCTTAGCCTTCAGATGTTTGGGAGCTGAGTGCTGGAAGTATTTCGGTGTGCCCTGCCCTCTGACATTCACCTTTAGCTCCCCAGTACTTGAGCCCTGGCAGGAGGCAGGGTAACTCAAATAGCTACGGGTGGCACAGCAGTTGCAGTTGCAAGTACTTGTAAATAAACCAAGTGGAGAGAGGAAGGAACACTGTTTCCTAAAACTCTCAGAACAAATGTGCAGATTTTAGAGGAGAGTCATTTTCTTAGATACCACAAAAAGTTAAATTTGCATTTGGTCCCACCCCCAAACATTTACATACTGCAGACTCACTCCTCTAGCAACACTAAGGAATACTCTATTGCTTTGGAAGTGCTGCTGTTGTCTTCTGGACCTCAATGTCCACTTAAATCCCTGGCTCAGGGAGCATTTAATGCTCTTTCTGCTGCCTCACAGCACAGTGTGCAGGCTGTGAGGTACCTCCTGTCACCCAGCAGGTGTGATACCAATTACTGTGACACAAACAACTGGAGGAGTTAAATGCACAGAGCTCATTGTTCTAACTTAGGTGACAGCAGGGAACACCTGGTTGGTGTCCATCAATAACTGGTTCAATTGGGAGTAAAAACCTGGGAATATATAGTGCAGTCATCAATAATGATGTTGATGATGATGTAGATGTTACCTTCATATATTGCAGTGCATCCAGCAGCATCTCTAAGATGTTTTTACTGAGATTTGAAAAATATCAAATGTGCTTTTGTGATCAATACAGTTGTAATCAATAAGTTATATTAATCGTATCTAGTTCAGAAGCTGTGATATACCATTTGATAGCAAAGAAACTTCAAATGTTTGTACTTCATATCCAGAGTTGGAGATGAGGTTCTTTATTCTATCTGTGTTATTCCTGAAGAGTCGACACAGGATGTTTTTAGCACTTCATAGAAGACTGTGGGACACTTTCCAGGTTTCTGGCTGTGCTGGCTGGTCTGTAAATACGGCTGGAGGTGGTACAGAACAGCCTTGGAACGTAGAGCTGGTGGTGCACCCGAGACACAGCTCCTATGCTAAATGTCCAATAGCCCCTGGATTGTTTCTTTGCTTTTGAGGCAGTGTTCACATTTTCATCCTTGTTCTCACCCCAGCTTAGTTGGGTTTGCCTTGCAGATCATCTCCCTGCTTGCTCTGGGTGGTGTGCCAAGTGCTCAGCCCAGGATTAGGTTACAGCCAGAGCTGCTGGACATGAAGCTGCTGTAACTGTAGATGTCTGTGCTTATGTTTCAGCCTTGCTGCAACTGAATTCAGAAATCTTAACAGGAAACCTCAGTGACAGAGTTTAACTTTTAAAAAAAGAGCTTTAAGCTTATCTTGCAGCTTTATATTCTTCTTAATACTTTTAACTTCTGAATTATTTTTTTTAATGAACATTAAGGAAAAGAGAGTTAAGCTGACAAATTTTCTCATGCAAGTGGTGGAAGCTCTGAGGCCTCAGAAAGTTTGATGGGTCAGTTGACAAGTAGTGACTAGTTCAAGAACTATCCCAGTTCTTAAAAGCACATGCAAATAATGTGAACTGTTAACGTGTGTAAATTCATTTCAGTTGTTGTTAGAGTTGACTGCAAATATTAGGAGGTACAAACTGCAGAAAAATTATACAAGTTTTCCTTCTTGTTCTTTCCTCCAGGTTTAAAATGTGTTGTAAGAAACTTGAAGTGTTAAGTGTTTTAAAGGTTGTGTTTGCTTTCTCTGTTTTATTTTAAATCTGTTGCTATAGTTGTTTAACCTACATATCTAACTGGACACTTTGCAGTAAGGATTGAACTTTTTCATTTTAACATCTGATGATAAATTTTTGACTCTTAAGAGTTGCCATCCAACGCAACGTTTTCTAAACTTGTTCATTTCTTAATATTTTCAAGGTTCAAAACATATTTTTTACATTTCAAGCAGTTCTATTTTCCAAAATTAATATTTTGGAATATTTGTCTTGTTTATTGTAGAAAACAGAGCTTGACACAAGCAGTAGTATTCTATCTCCAGAAACATTGTTAGGGCTCAGTAATGTACAAGTCCAGAGCTCCAGCCTCCTGCTCTACCCAAAGGTAAAAAATAATTCAATATTACAGTTTGGATGAAAATATTAGTGGATCTAAATAAAAGAGATACTTTTTAAAGATCCTATCAAATGATGATGATGTGATGATTCTCTAAAGCAAATACACTAAACTATGTCAGTCTTCATACTAACAGCAGCTGTTTTGCTTTCTTTTGATGCAGATCACCAGAAACTGGAAAGAGAAGCTAGAATCTGTCGCCTCCTGAAGCATCCTAATATTGGTAGGAACATTTCATTGCTTTGTACAGTATTTATCAATTTAGAAAATTTAGGGGAAACAGTAATTAACAAATACAAAGAGCAGCTCAGAAATCAAGTGAAAATATCTCCAGGCATTTCTTTATAATGTGGTGCTCCTTACAAATTCTGCTGTGGGATGCAATAATCTGATGGATCACCTAAAGCAGCGTGCAGTGTTCTCATCTTTGAGCCATTGCTCTGCCATCAGTGAGCTCTCTGTGCCAGGTGTTTGGGGGGGGTATTGAGCAGTGTGTGGGAGGGGCTGTTTCCAGGATTGTTGATGATTTTTGGGGACCTGCAGAAGAATTTCAGTGTCTGTTGCACAATGAGACAGACCAGTGTCAATAATTAGTGCTGGTTTTAGGGAGATGCTTCTTTTATGCTGTATTTCATGTTTAAGATTCTGTCCTTCTGAGATAAAGAAAACTCTGCGCCTTTATTTCCAGAGTTTTGTTTTTCTAACCATGTAAACCAAAAAATAAAATTATTTTGGATGGTCGGGTGTGTCTGTCTCCTTGCTTTACAAACAGTGTAAACAGGTAAGTACCTTGATCTTAAGAGAACTGTGGCTGGGTTTTTCAGTTTTTCATACACTGAGTTATATGCCAAGGGTATATTTCATAAGAGTATTTGCTGTACCTGAGACTTCTGCAGAAGGGTGGGAATTTCCTGTCCATTACGGCATCTTTAGACTCATAAAATTGTTTAGTGCCTGGGATGAAATCAGCTCTTTCCTTTTAATGATCAATAGGAAGGGAAAATAAGTGTACCACAGCTCAAAATGACACGTCAAATTTCTGCAGCATCTCTCTTAAGCTTACAGGCTTGACCTAGAAATTTGGTTAAGGAGGAAGAGGAGAGTTATCTGTGCTATTTTATCCCACCAAAGGTTTTGCATTGTAAAGTGATGAGAGATAAGGGGATGTACTAGTCCTTTTAGGGAGGAGGTGGAGCTCTTCTGCAGCAGTGGTGTAGTCAGACTCCAGAGCCATTCACCTGGGCCTTACTAGAACCAGAACATATTTGTGAGCTTCCACAAGCTGGGGAAAATGAACAAAAGACTGTAGTGAACTGATGCAGGGGAAGGGCTGAAATGCACAGAACTCAGCTGAAACAAAAGTCTAAATTGGTCCCATGTGGTCACAAGTCTTCAGCTCGTTGAGTGGCTTGGAGCAGTATAGGATGGAGTTGAGCTCCTCTGTGGCAGGCTGGCTGTTCCACATGCACAGTTTGTATCTCTGAGGTTTGGTTTGGAGTGCAAACAGGCAGTGACAGCTTTAGTGACAGGCAGGTAGGGCTCTGCAAGTCTGCACAAACTGTGCATCTCCACGTGCACCAAGGTGCACAGTTCAAGGGATAATGGACAAAGTGTTCTGCTCCTGTTTCAGAAAAACTGCCATGTTCTAGATCTGCCTGAGAGAAGATTTTCATGACCTGGAATTACCATGCCAGGGTTTGGCAGCAGGCGTCGTATTCTGTCATATTCCTTTTCCTGTAGCCATGCCCTCAGCCAGCTAAACGATGATCCCAAAATCATTGCAGAGTGCTGCCAGCACTGGAGCTCTCATGCTTGGGTCACCATCACATCCCCTATAAACTGTCAGCTCTGGTGAGTAACGGAGCTGCATCACATCAGGAAGCACTAAGAGTGAAAAAAGAAGTGTGCCAGAGGAAGGGAGCTCAGCTCTGACAATAAGTGTGTGTAAGTTAAGAAAAAGAAGAAAAGAATAATAATTTTTTTTTCAGTGTGATTTCTGTAGGAAAGCAGAGATCTAGTTTAATTGATTGGGCGGTTTCTCAAAGATGATTGTGTACAGGCAGTAATTTTTGGCAAGTTAAATATTGTTGAAGAAAGGCTGAATGTTAAATGATTCTGTTTCTGTGCAGTCCTTACTGTTCATGTGCATAGCCAAGTGTCATGGAAATCTTCCTTGAAGGAGTTGTTTCACTTCTACAAGCAGGGCTCCAGTTTATCTCTGAAAGTTGAGCTTTTCTGTGCTGACACTGCCTTGCACATAACTAATTCAGTCCGTTTTTCAGTATCTTTCTTTTATTCATCCTTTTAATAAATCTGTGATTTCTTCTCTGTCTAGCCTTGTAGTTACGATGCCTAATGAATGGTGTAGGAAAAATAAGGAAAGTGATTACAAACAATATTTTCTGTTCTCCTTTTTCAGATCTCCATTTCTCACTTAAGTAATGTATATGTGAAAGTTTGTTTAAAACCCAAAGAATTTCCTCATCCTTTCCACTTACAGTTACTCCTCACCAATACTCCTTGTTGTGATTTCTGCCTCTTGTTACCTCAGTCCTTTATATTGCTTTAGTAGAAAGTGAGCCCTGCTGAATTTTGTGCGGGAATTAAAATGACACAGAAGCCATTAGCTGAACTTGCAGGCCTGGAGAAGAAACTTTGAGGGGACTCAGAATCCTTTCCTCCCTGTAAGTCTTTGGCAGTACTGGTGTTTTCTCCTCTTCCAGCTATGCTTGAGTAATCTGGCCTCTGCTATACTGCGGTAGGAAATTTCTAGGCAAACACAGCTCATGTTCCTGTGGAACAGAGCTCCTGGGCTGCAGGACTTTGTGCATTAGTGTGATCTTCAGCATTGCTGTTTTTCTCAGGTTCTTGCTGTGGTGACATGGCTGTACATCTGGATGTAGAGGGTTGCTTTTTTACAGAGTTTAAAATGGATGGAAGTGTGGGTTAAGCCTCGATATTCAGAGAACCTAGTGCTTTTTCTTTGTGAGATTGCACATCAAGTTATATTAAAAGCTTACTTCTTTGCTGGGCACATACCCGCACAGGATTTGTCATCTTGGGTAACCATTGCTTTTCCAGCAGTTCCATGTGTACTAATGCTCCCAAGTTTTTAATTTAGAAGTTTGGAAAGAAAATTGCTAAGTAACCATCTCTTCACCAAGAAATCCATTGTCATTTTCCCAGTTTCTCTCCTTTATCTTCTTTGGGTGAACTTTGATTTTTGATTTCTTGGTCTTCTTTTAACTTTAGGTAAAGTTAGTTTATAGCACTCTGATTTCTAGTCTTGCAATCAACTTATTTTTGGTGGTGTAACACTGTTGCACCATCTTGTTGTGACGTTTGGCATTGATTTACAGCTGCTTTGCTAATTTTGGTTTATGAGATCCCAAATAATGATAAAATCTGCATTAGCCTGACAATACAAGCTCTGACCCATTCTGGAAAACTGCTGTTTCAAACCTGGTGAAACCATGAAGTTTTTTTCCCCAGTGGAGTTTGCTCTTGCAGGGTTTGTGCTGTGCTTGGGTAATATTTTCCTAACGGGAGTTACACAGTCTAGATCTCTCTGTAACTACTGGAGGGGCTTCTGCTGGCTGTGCATTCCCACTTCCTTACAGCCCATCGTTCTCTGCCTCTGCCACCTCCTCCCAGACAGTGTACAGGCTGTGGCAGGCAGGGTCCATTAGCCAGCACCATCAGGCTCGAGTCTGACTGATCAATCTTCATCCCTTCCCCAAAGGCAGCAGCAGATTTTACTGACATGTGGCAGCCCTTCAGGTGATAAATGAAGTTCTTCTGGCACAAGGCCAGGCTGTCCCTGAATGGCTCTGTAAGTCAGAGCACTTAGAGGTAAGGAGGACTCCGGGCAGAGACGGGGCCGGCTCAGCTCTGACGGGCCTGAGGCTGTTCCTGCAGATCTGCTGCCTGGCCTCGGCGCGGCTGGAGCTGAGGCATGGCCACAGGCCTGCTCTGACAGCAGCAAGGCCTCTGCTCCCTGAGCAGCTGGAGCTGCACCAGCAGGTGGGAGCGTGGGGCAGCGTCTTCCCAAGGCAGGCTCGGGTTACAGCAGATGAAGAACAGAGCGGGACACAGGGAAAAAGACAAATCGCTCATCTGGTTTCATGAGTGTATTGGTGTCCACTTGGAGTCTGCTCATTTCCATCCTTTGAGCTGTGAACTTCTCAGCAATGGCTGAGGAAATCGGTAGCACCCAAACTTGGCCCTGCTCCTCACCACGCTCTGAGCTGGTGTCCAGATTACTTACTCCTTTTGCTACAAGAAAGTAGGAAAAGCCTGCATTTTGGGGTTACTTCCTCTCCCCACCATAACACAAAACATGAGCATCGAAGTTGTTAAATCCATCATGTGGGGGAGAATAAGAAACTGTGTATTGCCTTGTCCTTTCTAGTGGAGGGTAATTAAGGATATGTGGGGGTGTTGTGTCCTTTATGCACAACAATATGTCCTTTATGCTTATATTCACCAAGTATGTGCATGGCACTTCATAAAGACCCAAGAATCTCAAGAGAAACACTTTTAGTATATAGAAAATGTGGATGCAGTTACTCGTTTCTGAATTTCATGTCTTGCTGTGGCACAGTTGTGAGTAGCTCAGCTGGTGTTAGTTGAGTTACTCTATAAACCAAACACAGGGTAAAAATCAGGCCTGTTCTTGTTGAGTGGATGTAGTTCTTTAGCACAATTTTTTTTCTGATCTTATTTTTAAGGTTTTACTTTATGTTGAAAATATATAGTTCTTGTCTGATGCAATGAAAATCAAACCAATCCCCGGCTATATAAGTTTATGTTCAGTTAATATAGTCCTCAGGGATGTATTAACTATAGCTATGCAAATAAATTAAAAAATACAACTTCTTATATAAATGTAAAGCTCTAGTTTATGTGGGACTGATGCATTAGAGAATCTCACTTCCTTTAATTATTTTTATTGCTTAGATGAGCTGATCACTTCAACAATTTAAAATCCCATCCATTCTGTTGAATTAATTAAATTTGCAATTTCCATGATGAATAAGGTGAACCATAGTCCTTGAGAGAATTAAAAAACCAGTGAAAAACCAGTGATATAACATGATTTCGTATTTAATGTAAGAGCCAATTTAATGAGTATTATAAAATAACAGGTTAAATGTTTAAAGTCAGCCATAGCTACAGCAAGTAACTGACTAGTGAAGTGCAACAACAGAATACAGAAGGTGGTTTTGCAGTTGGTATTTGTGAAATTAAATGTACTGGAACGAGACTGCACCAGGCAAGAGCACACAGGGGGGCATAGTGGGGTTTGTTGCAGCTGGGTTTTCTGCAGGCTTTCTCCTTCTCAGCAGGTTTTTGGGTTTTTTTTACTGCTGTGCTGTGCATCTGATTTCTTTTAGTCGGTGAATTTCTTGGAATGTATGTTGATGTTTAAGAGGAAAGACCTGAAAGTTTTCCCTTCTGTTGTTGTAAGGACTTGGTGTGCAAGGGCTTTCTGTAGAGCTGTTGGTGGCCCTGAAGTGAGTGGAGTATCAAAAGCCCCCAATAGTTAAAAGTCTGTAAGTTATCTAGTGCCAATCAATGTCAGTGATTTTTAGCATAAGCTATGTGAAGCATCAGATAAGGTGGTGTGAGTGTGCCAGCAAAGGAGGGAGAAGGCAGCTTTTTTCAGTGTTACAGCTTTTGTCTTATTTGTTTGCAGCAGAATCCTTTTGTTCTGCCAAAAGTGGTGTTGCATCTTTAAGTTTGGCTCTTCTGGGTTACTGTGGAGCATAAAAATGTCTTTGAGTGCAGACAATGACACCACTCTTTGCCATGCTACATTAATTCTCTTTCCTTTTAATGGAGCACAAGGTTATTTTAGCTCAAGTGAAGCATTGCTGGCTGTAATATCCCTGATAACTGTAGCAATGTCCATAACAGACCGAGGAAATGAGGTTTCACAAAGGTTTGCCATGAGTTTTATAATTTTTTGCCTCAGAAAGTACATGCCTAATTTGCACCGAAATAGGTAATGATTCAGTATAAATCAAGTGTGAACCAGATCTTGAAGCATTTTCCATCCTGCCTTAAGCCTCTGTTTGTAAGTTTCCTTAAATGCATGAAAGATCTTTTCATAGTGTGTCCAGATACTCTTAAATTTTTTTCTTGCCCAGTCCACTTTTGCAGCCAGTCATTTTGAATGTAAAATAGAGTAATCCACAGAAACAGGAAGTGGAATTTAAACACGTCTCTTGAGGATCCTGCTGTGAGCGGTGAGGACTCGGGTGGCTGCCACACTTCCCACTTGTATTTTCATCTCTTGTTCTGCTTTACTCCCTATATGTGTTTCCTGGAATGAAGAGTTTCATAATTGGCTGCACTGCTGACTTCAAGAACCATAGAAATAAGCTCAACTGAAATTAATTGCTCTCTCTCTGCACACAAGATGGATCTTTCAGAACTTATATTTTCTGTTGTTTGAAAGCTTTGTTTGTTATGAATCTGCAACCACGTATTATTCATACGGATAGACATCATGACTCCCAGCTAAACCACAAATATGTAATTTTCCTCTGGACTCTTTCCTCCAAAAACAGAGATCTCTTCTACTTCAGCTAAACTAAGCTTTTTCTTTCGGTAAAGCTAGCACAGACATTTTTAGAGCATTTTTAGGGGATATTGTAAGTTCTGCTCCCTTTGCTTTTACAGAAAATGTTGCTGATGGTCTAAGAGGTGAATTCTGCACGGGTTCTTGGATTGATACCCAGAGATTGGGAACCCTTACTTGATCTGAGGGTAAGGAAAAACCAAGCCCCAACTGAAAACAGGTTGCATTATTCTGGGTGATGTGGATGGGTATCACTGGATGGCATCAGAGTAGCTCCTGCAGAGGCCATAAAACTGTTGTCATGTGTTTTCTCTGGTGATCCTGCCCCAGCCTTGGCATTTGTGGCTCTGTGCTGAACCAACTCTGTGGGATGCTTTTGTCTTGGCCTGTTCTCTTTTGGCATTTCTTACCCAGGCAGCCTAAATCTGCTCATTTGGAGTGTTTGGCATCCTAACCCATGGCAGGTGAGCTGTCAACCAGTGTGTCAGCCTGTCACCCTGCTTCTGGAACAGGTGCCTCCAAGGAGGAAGTGTTGGGTTGTCTGTGCCACCTGGGAGCCGCATCCCATCTTACACACCCCCTCCCCCCCAATTTCCCTGTGGCAAGCAAAAAATGATCTGTTCAGACATGGGGGCAGAGAGAAGCAGCAGGATGGGGAAACACTGGGCATGTGAGCTGGGAGCAGAAAGAGACAAAAAGAAGGCTCTGACTTTGGACCATGGGTCATGTTTTCACTTTGCAACCACAAATCAGGAGTGGTGCTTTGGTAGCTCCCTGTGGTGCTTTGGAATATCTTTGCTCCCCGTCTAGAAGTGATACCAAGCCAGGAAACTCATTAGGAGAGGCAGTCTATGGGGCTACTCCCATCTGCACAGACATCTTGCTTTACTTACATACCTTGCCCTCTAGAAAAAAGTATCACAGATCATGGAACCATATGGGTTGGAAGGGATCTCTGGAAGTTATCCTGTCCCAAGTCTCTATTCAAACCATGTCCAGTAAATTTAGGTGAATCAGAGCTCATCCTGCTGAGTTTGGAGACTCTGCAGAGAAGGAGATTGCCTAGCCATTCCAGGTACCACTCCAGTGTTTGATCACCTTCTTATCTGCATAAATAAATAAATAAATAAATGTGTCTCTGTGCCTAGCTGGGATTTTCCAGACTCCAGCATGCTCTGTGGCCTCTTGTCTTGCCATTTACATCCTGGAGAAGATTAATTTCAGTCTTCCCTGCTGATCAGCAAACCAGGTACTGGAAGGAAGGGTGGATATTCCCCAATACAGCTGCATCCCTGTTTGGATGTTTTTGTTGTTCTCTTAAAATTGCATTTGCTTTTATTTTTAAATGTTGTGACATACATTCCTAAAGAAAGTGTAATTTGACTAAAAACTGTAAACAGCAACAGACTCTTTGGAATGCAGGATTTCCTTGCTTCCAAGGTGTGGATTAGGAAGTGCATTTTGTAGGCTGAACTTGTCTGTGCCATGTCACATGCAGAAATCCCTTTTCTGTTTGTGTATTGCATTTTATATGCATCTTCTGCACTTTTATTAATGGAATGCCCATTCAGTAAGAGATTTTATAGTATCTTAGATATATATTGGAAACAGCACATGCAAAATCAGGACTCAGCCTGCCTGATTGCAGCAGCATGTCCATAGCTCTGCTGGGATGTCACCCTTGCCTTCCCTGTGCGTGGCAGGGCTGTGAGAGGCTGGTGCCAGCCTGGCTCATCTTCCCCTGGTGCTCCAGGGCCAGGGCACAGGACCGATGAGTTCCAGGCAGACAGACATCCCCCTAACCACCCCTGGCTTGTAGCAAGCGTTTCAAGTGTCCTGTAGAATTTTCCTCGCTCCTTCAAACTTTTGCTTTTAAAAAGTCACAAATTCCCTTTTCATTCTGATTTTTGTGGCACTGCTGTTGGGAGTATCTGTCAAAGCGTGGCATTCCAAAGGATGCAAGCTGGTCTGCTCCTCAGCTTTCTGCTGCATCCTGGCATGAGTGATTGCTCTGACTCTGTAAGACCCACCTCCATCGCTAGCAGTGGATAAAGAGCTGGTAATTGCTCAGTTCAGGCTGGGCTTTTTCAGATTTCAGCACTGGAGACTTTCCTACTCCTACAAAACTGCTGATGCAGGCATTTTCTTCCGTTGAGAGGGGTTTAATGATACCTCTCTCCTCCTAGTCACCTTCCAAATTTGGAAGTTCTTTTTATAGTGGCTTCACCAGAGTGTTAGTATTCTCATGGACTGCCCATGGGAATGTGCTGCTAATTTTAGTTTGTCCTCTACATGTCTGTCTCCTTTAAATGCATCCAGCTTCTCATTCCAGCCGCACTGGGCCAAGCATGACACTCTGCTCCTGATACTTGTGCAGTGAAGATGTTCTGGTATTGCATTGTAATCAAATCCACAGCTCCTGCCCTTGTGCTGCACAGCAGTGAGTAGCACTCATGTCTCAGTGATTGTACCACGCAAATAGTGCTGCTTAATTAATAGATTTGGTGTGCATTTATTTACTAGGTGACCTTGAAAGTTATTTAATTGTGTTTCAGCAATTTATACTTGGTCTGGTGTCAGTGGTGTTAGTGCTGGGCTTGTGTTGAATTTGACAGTGCAATCTTGCCAGGAAGGACTTGATTGATGATGTAAACCCCTAATTGCAGCTGACTGGCTTGCAGCTATCTTCTGTAGCATATATGTATTTTGGGAGCTACCGGATGTGCCAAACGAGAGGAACATTTTAGAAAGAGATTTCAACTGCAGCTAGTAGTCTGGGTTTGTGAATACAAACTGGCTTCAGCTCTCTGCTGCAGCATTTCCATCCAAGTTTATGTGGGTTGTCACTGAGCTAATTACAATCTTACAAATGGTCCCACAGGACAGGACAAGCTCTCTAATTTTCATTTATTGTGAGACTGTGATTAAAAGACAATGGCGGTTTCTCATCATAAGCCTCAGCTTTGTCATCTGTTAAGTCAATATGCATTCCCTGCTTTTTGTAAAACAAACACTTTGAATCATTTGGGATCATCATTCACTTGAGAACCTGCACGTTAGGGAAATGACAGTAATTTATAGCTGTCTTCAGCTGTGGTAGCATCACTTACTGTGGCAGTTAATTGATAGAGGGGAAAGGCATGTTCACTGGGAAAACAATACAGACGGTTTTGAGCCCAGCCTAGTGGATATAGATGGAGTGGGATCATTATGGGAACACTTTGTCTGGGCATAGTACTTCGAGTCACTTAGTCTGGTGCTCTGTTAACTTACTGAGAGCTCCTACTGCTTAAATGTTGTCTCGGGTAGTTGTGGAGGCATTTGGTTCTCCAGGTCACAGCAGGGTTTTGTTCACCACGTTTGATGGGTGGATGTTGGCAGCACCACACAGAGGGAAGCAGGAGACCAGTTACCTAACCTGACTTTTTTCTTCTTTGACACTTTTCAGACACCGCTTTTTCACATTTGCTATGAGTATAAGAAACAGACTAGTCCCTACATTTCCCCTGTTGCTATCATAAAGAAATTAAAAGGGATGGATGGAGCTGCTCTCTGGGGTGCTTCTATTGCTCCCATTCAGAATATTCAGGATTCATGGTTGCCAAAAACGGCCCCAAGGACAGAGATGTCATTGTGATATGCTTTAGGCCTGTTGTGTCCATTTTAGGTCTTTTTCCTCAAAGCTGGTAACACAAAATTTGGGGACTTGGTCCTATGAAATTTGCTTTAGCCTTCTTTGCTTTCACAGATGTAAGAAACCCCATCAGATAAAAGGAGGGAGAAGGCGAATTTACAGTGGTACTGTATAACATGAGAAAGTAACAGTTAATTTCACAAAATACACAATTTTCCATGAAGTTGACTTTATTGTCCTGGAACTCATTTTTTGCTGGAGCAGGTCCATGGCCTGCCAAATGCTGCCATCACTTCAGATATAAACCATTTTCTGATATCCAATGGCTGCTGTGCATTAGAATATTATAGGGCATAATCAAGAAGTGATTTAGAGCAGATGTAGACTAGGTCTGCTTTGAGAGGAGACACAGTATCTTAGCACTCCTTTTGGTTTTAAATTAGGTTTTTGATTTGGAAAAATATTCAGCATTTAAATGCCATATCACGATACTTAGTATTGCCGTATTGCCATCACAGGGAATAATAGTCTTTTTTAGTCCCTGGAGTGGAGGATAAGTGATTTGGTTGTCCTGTTACCAAATTACCTAAACAGTCGTTAAAAGGTGGTACCTCTTGTGATTGAGTGAATTGGTGGTTATGCTTCATTGAGTTTTGTATGGCTCTTCAGAAAATGAGGTCAGATCTGTCTATTGATAACCACATCACTGAGGGGTGTGACTACATTTATACTGTAATTTATGGGGTTTTACTTCTATAGAAAAGATCATGATATGTGTGATCCTCATTGCAAATCTGGAATATTCAAAGATCCCAGCGATTCCATTTGATGTTAAACTTCCAGCGCAGTGGTAATTAATGTTACACTTAGCACATAGGAAGTAGAATTTTAGATCTTTCTGCATATGAAAGCTCCTGCAACTTAATCAAAAGCTAATTTATTTTTAAACTGAGGTAGCTATTTCTTCTTGGCCACCTACTGCTCTGTAAACTGGGGAATTGTTTCAGTTTAAATTAGCTGATGCTTTGTTTTAAGCTGAATTAAGAGAGCATAAACTTTGGTTTTATGCCAACATAATAACATAAACTAGAGCATTTCTCTCTTGTAGACAAAGGTCTTAACAAGTAGTATTTGTAATGCTCACTCCGCAGTCTGCAAAAATAAGAGCAAATAAAATTCCTTTGTATATTCTTTTGTCATCTTCCCACAGGGAGGGTTGGCAAGAATTCCTAGAGATAACTTTATTTGAAAATGAACTTTGCCTTTGAAATGTTATTTACTCCAGCTTGAGGCAGAATGAACTTTATAACTTCAAAGTTATTTATTGTTTACAAGGTTTTACATATAGTTTTTGTGAAAAACCAAAGCACAGTAGCAGCTTTTTCTGAAGATCTGTATTTTCAGGATATAAGGAGGACAGCAGTGATAATTTTGACATGTAGATATGTATATGTTGAAAAAGTGCATTCAGCCTATTTTATGCAGTGTCTAACATATATATTTAAGGGCGGAGCCTGTAAGAGAGGTTTTTTCCCTCTGGTTCACATCCCACAGTTGGCACTGGGATTTGGATGAGGCAATTCCAGTGCACTTGTGTTTTCTGTCCCCCATCACAGCAGTGTTTTAGCAGTGAAATTTGCTGGTTTGGTTTTCTCTGCAGATACGCGTTCTTCTTTGGAAACTGTTGTAGGAAATCGAGAGTTAGGCCTCATGGACATATGGTTTGGGTTCTTTGTTGTAGCTGAAGTGAAATGTGATGGGATTCCCTGATCATGAGCATCAGGGATTTGTTTCTGCAGGCATAATTTGTCTCCCTTATTTACTTGACAGTGCTGCTTTGCAGAGCAGTTCTGTGTCTGGGATGAATAATGTGATAAAAGCTGTGTGCACGATCATTACTTACCTGGGTAGCTGCTGTGGCAGATTCTTTACAGGCTCATTGACCTGCAGGTCCTTGTGAGCTGTTCTAGCAGAAATCAGGGCAGAGACACTTTCATGGAGACACAGGGTCACACTGGAATTCTGTGCGTGTTCTTCCCAACAGACACAGTCCATTTGGAAAGGACGTCTGCAAATGCTTCCAAGGGTTTATTTGTAGGAGTGTATTTGTTACAGCTTTTTGTTCTGGTCAGGCTCTTAGAGTGGTTAAGTGCCTTGGAACAGCCAAGTGAAATTTTGTCTGTCTGTGGCCATTTGCATCACAGCTGGGGGAAAGGAAATCCTTAATAATTAAGGATTGTATTCCATTAAATAGCAAAGGGCCAACTTGCTCTGTGGCATTACATGATCATTTATTAAATTCCTCATGAAGGTGCTTCATTAAAAACATCTTCTTTACCAACAATTTATTGATCATATTCTGTCCAAGTGACCAGGACACTCTTCCAAATAGGTTCTAGAAATATTTGTTTCAATTGTTTTCTTCATAATATATCTGCTTTACAGCAGAAAATTCATGCTTAGTCACAGATTTCAGAGTACTTCCTTTAACAAAATGAATTGTTTGTATTTTAAGTCAGTACTGGGTTTGGGTTTGGATTTGTTTTATTATTTTTAATTTTTTAGATTCTGTGCATCTTGGGGAGAAGAAGCGGGCAGGAATGTCATATTTCCATCAGCCTTTGGAGAAAGAGGGGCCAAAATGTTTGTTGGTGGTTCACTGGTTGAATGAGGATAAATTTGCATGCAATTTCTGTCAGGAAGAGGGGAATTTACAGGGCATTTAATGCAGTCGTCAGGCATGAGAGCTGGTTCTTCAGCCCTGCTGCATTTCCATCATGCCACGAAGTAGGTGTAATATAATGATCTGAAGGATAACGAGGGGAGAAGGGCAGAATGCTGCAGGTGCCTCCAGTTGCCAGAAGTACCTGTTTTAGAAGCCCTTGCTCACCTAAAGCAATGAGAGACCAAAAAGCAATGACTGTGTATGCAAATACTACGTTTTCAGTATTCCCTTGGTCTAAGTTGGGATTGATAACAAATATTTTTTGTTAGGATATTTAAAGAGCAGTGGTCACTGGATTCGAATTGCATACAAGAATTGGATTATTACTCAGTTATTAAAAAATAGATATCTGACATAAACATCAGTCAAGCTATTTTTTAATATTTTCTTATTTCTTTCCACAGTTCTTCTAATCAACTTTCAAATTACTTTCACTAGGTTACCTTGAATCCACAGTTACTGCTTTTTGGTTTTACTTGATGGTCTTTACTCTGATAAAGTAATGCTTTTAAAACTGAAAACCAAAAAGGCCAAGACTGAAAAGTTGTAGGAAATTTAGATGTAGTTATTGCTGCTACTGAGCAATTAAAGATTTAGCCTAGGTTTTCTGAAGGTAATTGTTACTAAATAAGGTGCCTTAAATACAGTGGTAATTGCTTTACAAACATTGTCTAAGGCTGCTTGGGGCATACCTGGCTCCCTCGTGAAAGGTTTCTTTTCTGTGGTTCCTCTTGAGTCATGCCACAGGATTGCAATTTTCTGCTTTCCTTTTTGTTTAAAATATTTAAAGTAGACTGACTTTGTTTTCATAAGCTGGAGCTTTTAAATACCTTCGGGGTTGGTCCTCATGAAACAGGAGCATTTAAAAATAAATATACATGCTTCTCTGAGTGGTCATCATATAAATTGTTTATATGTCTGTCTTTAATGTATTTCAAGAGAGGAGAGCCAGGAAGGGAGGCTGTGTCCTATCCAATGATTACAACTCCCCAATAACTAATTTTGTCCATGTGTAGGCCCTACATATTATTTATAAAAATCTGTTCCCAGGGGTTTTTAGCACTGTAAATATTAAAAGTGATAAAGTCTAATTTTGATAACTGTGCAATTGCATTCCCTCCATTGAAGTACACTGTGTGGTTTCCTGAGCCTGTTAATTTTAACTGATGAAACATCTCTGCGTTTTAACTTGTCCTTTTATTAGTTAACACTCCATGAAATTCTTGTGTCTTTATTCATCTTCTTACATGTTCTGATGAATGCAAAAATAGTTAAAAAATGTTAGTGCTTAAAGCATCAACACTGGCAGCTGAGACATCGATTCGCTCATAGCAAAAATTTGTGTCAGATTTGCTTTTAATCCATGCAGTTATCCTCATAAGGCTTAATCTGATGACATTTGTAAGGCTTTTTGTTGCTTTGTAAAAGATCTTGTTAAACTTACAAAATCAGGCCTTCAGCTGCAGAGAGGAGTTGGCTCACCCTGAAACACACAATATCCAGTGAACGACAGGGTCGTATATTAAATGAAGACATCAAGGTACAGGTGTACATTTTAGTCCCCTGTTCTTTTGTGCAACAACTCCATACAATTTTGGCTGTTTTCATACATGAATAATTAAAGGTGTATAGCTCCAGCTGTTCCTTTTGACTTCATGGATCCAGGATATAATTCCACAGAAGTGCTCTGGTCACGTGTGCACACAGAAATGCGCACACACCTGTGTTATGGTGTGCTGAAAAGCAGCTAAAGCCTGTGGGATAAAGAGATAAGCATCAGTTATCTCAACTGCTCTCCCTGGGGACTACCAACACAGAATTAGACGTTTTGGAATACCTCTTGGGTTTGTGTTCTCTTTTTAAGTAGTTAGTTTTATCTGGGAAATGCAAGAGTCTCTCCATGACAAAAGAGCTGGTAATTTGAGGACATCTGCTTTGACATCAGTACCTGGAGTCACTCAGTCTCCGTGCAAAATGTGATTTTTTTTTATCTACTTCAACATGTAATTTTTCATTTTCTCTGTGGCAAGAATATTTTGCCAATGTTAACACTTTGGCAGAGTGACTTCTCCACATGCATGCAGTAGTCTGGCATTTAATCAGTATACAGTTGTTTATTGTGAGGGCCTTGATGGGGCTGGGTTTTACTCACAAATGAATATTTTTTTTGAATATATGGCATTTTGTTCATAGTACTTAACACTTGCTGTTGCAGTGCCGTGGGGGAAAAGGCAGTATTTCCAAATATCAAGTTCGCTAGTTATTTTTGCCATTGTTTCTTATTATACTAATTTTTGAAGTGCAGGTGAATAAGATTTTTTTCCTCAAGTTTTTGGCCTGAAATAATTATGAATTTGCACTGTAATTTAAAAAAAAGTACCTTTTGAAGCAAGTTGGGAGTTATATAGGTTTCGTTCACTGTTGCTGAATACAGGCCACCTGTTAATAGTGTACACAGCACTGCTAACTTGCATGAAGTCATGTAATGGCTTTAAGTATTGCATTTTACTGCTGGTGTGTTTGAAAGCATGGAGGAGGATTATTTTCTTAGATATGCAAGGCATTACTCTGTGTTTAGTGTTGTTCAGAAAGCAGCTACCCTGGAGCATTGCTACTATACTAATCTCACCAGATAAGCCTCTAAATATTCAGACTCCTAGGTAACAGCTCTTATTAATATTTGCCAAGTTCTCTTTACTGTACCTGATGAGCTTTATTACAGAGGGCCCCAGGCTTCCATGGTCTCAGAACAGTGTTGTGTGAGAGGAAATGTGAGTGTAAGGAGCAGTAAGGACAGCACAGATTCCATTTTCGTGCTGAGTTCCCTGCCTGGGAGCTATAGCTGTGACTCTTATGCACCACTGATTTCGGGGGTTTGATGGCTCAGCAGAGATTATTTATACCATTTATACCAGGCAGGCAAAAGAGGCTCTGGGGACACGATGGAGCACTGAGGTGCCGAGAATGAGCCTGCAGTGAAGATGTTTTGTTTGAAGGGAGCAGGTCTGCCAACAGCAGCTCTCCTGAGCAGTGGGTCACAAACTTTTGCATGCTGACTTCTGCTTACTCATGCAGGTTTATTGTGTTTTCCTTGGCATCTCAGCACATTTCCCTTGGGATCCAGATTAAAAGCTGTAGGATGACTATTGACTTTGGTCTTAGTTCTTGGTATGGCTGTAAAGGCTTCTGCACTGGTGCCCACACGAGTTTCTGGTAAAGTTTGAGCAGTAACTTTATTTTCCATCCCTCGTCACTTTGCTCTATGCAGTAGAACAGGAAAGGTGGCAAAGGAAGATGTGAGTTCTGACAGTGCTAAGCCACAGCAGATCTTCCACTTCTCCACCAAGCAATTCTGCTGAGCACAAGGCTTTCTTTGTCAGAAACAGGACAGCAGAAAATGCTTATAGGCAGGTGTTTGAAATAGAAAATTGAGTGGTTCAAATAGGGGTAAAAACATATCTGCTTATGGCTTTTTAGTGACTGAGGGTTTTTTGTTTCCAATTTTTATTTTGCCTTTTCATTTTCAAATGCAACAATTTATCCCTTATCTAGTGGCAGGTAGGTACTCACTCATAGAACACCCAAAGTTGGATTGAGCCATTTCATGAAGTTCCTTCCATTAAGTTCAGTTTTGAAAGGGTGCAGGGCTTTTGGTTTGGGGTGTTTGTTTGTGTCAATAAGTGGTCTATGTAGGATATGCATAAATACTGTAATACACTTTTGGAAGTGAATATGGAGGGAGAGCAACCTGTTCCCTTTTTCATCATTGCAGGAAAGCAGAAACTTTAAGAATTTGCATATCTCAGCAAATGTGACATAAGCTTTTCTGACTTTCAAACCCATTTCAAACCTCTGCTGCTGATGAATCTGCCCTGTAACTTCCTAGTGGTGCAGTAATTTGAGACATCAAACTTGACAGAGTTACAGGATCGGTGCCCCTGGGGGTCCATAGATCTTAATCTTTGGTGCCAAAGGGAAAATGAGTGTCTTTTCCATTGGCTCTGTTAATCCCTGTCTATGCTCTGTTCATAAACACAAAGAATGGGATTGCATAGGGAGAGTTTTCCCCAAGGAGCATCACTCTGGCAGTTTGGCACCTCGGTGCACATCTGTGCAGCTGCTGTGCTGACCATGCAGCATAACTTCATTGTGAAGTTCAGTCTTCTCCAGTAATTTGTCTTTGTAACATGAACTAATTCAGATACCAAATTCAGATACCAGATTAGCCAAGCTTTAGCCAAGTTGTGTGAGCAGTTTTACACAAGTATTTTGAGCAATAGGTTTAGATGTGGTTAAATATCTTTGTCACTGAGAATTTCTCTCTGTCTGCTGTTTGACTTCACTCCTTGCGTAGAAAAACTTAATTTTCAGTGGAAGTAGGTGGAATACTATTATTTTTGGGGATTTTTTCTTTAAAGGCAAAAATTCAAAAAGGAGATCATAAAGTTATTTGGCCATTATATCAAGCTGTTTTCTGTGGGATAGGCACAAAATAGTGCAGTTCAGCACAAAAAGTCACATAAAGGAAATAATTTTACTTTTCAGTCAGATTGGAGTTGGCCCACAGTGATGGCTAAATGGAAGCTAACCAAGCTAATAGGAGTTCTCCCTAAAATTATTGTTAGGGTATTTCCAGTGTGATGATTGGAAAGTACTTCAGGTGAAAATCAGTGCTGAAGCCAAAGCAGGGGTATTCCTCATGCTTTGTGGGCTTACAGTATTTCTCCTAACAGGAGGACTCTAAGCTCCCTGGGCTCCTGTCAGGCATTCCAAGGGGTTCCCTTAGGAGCAATGACCTTGTCTGAGGTTGTTCAGCACCTTTTCTGGAACCCAGTGGAGGAGAGTGACCACAGGATTACAGCACGAGTAGGAATTACCTCAGTTTCCTTTCTGCCTTCTCATGTGTTTGTTGATAACAGCATTGATGAAATAGCTGCAGTTAAAAATTATTTGGTCTAACTGAAATTCTTTCAGAAAAGATAAATGGAACTGTAACTACTGATGAATGCTTTGTGACTCTGGAGAAACAGGAATGGCAGTGTGAGCTTCTGGTGGGAGTTATTATATTGGATGAATAATCTCTGTAACTGCTGCCTTTTGGTTTGTCGTGCCTGAATCCTGCCTGATAGGTGTGTGTGAAGAGCTGTGTCTGTGAGTGACTGCACAAGTACTTCTTGTCGTGCATCCCCTCTTAAACTTAGTATCTTCTCAAATTGTCATCCTGGCATCCCTTGTTTTTCCCATGGCAGGCTGAGTGCAGGCACAATGTCTGGGCCATGCTGGATTAGCCTCGGTGCTGTCGTGTACCCTTTGCTCTGTACTCAGCCTTGTCTGCACCAGAGATTGCTCTCCTCTGCCCTGGCTTATTTGGCATTTTCACTTCTCAGACATAACCTTGTGCCTGGATTGACCAAAGATACCGACATAAGCACTTGCCAAAAGGCAGTTCTCATCTTCCCTGGCTGCCCCAGCCTGTTTTCCTTTTCAGAAACTATCAGGGGCATATGATCCTGATTCAGAGAAGGATTTTTCCATCTCACTTCTGTGATTCAGGCATTAGGGAGGAAAGGAAAAGAAAGAATGTGATCTTTGAAGAAGATATCCTTGAAGATGTGTCAGACTCGAGTTTGGCTAGCAAGGAACTAGGCTCCCCAGGCTGAGCAAAACGTTGTCCATCATGTCAAATAACAGTCCCTTTCTAGTCCAAAGGGACAGATCCATGGTTCTGCAGGCACTTGGGACCAAGTCCTGTTCCTGAGAGGGAAGTGACAAAGTGAGAGCACCTCCTGCTTCAAGCAGACACCAAAGCTTGAGAAGCCCCTTCCCATGGTGCCATCCTGGCCTGCCTGGTAACAGGGCTGTGACAGAGGAGAATGTTGCTCTGAACTGAAATAGCCATGCTTTGAGTTCTTACTACTCTATTTCATCAACAGGACCTTTCTATCAAAAGGTATCATTTGCTTTGTATGAAAGCTTAAAGAGTTGTTAACTTTTTTTGTAGGTGTATATGCAACGCAGACCAGCTGCACTCCAAATTTTAGAGGTTTAGGGCTGTGTAGCACTTGTGACATACCCAGGGGTCTGTACTAAATCCCATTTCGTGAGTAGTATCCTTGATGCTGCTGTACAAAGCATTGTGCCCAACAGCCAGATGTTTTAGGGGTCTCTTCCTCAGCTAGAAATGTGAGGATGCTCTTCTAAGCTGGTACATGGTGTCTCATCCCACATCTGGTTTGTTTAAAAGACAAGACATCTGGGGTTATTGAAATCTCAGCTCAATGCAAGCAGACAGAAAGCTGATTTGGGGCTTTTTTGGGAGGATGGAGGGTGGTGTTGGCTGGCCCTCTATAAAAACATTTGAATAATCTGAAATACAGAACCAGCCAAAACCACAAACTCTGATTTAGACCTACTTGGCTCTTCTGAATCATCACGAGCTCTGCACACTGAGTCATCCAAAAGCTGGTTTTCTCCTCAGTATTGTGTAAACACAAGATGTTTTTCTGGGCTAAATATTATTAAGTTAAAAAGTCATGTTTATTTGTCCTGTATAAAAAATGATTAATACAAAAAGTTACCATCTGGGGAGATCTGAAAGTTCTTTTCGTTACACTTTTTTCCTCAGCTCAGCTTTGAACACAGATCACTTTTAGGATACCTTGATTTTTTCATTTGATTCTATAAGTGATAATTATTTGGCTCAAACTACTGACAAGGCTTCCTGTATTACCTTTGGAAATTGCAGTTTCATTTATACTAATTAAGGAAAACTGCAGGACTTAATTCATAGTTGTACCACAATGTGGTGTGAATTCTTAAAATTTGAAGGGCAGATTCTGCAGCTGACTGGCACATTTTCAGGGAAAGCTTTAGATCTGGACACAGAGAGGGATGTGTAAACATGGCATGGGGGCTTAGGATGCTCTAAGCTGGCCAGGAGGTTTCTCTCTTTGCAACTCTTCACAGTATGTGTGAGAAATTGTTGAAAAGCCCTAGAAGGTTGTTGCTCAGCTGACATTTGTGACTAATTGTGGGGGGATTTTCCTCGTTTTGTTTACAACTTCTAAGATGTAATACTGCTGAGAAAAAGTTGTATGACATTAGGAAAATAAGAGATTTGGAAAATGCAGTTCTGAGGGTCGGGAATTGAAAACAAAGCTCCAAACCCCACAGCTGAGAACACACAGAGCTGCAATACCAGCTCTGCAGTAGAACTGTAACCCACCCCCTTCTCCCCCATACCAGCAACAGCCATCAAAGACATGGAAAAGGTGACTGGTGTTTATCTTTTCTTCCCCTTTCCCTAGTGCGGCTCCATGACAGCATATCAGAAGAAGGATTCCATTACTTAGTCTTCGACTTGTAAGTATTTGTTTTGCATTTATTTAGCATGTTGGGGATGTGCTGTTCAAACTTGGAGATGCAAATGCAAGCTCACGAGATAAATGCATGGTTCTGGTGCAATGAGCTGGACAAATAGATGGAAACAGCTGGAAGGACAGGAACATATCTGGTCATTTGCATGTGCAAGAACTCACTTGTGTCACTGTAAGGATTCCAGATTAAAAACGAGTAAAAATCCACTGGTGAAGTGGATTTTAGTATAAAGTGTAGGTATGTAAGTAAACATAACTACTGTGATAACTTGTGTTATCACAAGTTGTTGTTGTCATAACTGTGTGATAACTTGCCAAAATGAAGCAAAGATAGACTCAGAAAGAAGTATTTGCTGCAAGCCAGTTGTCTAAATGAAAGATATAAATAAAGCATCTGGAACCCTTATTTCTCTACAGAAAATCTCCACTGCTGGATTAAAAAGGCAAGCCTGAGTTTAGAGAGGGAAAGATTCTTTTAGTATTTCATTCCTGATTGATATCTTACTGCTTTATAACGTTTCATTTTGACACTGTTCAGAATGTAAAGTGCCCTGCATATGGAAAGGAAGTTTCCTACTGATATCCTATTTTCTTCAGGAATTTAAGTCCCATGAGTTGTTCGTGTAGCAAGTGGGCCTGTATGGAGCTTGTTTTTCCCAGATAAGCCTGTTTAGTGGTAGCAAGGATGGTGACAGCATGAACTGTGTCTCTCAGGCCCTTAACTTGAAAAGAGAAACTGATTTCCTCATTCTTCCCTGGGATGGGCAAACTTTTCCAGTCCCTTGAAAAGTTACTGCTTATGGTTTTGGATATGGACAAACCTGAATGATAGGAATTGTATTGCAAAACTGACTTAAGTAAAATTATCTCTTAAAACTGTAATTTTTTCCAGGGCAGTTCATGGTTTAACAGACAACATGCCCACCCACCTACCCAAAGATCTTTCTTAGGCCCCCCGTGGTTTTGCTGAATGAGAATACATTATTTCCCCAGAAATGGGAAATAGCTCATTTCTAAGCATACAAACAGAAGTATTTGCATTCAGCATGGCTAAGATAGAACCTGAATCTTCCTGCACACAAGCAATTGTGTGCTTTCATGTTCAGGTTACATTCTGATTTGCTTTCTAACTTAACCTTTTTTTAAGAAATCGGTAAAGATTTCTTCAGCACTAGATTTCAGACTAGAAATACACAAATACCAAATAGTCTGTCTGCAATGGAGGGATTCAGGACTCAAATCCTAACTGGACTCAACAGAAGCTTGTATGTGATTTGGGTCTAGCCCAGGTAAGTGCTGTGACTATTGGCTTGGAAATGGCTCCAGGGCACAACACACATATTTGTTCTCTGACGTGCACTGGGGTTTGTTTTGAGGTTTTTTTCCCTTAAGGGCTACAAAGGAAATCTTTCTGTGTGGAATTGGGAAAAGCTTCTTAATTCAGAACATTTCTAAGAAGTTAATGCAGAATTCTTAGTTCTTGGGACAATATCCCTTTTAAAAACCAGTGGCTGATTTTTTGGTTTTGTTGTTGTACTGCTGTACTGTAGGAAACTGTGGCATACTATAATTGCAGTTAGTCCACATCTGCCTTAAATTTAGTATATAATGCCAGACTTATGTCAGGGGGTTATGATTGTGATATGAACTAGAACATTTGAACAACTTCAAAGCTGTAGGTAACAGTATCTAGATCTTGATAGTAAGGGAGCAAATAGAAGCCTGTGTTCTGCAGTAAAATGTTAATGCCTAACCCAAAGATACTGCCTTGGCAGAAAACTAGATTCCACAGGAAGTGTTCTGCCTTGGCTGGAACTTCCTCCATTCCCTGGACAAGAAGAGGACAAGAAGAGGAGCAGCCTCGAACACATAGAAAAACCTTTTATGTTTTGATCATATGGTTTGAGAGTTTTGTAGAAATTATTTATTTTGCAAAAAAGAAAATGTCTCAACGGCAGAGGCAGTGACTTTGCTGACTGATTGTTGTCTTTGGAGAAGCAAGACATTGCATTCTTGAGGAACTTCTGCCAAATTACTGAGAATGCCTGATCACAGTTAATTTTTTTACATTCAGATTAAGAAATTGTCGATTTAATGCTCACTAATATTATTTATTAGTGAAACTTCACCTTTTACAAGCATGTGGTTACTGTTGACAAGTACATGAAAGAGCTGCCATGGTAAAAAGGTACCGTATGCACTTTTTGAACACACAGGCCAAGAACCTTCTTTTCTTTATTTAGTTTTTATTCAGCAGGAGCCTGACTGTGGTGTAACACTGTCACTCCACCCACACATGCCATCATGTAGTTTTCTTAAGGATTTCTTTCAGACTGTGTGGGATTTGGTACGACTGTTTCCTCAGAAATTTCTTTCAGACTTCATCCCACATAAGAACGTGAAGGGAAAGACTGCCCTTTCTGTGGATGGGTAAAAACAACTGTTGCTACTTTCTATTTTGGATTTCTAATAATCTCTTTTGATTACATGCCACAGAGATGTCTGCAGCCTGTTGCTTCACTTGTATACCTCCGGCTGTGCTTTTATCTGGAGAAAGAAACAATGTTTAATGTACTCTGTTACAGAGGTGCATTCGGGTGAACAGTTCTGGTGTGAAATGGGAAGGTGGAAGTCTCTGGAAATCTGTATGGAAAATGGATATTGAACAATGAACTTCATTAATAATGGACTGTATGAAGTTTTTGCTCCCCTTCCCTATTGGTTAAGGCAGCTGCAGTCAGGATTTGCATCTGTTGGACCATTTCAGTTGCTACGCACGAATGAGACTGTCTTCAGTGTTAATGATGTTAGATGAGTTCAAATCCAATCAGTTCTGTCAGTATTAATTGCTATATCTCAATGGAAACAGCTGTAGCACTTGAAGACTCTCTTGTGCAAGTCAATGAGATTCTCTATTTTCAGTGTCTCCCATTTTAATGCACTTGATGAGATGCAACAATTGGTATATTAAGAATCCTGGCCTTGCTTTTGGATTTTAAGTGCAGGGACCATAATGTGTAGAATAAACAGAAAATACAGAAATACAGCCTAATTTGCAAAACAATGTTTGCCTCAGGTAAATGCCTGGGCCTCTAATTCAGAAGTACAAAGGCCACAGATGAATTTAATAGTTTTATAGCCCCTGTAAGATGCTTCCTCCCACCTCCATTATGAAGGCAATTGAAGAAATAAATGTAAGCTAGGAGAAAGCCATGCCAGAATGATCGTCATCAGAAGCTGGTTTAGCTGTCTGTGCTAATTTGTGTTTCTTTTAATTATTCTCTTTATTTGCAAACATAAACCAGCAGTTTTTCTCAAAGTGGTGCAGAGGGCCTTGGTGTTTCTATGTGCTGCTTGTACCTCTTCTGTGTGAACAAACCCACGCGCTTTATTTGTCGCCACTTTAGAATGCTCTTCTGAAAAATCGCAAAAGAACCGTAGCAGTTTATACAAACCAGTAGCTTTTAGGTTGTATCCTGAAAGTTACTGGAGCTTATGTGATGAATGGCTTGTCATGAAATGCAGCTTCCCAGGATGCAGACCCAGATCTGTGTCAGGAAGGCATTGAAGGCATTCCCATTTGCATCCTGTGGGGACGCAGTACCTCGGCACCTGCTCATGTGGCTTTATTGGCGAAGGCCAAAAGCCTCCTGGAGCCTGCAGGCTGTCCCACACTGTGCTGCCCATGGCCTGTATTGCTGCAGGGCCACCTTGCTCAGGCACGCTCAGAGAGCCAAGGCCACGAGCATGGCTGGTGTGGTTTGCCCGGGGGCTCAGGACGTGCAGGGGGGTTCTGTCCTCCCTCGCGCCCTGCAGTGCGCTGCCCTCCTTCACTGTGGCCATTCTGCTCTTTTGGAAGAGCTGTTCTTAAGGTATCCTTCGGAGTGACAGAGCATGGGAATTGTGACTGCTTGTTTGGTTGTCACTGAAATTCACCTGCTCTGTTCCTGCTTTAATCTTTTCGTCTTTAATCTTTGTTTAACAATGGTTGTGAATACCAAGCAAGTGTTTAGTGTCAGCAAGTAAGATTTCATATCCCCTTCCTCCCTCCGTGCTGGAGAAGAACAAACATCAATTTGGTATTCTCTTCCACTGAAAGGCACTTTGATGACTAAAGCTTCTTGTTTTCTTTCTTTGGCTTGGATCAAAAATAAGTGTTTTAGGAAAGAGTAAGATCAAAGGATGCTTTGTTTTTTCATTCATCACAAAGTGAGAATTATTCCTCTTTACCAGAACTGTTGCAGACAAATATATATGCAGAAAGGAGTTATGAAAGACTGTCAAAATATGCATCAATCAAACATTTTGTGTGACAGCAACCAAAGCCAGTCTCTGGAAGGTAGAAGACAAAAAGAAAGAGAATACAAATTAGGCAACAAGCTGCTTTACCTCCTCTAAATTTTACTCCAGACTTTTATACAAAATAGCATTCTGTTACCTGCAAGTCTCTAGATTGAGAGTCAGTTAAGTGTAAACTCAGAAAAAGATTGGTGTAACCCAAATAGAAATGAAATTATAAAAATCAAGTTCTTGAACTGGCCTTCTCCAAGAAAAGAGCAGGGCTGCTGGTTGAGCAGGGCATTTCTGCCACCATTTAATACGACTGGAACCTGGGTTTCTCAGCAAAGTGTTAGTACAGCAGTTTGCAAGTGAATGTTACAGTTCTGAGCATTCCAAGTATCCTCACCTTTAATTTTTTTATCCTGATGAACTTATTTGTATTCGATTGTAATTGTGTTCACTGTAGTATAGATTTTTAAGCATCTCAATCTTTAAGTATCTTGTTGCACACTCAAGCTTTTACGTTTGGGAATTTATTGGAAATATAATGTGCTAATATTCACATTCATAATCAGTAATGAAATACAAACATTGATCTCTCATCTAGGAATTATTTTTTAGCGAGCACCTTCATATATGAAGAATTGCATTTAGCTGTGCCAGTCTGTCAGCCTGTACCACAGGAGAGAAATGTTACAGGAAGGGTCTTCCTGTGCCAGGAGTCCCCTGTTGTGACATAGGCAGACAAGTGTTATGAAGCTATTGAAAAGCTCATTAATCTTCATCTTACAGGGATTGCTAGAAAACTTCTCCCAGTTTTAACCTTATACAATACTCATAGGTATTGCATGCTCGTGTATTATTGTACCAATATTATCCCTTACAACTCCCCTCTACGGAGATCCAGGCTTATGCTCATCTTCAGTATTTATCTTCATCCCTCTTAACCTTTGTTTTGCCCACTTAAACTGGGTTTGCTTCTCTGAGGTTTGATGAGTGAGTGACTGGGCAGCAATTTTTCTGTTCATGCTGTGCTTCCAGTTCCCTTTTCTGAGTTTGAGTGAGCAGAACTGGTACAATATGGGGAGGGATTTTACTGCTGCACTTGAGGACATTGCTGTCACCCTATTTCAGATGCAGTCCAAGACTGAGGCATCATCCTGCTCAGGGCTCATTCTGGACTTTTGATCTTTGGGGTATAAAAACACTGTGTTATTTCTTTTTAACCACTTTCTACCATTAAACCGTTGATTGTACAGTGAGCTCCTGAGTATGCAACAATGCACAGCCACTTCTGTTACTGGCCCCAGAACCATACAATTCTTCCCTTATACTTAACTTATTTTCAGTGGTGTTTTAACTAAGCTATTCCTACTTTCTCCAGAAAGATAAATGAATATTTTCTAGGAAAAATCTGCTATTAAACTTATTAAGATACTCTGCTTCTACTGATGCTTCGTTTCCAACTCAGTAATGCTCTTTCTAACCAAAGCACAAAAAGCCAACCACTCTGGCACCTGGGTTCACCTCTGCTGTGATTTGACCTACACTGAAAGACCCTCTTCCTTTTTTAGCATCATTCTATTTTAGCATTTCTTACCTTTGCCTGATATTGCAGTATTCAGATTATCCTGAACTGTAGTGAACTTCAGCCACAATTTTCCTGGCTGGTCAGTTCCCTTTATTCTTGTAGTTTTAGTCCTTCCTTTTTACATCCATAACTGATGTCTGGCATCTTGCCCAATACGCTGCTGCCCTTGGCTTTTATTTTCTATTTATGATTGCACTTCCACCACATCCATTTAATTCATGGAATGATTTGGATGGACAAACCTTCCACTTTAGTTCCTGCACCTTGCTGCAGAACCTCTTGCATTTCTGTACAAATATTTCACTTACTCCTCTCTGACTTCTCCCTGTCAAGTTAATTTAAGGTGCACATTTTCACTTCTGAAATCTCCTTTTTCCCTTCTTGCTTTTTGTAACAGAGTCACTGGAGGTGAATTGTTTGAAGACATAGTTGCAAGAGAGTATTATAGTGAAGCAGATGCCAGGTAAGTAATTTGTTTTTCTCATGGTGCCTTTGATAATTCTAGAGTAGTTATTTAAATATATCCTGGTGTTTGGCATCAGTTTCCCAGCATAGTCTGTGAGACTCTAGGATTTCTCCAGGAGTTCTCCTAGGCTTGGAAGGGCGGAGTTGGGCAGTTTGAGCTCACAGTGTGGTGGAGAACTCATGAGAAGTCTTGGTGTCTGCTGATCTGAAAAAGCTGAAATTGGATCTCAGTTAGTTAAAATCTTACCCATTGTTTCCTCTGCAAACTGGACGTAACAGTTCAAGTATCTCATCCATGGGTTCTTATATTTGCTGATCAAAGTTTGAAGCATAAGTTGCTCTTAAAAGACTTCTGCATTAAATATGATTTTTTGTTCTCAGTCTAGAAGTGCTAATTTCCTTTCCCAATTAGAAAATTTTTGTTATGTTTCATCCATAAGCAATTATACTGTGTGTCTCATAGTCTGAGCTAAAATATGAAATCTCTGGCAGTCTTCTGCAAGTGCTTGTTGAAAAACTTGAATAATAACTTGACAATTATCATAATTTGCATGCATAAACTATCAGGGCCACTTATCTCATATTTGTCCTCATATAATAATAAATCTTAAATATTGTCATAAAATTAAGAATCCTAAACATTGTGGTCAGTTACTTTAAAGAAATTATGGTCTACCACCATGCTCTTCACAGAAATTGATCTTGAAGTAAATTTAAAGAATCTTTATGTTTCTGTGTGTTTACAAAGACACCCTCCCATTAATACATATTTACTGCATGCATGCACTTTTAAATAATGCCTGTACATTTGGAGATCACTGGGAGGTGACTGGAAAGAATTAAATATTCCTAACAACAGTAGTAGGAAAATAATGAACAGACAAGAAGTTACTCTGGATATTAGGAAGCTTTCACTTCCAGATCTTACTGCATCTGCAGGAATAGTAGGAAGATCAATATTTTAGGCATTTAATAAAGAACAGCACATAGCAAAACACCCTGTAGAAGAGAAAACAGCAGTGGGGATTGGGTGGGGTGGAAGAAGAGGAGCTATGTTTAAAAAAATTTCAAATAGTTTTTTTCCTGCTGTGATTGAAGCAAATTTCTAATATTGATGCCAAAGGCCAGTATATGGTGTCCTTGTGTGTTTTTAAGGTAGCTGGGAATTAAATGGAAAAATTGCAATGATGATTTCTTCTGTTCTAGAATTATGATGTATTGGAAGGGGCTGTGCATATATATGTATATATAGAGAATATATATATGTACGTTTCATATTTTCAGTAAAAATTTGACAAATAAGTGAAATATCTAGTTATGATGCATCTCTGTATTTTGTATATCTATATTTTATATAGATATCTATCTATCTATATAAAATGTATCTAGTGTGTGTATGTGTGTATCCCTCTAGCAATAGTTGCTGTTCTCTGTGGATGCCTCTCCCAGGACTGTCACACTGGTCTGCTCCTGCAAGCCCTTGCTCATGCCAGTAGTCTGTACTCAGACAAACAGTGCAGTGAGTTGTGAACTACTTGCCTAAGAAAGGGTTTTCAGGCTTGGGCTCCAGTTACTGATTATTATGACCACTCCTTCTGAATGCCATGGTCAAAAGGTTTTGGATGAGCAGCATCTTGACTACTGCATATTACTTATCATCACTCACTTACGCCACAATGATGTCTTTAAAAAAAAATTCTAAGCTCTTGTAGTGCCAAAAAACCATCTGGAAAAGTTCCAGTGCTCTAAAATATTAATATTTTAGTTGTGCTTTTTGGCATCATAGACTGGCCAAAAGTTGCAAACCTAGGTATGGAAAAATAGGTGCTGGTTCAGTTACTGAAAGCACCAAATTAAAACATTTGTCTAAATTCCTAATGTGGATTTTCACTCTGCGAGTGACTCCTAACTAAACTAGAGCTGGACACTATTTTAAATGAAAATGCATGCCACCTTTTTGAATGACTTGGCTTTATTCTACTAATCCTTTTAAATAAACCAATCAATTAAAAATGAAAACTGTTTTGCTTCTCCTTAGCTTTTGACTTTTTTTGTTTCATTTGTTTTCTGTATATCATCTCATTTCTGACCATTTTCTTGTTTCAGTCCTTGTTGTAATGTTAACCACAAAAAATTAAGAAAACCAAAACATGCCACTAATTGTTTTACTGCCTCCACTTTATTTTTCCTGCGGCAGTTTTTGGAAACTGGAAAAAGCTTCCATAATGCTAAATGAAAATATAGTCTGATTATTTTGTCTCATAGGTGTCATATGTTCCATGTTAAATGTCTTTTTTGGTTTGGTTTTGGTTTTTCGTTTTTTGGATGTGTTGGAGCTGGAAATATCGCTATATTCAGCAATGTTGTTGTTCCAGTTCAAAATGCAATAAAATTTGTCAAGAGGTGTAAAATTGTTTTTGTTCTTTACCTTTTTCTTTTAAGTTTTATTTTATT
Source organism: Phainopepla nitens (assembly GCA_013400175.1). NCBI lineage: Eukaryota > Metazoa > Chordata > Aves > Passeriformes > Bombycillidae > Phainopepla > Phainopepla nitens. Next base: position 623,591 of record VXBQ01010981.1, read on the forward strand.
TTGTATTTAATGTGATTATGTGCCTTTAAAATGTTCTCCCTTCCATTCTGCCCTTGTATCTTTGCAGTCATTGTATACAGCAGATTCTAGAAAGTGTTAATCATTGTCATCTAAATGGCATAGTTCACAGAGACCTGAAGGTCAGTATCTGGTGCCCATCAATTGGATATAAGAATTCCGGGGTTTTCTTTCTGCTGGGTAGGGGCAGAGGGTGGGATGTCTGCGATGTTCCCTTGCCTATCCTATTCACCCTCCGAACAACCGGTCCAACCAATAATGCATGACGCCTCTTTCCAGTCTGCAAGTCTACAGGCCTAATATACATCATGGCAAAAGGGGGAACCGGTGCCCAAAAGCTGTCTCTTGCCGAGGCGCTGGATTTTGCCCGCGCTGTGCCCGGTGCCCGGTGCCGGTGTACGCATGTCCCTGTGTGGCTGTGCGGGCACGGGGAGGTGACCCCTGGCCGTGATGTATGTCAGCTTGCAGATGTGACCGCCACGGCTGCGCTGAGGCCCGGGGGGCAGTGGCAGAACGACCGGCCGCACGCTGCTGCGCTCGGGTGTGACCAGCCCTCAGGCAAGTGCCGCTAATTGCCGGCTAAATTCGGCGGCGAGGAGCTAATTACTGACCTGCAGCACCTGGCTTGGGGACTGACTCCATGGTCGCTGCCATTTCTAACCATTTCTACAATTCCTCAATGCCTCTGTGAAGGCTCTGAGTAAGCGAGGAGGAAAAAGCACAGAGGACGCCAAATACTTAATACGACTTTGAATCAGTGGCAAAATTTCTTCCTTTTAAAAGCCATTAAAACAGACCTCGGCGTTAATTGGCAAGGCAAGGCAAGGCAGCCGCCCCGCCGCCTGTCTCTGAGGGCAGCCCCGCGCCGCGGAGCCTGAGGCCGTGGTGCTCCGGGCGGGGCGGCGCCGGGCAGGGCAGGGCAGGGCAGGCCAGGGCGGGAGCACAGCCACGCCCGGCCTCGCCTC
>VXBQ01010981.1:624763-679950 GCA_013400175.1 Phainopepla nitens
GGCAAGGCAAGGCAAGGCAGCCGCCCCGCCGCCTGTCTCTGAGGGCAGCCCCGCGCCGCGGAGCCTGAGGCCGTGGTGCTCCGGGCGGGGCGGCGCCGGGCAGGGCAGGGCAGGGCAGGCCGGGGCGGGAGCACAGCCACGCCCGGCCTCGCCTCGGCCGCCGCCCCGCCGCCCGGTGCTGGAACTAACGGGCGCCCATGGTGTTTGCATGCAGTCATTGCATTCAGCAGATCCTGGAGGCCGTGCTGCACTGCCATCAGATGGGCGTGGTCCATCGAGACCTCAAGGTGAGTGCTGCTGCTGCCCCGCCACCTTCCCGGAGCAGCATCCCTGCCCCACAGGGCCTCCAGCAGCCGAAATGTAAATGCTTCCCTCTTTTTGTTTTTCTCCTTGATTCATTTATTTTTAACCTGGCTCCACCTACATGCGAGAACAAGCTGTGCTCACCAGAGGGAATCTGCTCTAGGCTGGCCAGTACCTGGCTGTCCAGCGCCAGGCAGTACAGGGAGAACAAAAGGTGGTTTTCAAGCACTGCGTGTATTCATTGAATACATGCTTTTCTCTGTGCTGTCCAGAGCTTTTGGGACAGTGCGTGAGGGTAACTTCCCATCTCTCATGAGCAGAATCTGGAGTGCCTCTGGGAAGCACAGTAGCCTTTGTGTGTCATGCATTTTAGTGACAGAAGGTCAGCTGCTCTGGGGTCGCTGGCACACAGATCTCTCTCTCCTCCAGATGATTGCTGAGCTACAAAACATCTTTAAAAAGCAGGAATTTCTACACTGTTCTCACCACACTCATCTGAAGAGTCCAGTTCCTTCCAGATGGGCTTTAACATTGGGATAGAAACCTTCCTAAAGAAAACTCTGTGCTGAGAGAGCATTCCCTCTTTCTTGGCTGTGTACATATCCAGATGGTTAGAGGCTTCTGCTTCAGGAATGCTCTCTGCCTTTAAAATATTTTGGCAAGGAAAGAAGCAAGTCAAGATCATGTTCTTTTACTGTGAGGCTCCAAGAGAAGGCTGTCCCAGAGCTCATAGTAAGCTTATGTTTTGGGCACTTGAGCTTCACTATCCTCAAGGCAAAGAAGATGGTTTATTTTGAAATCAAATGGAAATCTGAACTATCAGATTCTTTGTGAGGCAGAGAAAAAATGGTTTGTGAGCTAAGGCAGCAAAACACACTAATCTCTTGTGGCATGAATTCTTGGGCTTTAATTTTTCTTTCTGAATGAGTTCTGGGGAGCAGAAATTTCCTCCTGAGATAAGAGTTTCTAGTTGTTTTCAAGAGTAATAACGTTGGAATCAGAACGCTGTCACCTTTCTTGCCAACCTTCACTCCTAAACAAAGTGTTCTTGTCTGACTTTATAATGTCTATGTTGTTGTCATAAAGGAACACAAAGGGGTTTGCTCCAAAGGCTCAGAGAGCAGGGTGAGTTTCAAAGATGCAGACCCAAATTTTCTGCCCATTTTGCACTTCTGGATTTTCCTGTGTCACGATTGTACAACAGGAGACTGACAAATCTCTGTCCCATCTTGCATGGCAGCTGGATAACATGGAGTTTAAATGGAAGGATGTCAGATTTGTCCAGCTGCTTCAGTGGTTCCTGTCCACACCATACATGCAGTCCTATGCTTCTAGCATCAAAAGGAATTTAAAAAAAATAGGATTGTAGCTATGCAAGCTGATGGAGCAAGGGATGCTTTCTATCACATTTCATACATTCACGCAAAACAATTTTTTCTTTGGGAACGCATTAAATCCAGCTGTTGCCTGCTCCAGACCATGTGTGGATTTCTTATTCTGGAAAATCCAGGATGAATTGAAAAAACAGTGTGAGAAAAAGTGTTTCTGCCAAGCCGTAGTGCCCAGTTTCATTTGGGAAAGTGAAAACTTGCGGAAGCAGAAAACCATCCTTCTTCACTTACAGCTTTGTGGCAAAAGCCAAAAAACCCAAAGAATTAAATGAAAGACTGTGGTGAAATCCGAGCAGAACACCATGTGCTGAAAAGAAGATGCCAGGAGCAGAGCAGCAAGATGTGGAAGGTGGTTATGGGCTGGCATGGATTCTTGAATTGCAAAACTTGATGGATTTTTTTCCGATAACTCACTCGACAACGTGATGGTGTGCTTGAGAGTGGGGAGATTTTGGATGGTCACGTTTTATTTAACTTTCCTTCTAGGCTGATTTAGTAGCAAATGGACAGGAGCTTTTGCAGCCTCTTATGACCTGCAGAAATGTTTGTTTCTGCTCTGTTTGTAATCACTGGCATAAGTCAGAATAGTGGTGGATCCTAGACCCAGAAAAGAATTAACTTAGTAGTGGCAACCTGGCTTTACCAGCTAGTAAAAGTGCACTTCCAGGTAGGAGTTCTAGTTCATGTCGGGCCATAGCGTTCCTGCTTTTGTGAAACTTTTGTGATTTTGTGGTTATGACCCTCTTGCCTTCCACCAAAGAGCGGCTGCTTTAGGTATATTCAAGAAAAAATAGACCTTAAATACTTGGTGTCTTAAGGATGAAAGACCTTTGGAAAAGCATGGCATAAATCACATTAATCTATTTGTAAGTAATTTTAGCAGTTAACAGTGCCATTGTGCATGCTTGGCCGCCGCCCATCACCAGGGAGCACAAGGTGACACCACTGAGCCCGGGGAACAGTCCTGCAGGGTGCTGTTAATGATTCCCAAGTAATTGCACTCATTCCCAGTTAATGCATGGTAATTACCCACGTGCCTCTGGCCAGCCTCAGATGGCTGCTGCATGTTGGTTAAGCACACAGTCCCATGTGGCATGGCCCAAAAGGCTGTTGTCTTTGGCATGGGAGTAGCTCAGGAATTCTAGAGGAACATACTCATCTGTTAAAGTGGAGATCCCAAGAGGAAAACAGAAACCAAAAAAGCTGACAAAAAACCAAGCCAGCATCAGAAAACACAAAACCAGTGTTTTGAACAAAATCACTTTTTGGCAGAGCGATATGTGCTTGGTGGGGTAATGCTTGTACTTCATCCAAAAGGATGAGGCTTTTCACTGCTTTTGGCTTGCCTGAAGGCCACAACCAAATAGGATCATCCATTGCTTTAAGAGGTTTATACAAGAACAGCATTCCAGGAATTAATTACTGTGAAATTCTCTCATTCTGAGAGGAAACCTTGCAAAACTATGTGACTCTGTGTTGAAATTAGTGCTGTTAAATGGCAAGGAGTGTGACATTGCTTAAATCAGTGTTGATGAACCTAGAGTAGAGTCCTCAGCTAGGCACTCACTGCTTAATATAACATAGTTGAGGTGATTACTGATAATTTAAGTGAGTATAACGATAATATTTTGTTCTGAGGACCCTTTATCTCCATTTTTAAAACTGTGAAAATAGAAGATTCATCAAGTAACAGTTGATGAAAGTTTTTTAATATTGTCTAATCTATGACATAGTGACAAAGGGATGAGTGAGAGAGCAGTGTGAGTTAATTGCTTCAAATCAAGGAAAAAATGTTCCTTTGATCAGAGGGGAAAAAACCACCTTTAGACTAAAGAGTTTGTCCGGGCCCATTGTGTTGTTAATTAATAGAAGTATCACCATGGCTGAGGTCTTACTTAGGCTCAGGCATATTTTGCTGGATACCTGACGTGTATTAAAGATAGGCTTTGCTGAAAGAGGCTTATGATCTTAATTGTTTCCAACCTCAGTGCATGCGTGGGATTAACTGCAATCGCATAAATAGTCCTGTGGAAGTGATACGATTGCTGCTGGGTTGAACCTGGAATACCTGCTGATGAGTTTGCAGGACAGGGGCCCCAGCAGCAGCCTGATGATAGTGAAGTCTCTTGTGACAGACCACTGCAGAAATTGCTTCTGAGGAGTCACAGCAAAACCCGTGAAAGTGAGGTTTTGTTATTCTGTAAATGTAGGACAAAACCTTCTTTAAAAATCATGGGGAAAAACAAAAGACAGATATGGCAAGAAATTGCTATGAGGGTCACAGGTCTCTGAACTAATCTGTTGATTTCTACAGCACTTTTTTACTTGTATTTTTAAAGCAAATATCCATGCAATAAAGTTGTCTCTGGGCAATTTACATTTGCTGTATTTGCTAACTGGAGTTAAAAGGGTTCATTATGAACTGTAGAATGAGCACAATTGTAATGTTCAAATCCTTTACTTTTAATTGGGAGTGTACTGTTTCATTTCATTTCAGATGTGACCAACATACTCTATTAAAAAAAAGCAAGGTGGGAATTTTCACTAACATTGATATTTGTAAAGGTTCTCTGCAGGCACAAATGTGGGTATGCTGGTTTTGCTGAAAGATTTGCAATGTAAATACACCTGCCCTCTAAATACAGATACAATCACAGGGCTGTTATTGTTGGGATGTCATGCAAAGCATTTCTGTTTGACAGTTGTAGATGCCTGATCCTGCAAACTGCATGGGCTAAACAAGTCATCAATGACTCCTTGTCTTTTGGGAGTTTCTTGCCCCATTTTTCCAGTAGTGAGCTCTTGGGAATCTCTGACCTGTGCTGTCACACCAGCAGGTGTCACAGCTCCAAATGCCCGTTCTGGCTCTCCTCCTCTCCACACTGTCCTTAGTCTTGCTGGCAGGAGCTCATGAAGGCTGGTCACAGGCCTAGTGGTTCTTTCCAGATAGGAATGGGAAGTGCAAGTTTTGCAATTTCATGGAAAAAACTCATGGGTTTCTTCTCTTTTTCACTCCTCTAAGTATTTGTTCTTTTCCAGACCACCGTAACTTAAAAAAAAAAAAAAAAGGAAAAGAAAAAAAAGTATCTAAAATGTATTTACTTATCTTTTCATCTCAATTGTTTTCTCTCTCTGAATAAAGCCTGAGAACTTACTTCTAGCTAGCAAATCCAAGGGAGCAGCAGTAAAACTGGCAGACTTTGGATTGGCTATAGAAGTTCAAGGAGAGCAACAGGCTTGGTTTGGTAAGTAAATACCATTTTTTCCTCACCATTTATTCAGCATAGTGGTTAAGCCTCCCCAGCTGCACCACTCTAACCCCAGAGTGAAAGGTGCAGCTATGTGACTCTTTGACCCTGGAAAACTTGGATTTGCTGATTCCTAGCTTGTGCTAGCTTCTGTCAGCCTGTAAATTTGACTTAGATGCACACAAGCCCTTTTCTCTCACTTTCTCCTGAGTATCTAGAGGCAGGAATTATGGGTGTAGAACCTAGGAGGGAGACCAGGTTTCCCTCTACTGTCTTTCCCTTCAGATGACTGAGGAATAAGACAGTAGGGTAATACTGCTGAGTGTACCTGCCCAGTCATCAGAACATTTTGTCTGAACAGGTTTCTGTCAGCTGGAAACACCTGAAAATTTGATTCTGAAGCAGTTTGGAATGTGACTTCAATGAAAGGCAGAATAGGGGGGATTGAGCACCTGAGGCTATAGCCAGACACTGATTACAGGTTGCTTGTTACAGTTAATAGATGCCCCAAGGAGAATGGTGGAAAATATTTAATACCGGTAATTTTAAACAATAGTACATGAACAATTGTGGTACACGTGTCTCACGTACCACTCTCTTTGAACAGATGTGAAGCATGGGGAAAAATTCATTATAAATCACAGGTGGAAAAAAATACAGCATAAAATATTTATAGCAGCTGCCTGTTCTCTCTTAGAGTAGCTAGAAAGTGCAGTTTGAAATGGACCAAAGTAGTTGTAAGCTTGGACCAGAAGCAGAAAGGTTTTTATGGGCATTGAGTTGGGAGGTTGAGTGTTCACAGCTATAAGTACATGTAGATGCACAGGCAGTACCATTGGACATATGTTGGCAGCTTTATAAGCCAGCCTGTTGTTTTAAATCCAGCCTTTTTATAAATGGATTTCAGTAATCCACAGAAGATAGAGGAGATTGCTCTTGCACATCAGCAAACAGACCAGTACAAAAGGAGTGGAATAGAAACAGGGCAAAACACAATTCTTGGTTTTGTAACAATGGTTTGGTACAATGGCAAAATCATCATGTAAACAGGAAGCATCCCAAGAAAAAAATCAGCAGATTGAAGATGACTTCAGGAATATTTTCTATACATAGTGTGCCTGCAGGTAATGCAGAGGAGATTACAATGCCCTGGAAAATCTTGCACTTAGGTTTTTTTTGTCTTTTGATTCTTGTGAAGTGCTTGTTTAGACTCATAGCATCATGAGAACTTGGGAGAAGGGAACAGAATGTCTTTAAAACGTATATGTAAGGAGGAGTTAGCAAGGTAATGAAAGGAAAGTAGCCTAATGGGGCTCTTTCTTTAATAAAAACTGTGGTACTCGATAAGTGAGTTCTGTGCCATTTTTTGAATTTGCTCTGCAAAACCTGTCCAGAGTGGTCCGAGTGCCTGCCTTCAGCTTTAGGACTGCCTTAACGGGGCAGAACATGAACTCCAAAGGACTGGACGTTTTGAACTTTTTCTCACTTTCTTTCAGAAGATTTTTCTGCGTTCTACTAGATTCTGCAGCACTTAGTGACTCATGGCATACTCTGATTCTAATTATAGCTCTGCATCAGTATGCTTTTCATTCTTTTTTTTTTTTTTCCCCTTTTTTCTGGTGTATTCCTCTGGTGTGATGGTCCCTTTTCTGCTTGAGCCACGACTGTGCCTCGGCAGGAAGCTGGCTCAAGCTCTCTGTGTTTGAATACAACGGAATACTTTCCTGGTTTGCAAAACAAACTTGTTCTTTTGACTATTTGTAGAAAGCTTTACACGGTTTTGTTGAAACCTGCCGCCCTCTTAGCGGGTGCTTAATGTACTGGGAAGGTGTCAGGCAAGTTGAGCTCACCAGAGCACGGATTTTGTCTTGGTCCTCTGGACTGTTAGAGAAATCATAGAGGGATAGGAGTACAAGGTGATGCAATCTCTTCTAGACACTGCACAGTCACAGTTTCCAGGTTTGCAAGTTGCTTTAGCTAACGAGTTACTGCAAGCAGCAACACTTTTCTGAGAAGTACACACTTACTAAGGGGTCCCTCTGAGCAGTTACAAAATAACCTGATAAATGACAGTTACCTATTTCTGTGTGTGGTTTTTTTTTTGTTTTGTTTTTTTTTGTTTTACTGAAATCAAGGCTATATACCCTTCCATGTTTGCTGCTTTAAACCCCTCAGAATATTCGGGAGGGACTATTTCACTAGAGCATATAGTGACAAGACTGAAAGAGAGTAGGTTTGGATCAGGTAATAGGAAGAAATTGTTCCCTGTGAGGCTGGTGAGGCCCTGGCATGGGTTGCCAAGAGAAGCTGTTGCTGCCCCATGCCAAGGCCAGGGACAGGGTTTGGAGCAACCTGGTCTAGTGGAAGGTGTCTCTGCTCGTGGCAGGGGATGGAGCAAGATGGTTTTCAAGGTCCTTTCCAATCCAAACCATTCTGTGGTTCTGTGTACTAAAACTGTATTATTTCAGTTTAGATGTGTTTTATATCTTCATCGAGAGATAAGGTTAGCTAAGTACTATATTTATTTTTGCTTTAAAGTTTATTTTCAAGTCTTGCATAGTAATGTTCATTGAGCAATGGTAAGTTTTAGAGTCAAGAAAACTTCACTTCCCCTTTAAAATGAGCACGACACCCAAGAAGAGATATGAAACAGCATTCTATTTAAAGCCACTTAGAATATCTATATTTCAGCTTCTCTAGGGAGCTTAAGATGTGTTTCCTGTATGATAGTACTCCTTAACAATTCATAGCTTCCATATCAGGAGCCTGCAAAAAAAGGCTTATTTTTCATGACCATATTTTAGTTCTTTTCTCAGTAGAATTTACAGAATGTGTTCCTTCATTTCCTCCTCCCACTCCAAGATAATTGGTGACTGCAGGGCAAAGGCTTCTTTTTTTCTGTAACTGTACACTTTATATGTTATCACCATCTCTCACGAGTTTTGTGGAATCCAGGGTGGTATTGCACAAATGGCATGTGGTCCTTCATGAAAGCCACCAAATTCTCACCTCTCAGGAATTCCCAAGCATTTATTTTAGGCAAAGATGCCTGAAAGAGCAGACATACTCACTGAAATGGTGCAGACTGTTAGTAGTCATTAAGTTTTTATCCTTTAGAGCATCCTAAGAAAAGTAATATTTATACCTGCATTCTGCATTTCTGCTCAGAGAAGGCAGCACTTCTGGTAATGAATAAAGGATGAAGAACATATAAATTTTAAAGGCCAGATTGCTTCAGAGATGCTTCCTGTAAACTTTTGTGAAGAGGTTTCTAGAAGTGGAATGACTTGGCAGAAATGAGTTCTGCAGTGGAAAGATTATATTAGATGTAGCTCTAATTTTGTGCAAGATATATCTCCTTATATATAGGGTACAGTAGCTGCCCCTCTGCTGTGTTAGATGGTCCCCCATCATGTCAGCATTACCTCTAGGTCATGTGCCATAAAAAACAAATGGGCAAAGGAAGCAATGCGTGTCCATGGCTTGGGAAATGTTGTCCTGGGTCTTGTGGGCCGAGATGAGAATTGCTTGCTGTTTGCAGAACATGTGCAGGTTTTGACCAGAGTTGCCTTGCCTTTTGACAGGCTTTGCTGGTACTCCAGGATACCTTTCTCCAGAAGTGTTACGAAAAGATCCTTATGGAAAACCTGTGGATATGTGGGCATGTGGTAAGAAGTTATTCTGAAAGTCATATTCAGTCCACTGTAAAGTGTCTTAAGGGTGAGAAATTATATCCAGGGTACATTTAATAAAATTCAGTATTAATTTCTAGTAGAGGTCACTGGATTTTTTTATTACCCTACAAGCTTCTTATTTTAAAAAATATTTATTAAGTTGTGTTATCATGGCATCCTTGGCCATGGCTACACAACACACTTTCAAAGAGTATTATAAGAATAGGTGCAGGTGTATGATGCCTAATTAGTTAGAAAACACACCAGCTCATACTATGAGATGGACATTTAGTTTTAGTTCACAAGGAGCCTGAAATTCAGTCTGACCAATAGACCTCATCTGCAGGTATAAACCACAAAATTAAATGTTTTCTGAACTGGAGTACAGGGCAATTGCTTTATCATCCAACTCTAAAAACTGCCTTCTGAGGCAAGTGGCAGCTCCTCAGCTGAGAACAGGGGCTGGTTTCCTTATTTCACTTCCACCCACACTTAGTATGTGGTTGGGTTTATGAAAGCACTTCTCTTCAGTCACAGGCAATCATCTCTGTCAGACTAGCAGGTTATCTTTTCAATTTCCTATTGACCAAATACAGCAAAATCTGAGTATTCCAAATTTGCTTTGCATGAGAATAGTTATAACACAGTCTTGCAGACACCAATATAAGCCGTGCTAAAACCATAAGTAAAAAATGCATTTTCCTAGAATATCCAGAATCATGGAATATTATTTCTCCAGCTAGATAAACATTTCCAGTGTTCCTAATCTGATGTTGTGTCAAGTGCTCATTATTGCCCATGCTTTCCATAAGAGGTTACCTTGTTAACCCCACTTTTACTGTTTTCCCCAGTATGAAGGGGCAGTGGTTTTCCCATTCCACTGGCTGGGGTGATACTCCTGAGCCTTTTGTTCTACATGATTGTTGGGTGCAAAATTAATTTCTGGAGTTTATTCCTTGAAAACCCTTAACACTGGTGTGAATTTTCTGCAGGAGTCATTCTGTACATCCTCCTGGTGGGATACCCTCCCTTCTGGGATGAAGACCAGCACAGGCTTTACCAGCAGATCAAGGCTGGTGCTTACGATGTATGTACCATACTCTGTCTTTTCAGTTATTTATAATTGTACCTCTAAGCAGGAGTTTCCTAGAGGGAAAAGTTAAGAAATGAGGAGGTGATGGCATGTGAATTCTGCAACATCATATAATCATATGTTAAACAAACAAGAAGCTGTTGGTCTTCAGATTTAGGTAATTTGTAAATGATGATGAGGTAAAAGCAGAGTCTTACAATTTTTAAACCCTTATTTGAATCCAGTACTGTATCCTTAGGTTAAATTATGTAAAGATTGTACAAGACAATATACAGATGTGGTTTTTTTTCTGAAGTTCCCCTCACCAGAATGGGACACGGTGACTCCTGAAGCAAAAGACCTTATCAATAAAATGCTCACCATCAACCCAGCGAAACGTATCACAGCATCAGAAGCACTAAAGCATCCATGGATCTGTGTAAGTAATTTCCACTGGTTCAACACAATCACTTGGCAGACAAATCAGCTTATGGTTTCCTTCAGCATATAGTGAATGTGTTTAGAGGATAACTTCTGTTCTTGTTCAAGCAGCTTTGTAAATATAAACTATAAAATTATAATTACACAGATACAATCAGTAGTGGTCTATACTGAGATCTCAGCTTGGGGTAAAATTTTTGCAAATTTATCTCCTTTGCTTTGACTGTGTTGTGCAAAACGTTCTCTGTGAAAATCAGAGTGTTATTTTAAATTCTCAATAAGAAGAAAGTGCAAGAAAGTAACTTTGAATTAGATAATGTTTTGCATCTTCATTTCCTATGAAGTCATTCAGATAAGCATGAAATATGCAGGCAGGGAATTAAGGGACTTCTGAAAAGTCAATTTGCAGGTAGCAGAGGCTGTCTGGCTGTTCCTGGATCCAGGACTTTTCTCCTGTTCTCAGTATATTCCACATCATGACTTCTCAAGTGGACCTTACACATGGAAAAGGCTGAGTAAAAGGAGCACAGTGGGATAATCAGAAAAGGTAGAAATTAAAGGCCCAAGCTAGGGACCATGGGTTGTAATATGTGTGTTGTAGAGTAAACAAACTGCTAAACATCTGGCTGGGTGCCTTAAAATAATTCTTTTCTTCTTCTCTCAGCAACGTTCTACTGTTGCCTCTATGATGCACAGACAGGAGACTGTAGATTGCTTGAAGAAATTCAACGCAAGAAGAAAACTAAAGGTAAGAATGAAAACTTGGGCTTGTGTTTGGTGTGCAAACCAAATGGTCTCTGTGCAGTTTTTTTAAAATATTATTCTTAAGTGACCTACTGATAGAAGATTAGCTTTTGGCTTGAAGATCTTAAACTTTTAATGAAAGTGAATAGAATCCAGCTTTTCTTTTTTAATTTGAAACTATAACAATCCTCTGTATTTAGACACACTAAAAGTATTTTCTTGAAGGAAAATCCTTAAGGTTATTTTTCTGAATTATGCTTTGTTCCTAGCCACACATGACAACTTTGCAATGTGGACTTGTCTAATGTGTACATTACAAAAAAACTCCTATTCCTCTGTAAAAAAGAATCTGGGAACAATAATAAAGTCTTGTTTCATATTCATCTATGTATCTTGAATAATTGCTGTGCCTCTGAACACTCCTGACTGGAGTATTGCATACTGACAGGTGGTAAGTATTTGAGATATCAAGATTGGTGATAGGTGTGTAATTAAGATGAAATTACAATTTATGCACTCGTGACATGGCATATGAGAGGTAGTGCACAGATAATCCATTCTCTCAGGGTTAATTCAATAATTGGTGTCATTTACTCATATATTTGCCTTTGTGTTGTGTTGGCATTCAGAGTTTTACACAAGTGTGATGCTAATTTGAGAAAATGTGTGTGTACACAGGGGGCCATTTTGACAACAATGCTGGCTACCAGAAATTTCTCAGGTATGTTCATTGAGCTCCAGATTAATGTGGTCTTTATATTTTGATGTCTGTGAAGGCTGAGATCTAATTGGGATTTGTTCAGGAGCATCTAACATGATATGTATTGTGTTATTTCCTGTGATGAAGCAAACAAGAATTTATTTCTTTGGGCCAAAGAAATTTTCTTACAGGTGACAAGCTCCTTTTTCTGTAGAATTTGAGCTCTTTCCCTGCTTTTTGATTGTTATCTGTCAAAGAGGGGCAGTATTTTCCTGCCTATTTTGGTGCAGGCAAATTGAAAGTTATACATGTAGCTCCACATGCACATGTATCACCAAAAAACATTTAGAACTTACATGTTTTTATATATGTGAAAAGTCATTCCATGATTCTGTTGCATCCTATATTAAAAATAATATCAGTACACATTCACTTCTTTATTGCTTTGCTAAGGAGTAAGAAATGTAGTAATACGAGTCCCCATTTTCTTTCTAATGCCCAGTGCCTAGCTGGATGTAAGAAAAGTTGTTTCCTCTTTATGAACCAGTTTTGTCCTGATGACTCTGGAGATTTAGATCTTTCACTAAACAAATTCTAATAGCAAAAGCTAAAATTGCTGTTAGCAGAGTTAGAATTGTCCAAAGTAGTAGAATTGTTAGAATATTGATGCTGTGTTGAATTTTCCGTTTTGCCTTTTGAGATTTCCGGTGAATAGTGAAATAGAACACCAGATTTAAAAATCAGTAATTTTACATACCCTCCTACTCTGATGTAACTATTGGAGTGTAACATAAATTTTGTGCAGACAAAAACATGATAGTGCTCTGGGCATGTTTTGGATAATAATAAGCACTGACTCATCCAAAAAAATTACATAATCATGAATGCAAGAACAACTTGTTCAATTTGCACAGTACTTGAAATATAATTTCTTTCTTAGTTAAGTTCCCTTCTTTAATACACACCTAAACACAGAAGCCTGCATTTATCTAAACTACCTTGAGTTAGTGTTTAATGAATCCCAGTGTCTGCCAATTCATTTAAAAGGTGGGAAGGCTGTAGGCTGCACTTCTTGTAAAAATGAGTTACTATTAAATATCAAACAAACAAAGCATTCCTCATCCCTTTTCATAACTGTCACTGTCTATATATGTAAAGATCAAATTCAGCTTCCATGAACCAGAAAAGCTGAAGTAGTTTTCAAGCAGTATTTCAGCATGAACAGCAAACAGGGGTTTTGGCTTTTTTTGGATTTTTTTCTGTCATCTCTAGTTTTACACCATAACCACCTATGTTTCTCCTTGACGACATTTTATTTTTTTGGTTTCTTTATTCATTGTATTTCATTGCAAAGCATGCTTATGAAGGTCATTTGTCCATAATGATGTGGTTATAAAAGTGTTTTATTTTCCTTTTTTTTCTTCCTTTTATGTGGAATATATATTTCTTGTGAGGTAAGACCCTCAGCACGTGAAAGGAACATCTTTTTTCTCTTCTCAATCCAAACTGCTGTTTGTCCTCAATCACTTTAATTTCTTCATGTTGTCACAAACCATTTGTTTCCAGTCTGCTTTCTGGCCTAGTAGCGCTGCCTTAGGTTTTATTTATAGCTCTTGCTTGTAGTTGCAAGAAATCTCTCATTGTGAGCTTAATTTAGAATATGCTGATTGCTTTGCTCCTGCAAATTCTTTAAATATTTGATTTGTATGCAGTATCTGTGATGAAAGAAAGATGAATCCAAATACTATTAAAAAATGCCTTTCAGGCCAGAGCCAGCGCAGTGGCGGAATACGTCCTTACCACGCAGCAGCGCGTGGTGATCCCGAAGGACACGCCGGCAGTGCCGTGCACGCCATCAATGCTTGGTGTTATTGCTTGTGCTGCCCTCGTTTTGCTGCCTCCCATTTAATCGTTTACACAGAACATGTGGTGTTTGTCAAGCCTCAAAAGAACTCAGAAGTTTCATGCACATGTTTAGCGAAAGGACCTACAGCAGTCTATAAGAATTAATATGTCTTCCCTTATTTTTGTAAGGGCTAAGGCTGTAAAACAGGCTTTGAAAGCTATTAACTTCTGGGGTTTTTGTCCTTAGTTTCAGAAATATCCCTTTTCCTTTGCTTTCCCTAAATAAATTCCTGAAGTTAATGGAGTGCCTACAATATTTGTGGTAATATAAAATCTAAGGCCCTCTTGCCCCAGGTCCTGAAAGCACACATTGCCACAGGGAGTGTCCAATCTCCAAAATATATGAAGAACAATTTGGTTTCAGTATTTACTTACATGTTTCTTTAAATAAAAATATGCAGTGGTACTGCTGCCACAATACAGGTAAACTTAATTTTGTTCAGTTTAACTGTAAGACGTGTCCATGTGGGAGTTCTAATGGTAGCGTTGGCCGACATCCATAGTTATTAAACTGCTTTTGGAGGGCTGATATATTAGTGAAGTGAGAAACATCAACCTGGCTTTACTTTCCAGGGTTTATTTCATGTAAACAACACAATAACGGACAGTAGTCATTTCTGTACAGTTGCTGAGGTGATCCTACATTTTCTGTGCTGTTAAATGAGCACTTAATGCAGATGTAGCTCAAAAATAAGCCACAATTACAAAAACTAGCTTTAAATGTGAACCACATACTCAGTAACTCTAGTATTGTCAGCCAATCTGAGCAGCCTGGGGCATGCAAGGTCCAATGGTTTTGGGGTTTTTTTTAAGATAAGGATGCCAGTAATCATGGGAGCTCTGTATCGGGACTGTCTCCCTTATATATAGAACAGCAATTTTTTACAGCCTGAGCTGTGGAACACTTTCTGATGGGAAGATTGGGTCATAAACAACAATAAAACCCCAATAACGGCAGGCTTGTTGTGTAATTTATTATTCTTTAAGTCTTTGGCAGTGATTCATGAAGCATTTACGCTTTAGTGAATAGTTTATATGGATTTGGTAGGTCAGCCAGCATGTATTTTTGCTGTGAATGTTTTCAGTTTCACAGCTGTGCTGTGCTTGTTTGCACGTTAGCCTTCCAAATTTAGTAAATTGGAATTATTTGGTGCCAGTTTTATGTGGTGGAATTTAAAGCCTGACACGTGAATAATATTATGACAAATGAAATTTTGAAGAAATTTGATCAGTGTACAGTGTGATTCAGAAAATAGCATGTTTTCTTCATTAGGAGTTGAAGCAAAGCCTAAAGCAAAGAATTTGTTATTATTGCCTTGTGGGCAGCAGCCCTCTGAAACAACTCTTCTCTAGCAAATTGTCCTTCCTTTCTTCCTTGCAACTGTGCTACCCTTTGACGCAAGGAGGCTGATGCTGTCACGGTGGGAAGTCCCCAGATGGGATTGTGCCTTGTGTGCATCATATTATGCACATTGGTACCATCACTGAGATACCAGTGGGCTCTGTAGACACCTGGTCCAAGTCCCTGCCATCAACACACCACCTTTTCATAGTTGTACCAAACCATTCCTGTCATCAAATAGAAATACATTGCAGTTGAGAACATGGGTATATCCAAAGCTGCTGCTTTTACGCCCACCCTGCTTCCATTTCCTCTCTGCCACCCAAGGAGCTCTCTCCTTGTAGAAGTACACTCAACCTACGACTTTAGTCAATGGAAAAAGAGATGTTTGATAGTCTGAAGGATTGGTGGTTTCCCAAAGATTTCATTCCCTGTACTCAGAGAAACAAAAGGAGGAAATAAAAGCTGAGAATACACCTGGAGCTAGGAGGCACTGGGGGTTTGCTGCACAGCTGGGTGACCTCAGGGGAACCACCTGACACTGAAATTATTTGTCTTGTTTTACAGCAGCCAAGAGTTTACTGAAAAAGCCGGATGGAGTTAAGGTAGGTTAAACACCTGCTTTCCATTTCAAAGATATATTCTTAGTCTCCACCTGTCTGTAACTTCTGCCAGGTTTTAGAATTGATTATTGCTGTTTCTTTCCTTCATAGAATCTGTTAATAAGGGCTTCTCACTAGCTATTTGGAGTGGTTAAAGTTAGTAGGTGAAGCTTAGAAATGAAATAAAACAAACACTTGAAAAGCCAGCATTAAGTAAGCAGAAGATAGAAAACTACTGGACAAAATGTTTTTTCTTGCCTTTTTAATGAAGAATGATTATGTAATTAATGACTCAGAGTTATCAATTAGTTTGTAAATAATGGTTTGGTGGTGGGGTTTTTAGGCATATCAGTGATTATGTGCAGCTCTGTTGCCTCTATGTTTCCCCTTGACTTTCCATTAGATTTCGTGGAAGACCAAAAGTGTACAGTAGGCTTGGCTCCACATGAGGTGTGTTCTGCCAAGATGTACTTGCTATATTTGGCAGAACTTGAGGGGTTTTACTGTCTCAGATCAGCTCATCCTGACTAAGAGACCTTGCTAAGAAGGGAACATTTTGGCAGCTTTCGTACACGATTTAGAGCTCCTGTTCTCACGTCACCAGACCCTGCAGGAGGAGAGATGCTTCACAAATGAACGTTCTGCATAAATACTTTGGAAAAAAAAAACAGGAAAAAGAAGCACTCAGCAGAAAATATATTTTGGTTTTTTTCCTCAAAGGACTCTTAAAAACTAATATAATGCCTCAAGCTTTCATTAGAAGATACAAAAGATAATCTTCTGTGCTCTTTGTGTTTACTCAGAAGGGTGTCTTTGACTACCTGAATTTTAATTTTCTGTTTAATCTTAATGTCTTACTTTATCAAAGCATTATAAATACGTGCTTAAATACCAGATTCTCAGTATATTTGTGCCTGCTGTCTGACATATGCACACTTTGCCAATCAAAAATATCCCAAGCCTGACCTACAAAGAAATGAGTACAGTGCCATTTCAGTGCTTCTCACTGCCAAGCAGTGGAGATCCCATTCACATGGAGAAGCACACATTTGGAATGATTCTGTCACTGCTGGAAAACCCTGAACATGTTTCATTGTGGAATAGATAAATTTTATGCACTCTCTCTGACCAGTTTTCCTTTTTAAATATCATTCCTCCTACAGGTCTACGATGCTATTTGTTCTATTGCAATCTCTATCATAATATGGGAAACAATTGTTGCCAAAATTTTGCCTAAATTGCACCTGTTGGGATTCAGTTCTTTGGTTTTCAGCACATGTTATGTGTCTGTTGTTAGTCTGCATGGTCATGTGGCAAAGGGAGTAAATGTACATCTGGGGAAGTCTGTTTTTGTCGTTACTGTTATTGAGATGCTGTTATTGAGATACTCTAGCATTTTTCCATCCCTTCCAACAGCTGTAGCTGTCTTTTTCTTACTTACTAAAAAAAAAAAAAAAAGCCAAAAGAGAAATATACTGTACTCCATGAATTGATACTGCAAATCCAACCAGTCACGTTTTTTTCTTTTCCTTTCTCTCTGACTGGTCAATTCAGAAAAGGAAGTCCAGTTCGAGTGTTCAGATGATGGTGAGGATCTTTATCGAAAGATTTTTTTTCCTCCTGTGAAACGTTCACACTTAGAAATCAAAGAGTTTCATTTACCTTTGTTAACATACAGGGAGAACTGCAAGACTTTAAAGTACAGCCTTGCAAATTTAAGCCTGCAGTTGCTATATGCCATCCACAGTGAATCATTTGGCCGTTCTTTCAAGCAAGTCTTTACTTTTTTTTAACCTGGGGACATACAGAAACAAAAAAGTAGATGTAACATCAGCCAATGCAGCTGTTCTTAGTAAATTAGAATAGTAACAAGATAGTAATCCTGTAACAGCCTTATCTTCATTTTTAAAACCTCCTTATTTTAAAAGCTAATAGTATTAATATCATAAAATGTAACACAAAATACGTTGCACGGTGATACGGTACTGCATTAATTGAGCCACTGTAGCCCAAGATGCCATGCTAAATGCTCAGGACTAAAAAAGCCAATTTCCCAGCCTTCCCACACTAGACTTTGCCAGCTAGCATTCTTTGCAGCTCAGGGCTGTGTCCTAAGATGTCCCAGCTGACAGTCTCAGTAACTTTTCTTCCTCCTCAACCTGCTCTCCAGTCTTGTGTTCATTTGGCCTCCGTGACCTCACACGGTAACTTCCTCTGTTGCTGTTTATGGTGGTTTTGAATGTGCCCTTTGAGGTGTTCGTGAGGATAGGCTCTGCCTGCTGCTGCTGCTGGCAGAGAGAAGGCCAACAGCCCTCATCCACACCTTTCACTGGGAAGCCACCTCTCCTTGGAAAGCAAAAACTGCTGGTCAGGTCTGAGAAGCTGTGCAGTTATGTAGGTAAATCCTCTGTTCCTTGGGTGAATGCAGAATTACAGTGACAGGAACCACGGCGTCCAAAGGAGGGGCGCCAGGAAAGGTGCAGTTGGTTATTGCCAGGACCCCAAACCTGAAGTGTGCCTTAACTTTTGTCACAGAAATAACGTGTGAAAGGTAAAACCCCAAGATACGGGCTTTATTTGTTAAAATATTTTCATATTCTATGGAACAAAGGCCAATAATGTTTTCTCCAGTCGTGCCCAGCTGTTTGGAGTGTGTGTGTGTCTGTCCTGCACTACTGTCACACCTCAGAGAGTGACTTTTGGCAAGCAATGCAGCAATAAAACATTCTCCTTCACAACAAACAGAAGGTCACTGGTTAAACACAAATCAATTTTGAAGTAACTCTTTCATATGACAATATTGTAATCCTTTTGGAATGATTTCCCTTTGCTGTTAAAAATACATGCAAGATGCACCACGTGTTCGTAGATTAATGTCTCCATTCTGAGAGAGAGAAAACATGTACAGCTTATTGCGGTTTTCTCTCCGAGTTTCAAAGGGTTTTACCGAGTTCTGTTTACATGGAAGAAGTAACTATTTTCAATCACATTCTCTCTCTCTGTTCCTAATGAATGCTGGATTCTTGATATCTCACTGAAGAAGTTTTGAATAGATTTCCTGCGGTTTTTAGCCATAGCTGTAATGAATATTGCTTATTTTCGTAGGGCTTCCACCAAGAGAGTATGGACCCAAGCCTGCTCTCCTTACTCAGGCAAAATTGGAATTGAACTTTGACTAGTCTGTTTTCCTTATGTATTTCACCAAGAGCACTCATTTGGGATACCACTTGCATTTTTGTATTAAGCTGCTACAGGAATAGGACTGTATGAATTCTGGTGAAATCTTCATTTCTTTCGCTATGTTTTTTCTTTCATGTTTATTTTCTTTTTACTAGGATCTTTTTAATCGTGATCTCTCAATGACTACACTGTCACAAAAACATGAATTTGTAGTTATGGAACTTGATATGCAATTTTTGTCTTGCTTGGAAGGTTTAGTCTGCTGTCAAGCAGCCTTGTTTGTGTTCCCATTCTTCTACAGATCCCCAGTAGAACTTTTATTTACTGAAATGGATGTGGTTTTCATTAAAGTTTTTTTCCTGAGTAAGGAGTTCAGGGTTCTGCCCATCTCAGAATCCCATAAATATCAAAGCAAGTAAAATACTCGCCAATACTTAGATCTCCCCATGAAAGACTTTGTGCACAAAGATGTTAGTTCTCTCCCTGTCCTGACTTCAGATAATCCTACCTCTTACAGCTTTAATTGTGCATCGAGAAATGAAATTTATTTGACAATAACTAAGACAACTCAGAGTGTAATCACTTCCAACTCGATAATGACTCCTATGTTCTCTTAATGACAATTTCTGTAGAAAGACCATTGTTTAAAAAATAACTACTCCTCATCCTCTCGCCGTAGAGCATTGCGAACTTTGCTTTTAAATCAAAGAAAATTATTTTTATTCTATATGGGAAAATGGTTTCTATCACAAGTATTATTGAATAACATTTAGTGTTGACATAATGTTCCCTGACTAACTAACGAAACTAACTTTAAATTCTTCAAAGCCAGTTAAGTGCTGGTTAAAAATGAGACAGTTTGCAGTCTGTAATTCATTACTGCAAATCCTGTGGACATTTCCATATTTTAAACTTATCCCAAGTAAGATTCACTTCAACTGCAGGCTCAAGTCCTGAAATCCACAACTCAGCCGCCACGCCTGGCCCAAAGTAAAATAGTCATCATAAAGTGCTGAGGACATGGGATCTGTGAATTTTATTCATTTCCATTCCGTAAAGTTAATTACATTTTTAGGAAAATCAATGAACAAAACGATTTCAGGCATTTCTGGTTTTGCTTTGCACATTTATTACTAAGTACTATCACTAGAAGGCTCAGTAGAACTTGTTCTTTTGGATCAAAATCTTTTCGGATGATCTGTATCTATATACCTAGTTCTGCATGATGCTTTGGACCACCCTTGTTAAAATTAGATGTGACCAAAATGTAAATAGTATTTTTTCTCATTATTGTTAGAGAAGAAAAAATACATCTTTCAAACCAGTTTTACAATACCTGAATCTTGCTTCTTAGTGCATGTAAAAAGTGGCTCGCTACATTATTTTTAGTATTTCTGTTCTTCCCATACCCTATGGTATTAATGAAAGTTAAATCTTAGAAAATGGATTTAAAGGATCAGATACTTTGAAACTTCCTGCTGAGCAGTTTATTTGAACTAATATTTTGTACAGATAAAAGCCAGAAGGTGTAGCACTGTGCTGAGCTTAAGAAGTATGATGAGGGCCTATATGTAAAGTTAAACGGAGAGGTGCTGGGGGCTGGAGTAAGACCACAGGTACCATAGTGGGAAACCTCACACTTCCGAGTCACAGTACCAACACTGAGAAGCTGCCAATGATTTCCTGCTAAAAATAGCACTAAAAAAAGCTCAAGGGGCACTAATCTCTTTCTAGTGTCAGTCATTTATTCCAAAGTGGAATCAAAAGCCAGTAGGACAAATTACAGATTCTTGGAGTGCTACAAATAATCAAATATTATTTGTGGTAGGAATAATTCATTAGAAATACAGAACTGCTGGGTGCAATGACCTAACACCATTGCATGTCACGAAGTGGCAGTGGCTATTTAGGACTTTGTTGGAACCCGAATTAATTCTTTATTCTTCTTAGACGTGCTTAGCTGCTACTTAAGGGCTCTCTATTAAGTGTCTCAGCTCCACTCATCTGTCCCTTATCTAGGCCTTGGTGCAAGGCTCTGGCAGCCCGTGGGGAGGAGCTGCCAGCCAGCTCCTGGAGCTAGAATTAGTGTTCCTGCAAGTTCCTAAGTTCATCTTTCTGTATTCTTTATTTCCATATCTATATCTATCTATAGATACCGATACCTGTCTATAGATGTTGTGTGCAGAGATATAGATACGGTGCCTACTGCGAGTTCTAAGGCCTGTCTGTTTCTGTTTTCTGCATACCTACAGATAAACAACAAAACCAACGTGGTAACCAGCCCCAAGGAAAATATTCCTACCCCGGCGCTGGTATACCTGGAATTTTCCTTCTCATGCTATCTGGAAGTTTTTGACTGTCTTCTGTTTGTTCTTCCTTTTTTTTTTTTTCCTTTTTTGCTTTTTCATGCATTTACTCTGTTTGCTTTCTAAAAACAGGTTTTGGAAAACCTTTTTGTTTGAATTATGCTGTCCTTTTTTTGTGAGGAAATCCATTAGAGCGTGTTTATTGACAGAAAATGTTAAGTGGAAGCTGGATGCGGTAGAGTCGTAGCATTTGTAACCATAGCTGAATTTTTTGCATGCTGTGCCAGAAAGTGAGTAGAATGCGCTTGGTGTTGCTCTTAGCTCTTTGCCTGATGACTGTTTCCACCTTCTAATGCTAACCTTTTGCACCAAACATAATTTTTAAAAACCGGCTCCATTATTTTCTCGGCTTTGTCTTAGTTAAAGTATTGATATCCAGGAGAGCTAACAGGATTATTACTAGGCTGCCATAAAACAGACCTTATTCAGATTTTCATTCCATATTTCCTGAAACTCAGCAGGACTTTGCAAGTCTTCTCTGGGATCAAGAGGCATCTAGAGCTAAACATTTTCCTTGTTTCTTTTCCATTTAAATCAGCAGGAAATTTTACTCGTTAATAAGCTCTGCTAAGGACATCTTACAAATCAGAGTGATGTTCCTGGATGTTTACTGCAGTCTTGCTTTTATTAATAGCCCTATTTCTAAGGCACCTGTGTATCACGGGGCTCACCAATGTAAATGCCAGTGTCTAAGTACATCATGTTTTGACCTGTTGTTTCCCATGTGCATATAAAACTTTGAATATGGGGTAGTTCACACACAATATTTGGAGGCATTTTTCCTCTGTGATTTTTTTGAGCAGCTGGCACTGAGGCATACAGTAAGTTCTTCCTGAGGCCGAGCCAGCAGGTTGCATGCAGGAGTTTAGGGCAGTCTGTTTCCGTGCCCAATGGTCCACGCTGAAAGCATGCTGGCTAACTGCCATTTCCAAGATTACTGAACCTTTTTTTAAAGGTTAAAGGATTTGGGGAAATTACACTTTTAAATGACATGAAGATCTCTCAAACTTGCTTTTATGCAACTCTGCCAAGGCAGGAGTTGAGGGCAATCTGTGCATTCCAAACCACAGTAGTGTCTAGGGGTAGTCATCCTTAATCCTTATCAATTCTGCTGTATTTCAATTTGATCACTTCATGCTAATAGAAGCAAACATGATGAAAGAGAAGAGGTTGTTAAAGATTTGTGGCTGCACTGCCTGTCCAGGTTCAGATAGGGAAGCACACAGATCACTTGACCTGCCCCCGTCCAGAAGAGCCTCTGCAGGTCCCCAGAGCTTCAAAGCCCTGCACATCCCAGTGCTGAATAAGGTCTCTGCATGCTGCTGCATTAGGTGAGATGGCCTTTTTTGCTGGCTTGCTGTTGAGGAAATCTGTGTTAGAGACATCCAGTTTCACCCCCTGGTGACTGTTAACATTTGTTTTAACTCTTGTCAGTGTTCAGCATTTGTGAGCTGGCTCTTCTTGCACTCCCTCACACCAATGAAAATGTGTTTACCAATGGGAACTCTTTCTCTCTTTATTTTGTTCTTGCTCAGGAGCCCCAAACTACAGTAATCCACAATCCTGATGGAAATAAGGTATTCAGAAAGAATCAACTCCATCTTGCTTTTCCACACCACACATTCCATCCACTGTTCCACAGCACAACAGGGCCATTCCAAGAATTTGTGAAGGAAAATCTCATTCCTGCATTTTTTACACCCAGTGTCTCTCGAACCTGTTTTCATCTGTATCCATCTGCTGTGTGTGTCCTGCTGCTTCTGAGCTCCTGATGCTCTTGGGGGAGTCAGTAGCAATGGGCAGAGCTCAGTGCCCTGTGCAGCCTGGCTCAGGGAGCAGGGGGTCTCTCTACTTTCAGACAAAAATGCTGCAGTGTAAGGGAAACCTAAGAGTGCTGTTCTCTGAGTGGGGTGAGATGATCCAGCGAGTTTTACGTGCAGTTGTCACCTCAGACAAAGATGTCATTTCAGTTTATACCATCTGCTGTTTCTCAGCATGCTCATACACTGTGTCATAACATCTTTTGCACAGGACTTTGGTTTTCTTCCATAACATCACAGGGCAGTTTCCAAAAAAATTTCACATTTCAAGTGACAAAGAGGTCTTTTGGTTTTTACATGTTTTCTTCATGCTCTTTCTTTTTCTCGTGTATTGTGATGTTTGCGTCTGGCAGCTGATCCCTAAAACGTGTTCTGTTTTGTTTTTTTCATGCATGGACTTGAGAAGGGCCAGGAAATGCCATCATTTACATATAACACATGTTCCTAGGTTTCCTGAAAAGAATTTACGCTTCAACAAGAATTTCACTGTTTGCAGTGCTGACTTAATTCACATCCCGTTTATCTAGTCTTAACTCCCTGTGGTTATTTCTTAAGAGAAGGAGTGGATCTGAGTGACGAAATAACGCATGCAGACATTCCTCAAGCATGGAAGTGCTGATGGTGTGTGTTGTGCTTGTGTGTCCCAATCCTTTATGTCCCCTGCATCTGTCCAACACAGAACTTGTGTTTTTGTGTTACTACTCTTTCAGTTCCCCAGGTTTAAACCCATAGGCCACGAGCAGCCTGTGTTTGATCAGCAGGCTGATCTTTATCGCTGAAGTCCACTAAAGCCCAGAAAACCCAGATAATATATTGGCATGACTACATCTACTTGATTTTATTACATAATTTCAGCAGCTAAGATACTTAATGTCCCAAAAGGTCACAGCAAACAAATGAACCCCTTAATGCGGAGAGTTCCTCCTAAATTTATCTGAAAGACTGATCGTTGTAGTATGGCAACTGGAGTGGACGCTTCAGTGTTAGAGGCTACATCTGCCCTGTGAGCTTTGCATGGTGTTTACAACTCGTATTTGTGTGAGGTTTTTGTTCACTTGTAAGTACTTTATCTAATATTTGAAGTGCTGGAGCATGATGCGTCCCTGTAGAGTGGAACGTCTAACACAGCCAGGGCAGAGACAGCATGGTGGCTCGTTCAGTTTCCTTTGTGTGTGAATTAATTCCTCTGTTTGGACTTACCAATGCACATTTGGGTTTTGAAGGTCTGAGTAATGCATTAGCCCTCTTGAACATTACTTTGGCTCAGCCTTGTGAGGACACAGTAAATGAAGGGCACTGGCAAATTTACCTTTCATTGTTTAATTGTAAAATCCTTTAAAGAATTCAATACAATTTGAAGACCATTCCTATCTTCTCTCTCAGATAAAAACAGATCAGTTAACCTTTTCTGTTATTGACCTGCAAATTAAAAAAAAAAAAATTAATGTTTCACTTCTCAAAAAAGTATGGAGATAAAAAAACCATCTGACTTGGAACTTTCTAGCTCTCTGCAGCTGTTAGATTTGACAGTGCCCTGTTGAATTTGCTCATTATATGTCATGTTTCTGGTAATTAAGGAAAGACTGAGATGCAATATCCTTGCCTTTTTAAGTGCAATGGCTTAAGAATGAACTGTCTGATAGATGAGTCATTCCTCTGCATGACTGGTTGGTTGACAAATACTGCTCAAAGATGCCTTTCTTTGTCAAAGTTCTTACCATACATTCATCAATTCTCCATCTCCTTAAAAAAAAAAATCATAAAAACTAGTATAAAAATGAGATAATCTGATCCAATATGCTACTGATCACTGTGAGACTTCATTTCAATATACATTGCATAAGTCACATGAGCAGGAAGTTGGTTGTAAATTGTAGCTTGCAGAAGCCTGCATATTTAGAAGGTGGAATTGGAATGGAATGACTTATTTTGCACAGTTGGTTTAATCACTAAGCTTAAAATGGCAAGCTCTCCTACTTGGCTGAGGTAATTCATACATTTCAAATGGACTTTGTTCAGTTGGATGTTAAAGAAAAAAAACTTTCCTGTATATTCCTGTGAAGTAAAAGCATCAGAGTGCAGGAATTGTGTTTCTGTTCCCTCCTGTGGAGAATGGCAACGTCTGACATCCGTTTCAGGTGGAAATGTCTCAATCAGTGTGTGATCATTTGTTTGTGAATGACATCCCACCCCGCTTCAAGGCTTTGCATGATTCCTGTAACTAATCCTGTCATTTTCCAAGGCACGCAAATAAGGCTTGGCTTGTTTTATACATTCAACTCATATTTACTTCTCAACAGGAATCAACAGAGAGTTCCAACACGACCATCGAAGATGAGGATGTGAAAGGTATGATTTTACTCTCGAGGTGTTTGGAGAAGCAATAATGTGGAATTCATGGTTGTATTTCAGTAGGCACAGAAACCCCTAATGTATCTTATGAGATAATGTATTTCCTTTTTCCCAAGTGTTTTCACTTTTTTAGAATAAATTATTTTTGATGTGTTTCAGACTTAACTTTAACTTTTCAGTTCCCAAAACACCATTTCCCATGATGTTTGGGGATTAAGAGTGTAAAGTTACTGCTTTTCAACTAAGATTAGTTCCAGTAATAATATAAGTAGATTACAAATGTCTAAGTTAGTGCTTTGTAGCTTTTTACTTAGTTT
The DNA here is from genome assembly GCA_013400175.1 of Phainopepla nitens. Lineage (NCBI taxonomy): Eukaryota > Metazoa > Chordata > Aves > Passeriformes > Bombycillidae > Phainopepla > Phainopepla nitens. The sequence goes on from VXBQ01010981.1 coordinate 650,221, forward strand.
ATGTTTAGCATGCATTTGTGTTTTGGGTTTGATTTTGTTTTGGGTTTTTTTCATGTCACCATTTTTATTTCTATTCTGTTCAGATGCCAGTGTATTTTTTTTGTTTCCTTTTGTTCTGTCCATACGCTTATTTTAATCTTCTTTTATTCTTTAAAAAACTGACATCAAAACTTTTCTTTATAAACTTAGTTTTATAGCTTCACAGATAACATTTTTGTTTCCATTTTTCCCCCTCTAAACATTAGGCTGTGATGTTACATGTACCTCCCTTAATAGCATTATGTTTTAAAGTGCAAAGGGTTTGAAAAAGGGAGTATTGGGTTTGTGTATCTCTGATTCACAAAGAAGATTGGCTTTTGGCCTCAAAGAACAATGGTATGTGTACATGTGAAGCATGGGCCAGAGGGGACAGTAAGATAAAAAAGGGAGAATGGATGCAACAACGTGGTGGTGGTTTGAGTTAATGTGAAAGGAGAGAACAGTTATAGGGATCTGCAACTGATGTGTTGGAAAATACAGTGTAATTTACCTTTAATCATAACACTTTGTATTTCGTCCTTCAAACTATTTGGTGCAGTTTAACAGCTAAGCTTTTGAAATGAATAATTTAATTATAGGGCCTCCATGTGATGATGTAACATAGTATTATTACAGTAGGATTTTTAGAAAATGCTGTCTGAACCTTAGCAAACAGAATTGTACCTCAGGGGGAATACAATTATATGAAAAAACAATGAAAATAATTTGCCTAATTCTTTTATATGATTCTACAGTTAAGGCAAGTTGGAGGGCCACAATATACAGTATTCCCAGACCAGAAAAGGGGATCTTGTAGTAATCACAGGTCTGAGGAACAAGATCCTGCACAGTGTACAGGGATTTCATTTTCTGTTTATTAGAAGACAAATATAATTTCCCTCTTATTAATTACTCATGAACTTGCTTGTTTTTCACTTTTTAGTATTCCTCTCACACTTCCCACCTTTCTTCTGGAGGCTGTTGTTCACACTGTTTTTTATTATAAATTAAAGCTAACAGTTCCCCCAGGGTCTAATTTGTAGAATGATTCAGGGAATAGGCAGTCCTGCAACCCTGACACCTATTATAAGCTCAAGCTTCCTGCCCTAGCAAGGCACTTAGGAAAGATTGTTTCCCCCCGACACCAAGCTTGACTCCTGGATGTATATTTTCTAGGAGAACAGTGAGAAAGCTTTCTCTTGTCAGCAACAGCCACTGGAGATAAAATACTGATAGGGACAAATGGATTTCAGAGGAAGGAGAGAGAATTCTCCAGGTCCTTACACATATGCTCAAGATGACTCAAGATGTTTGTCACCACGTCTGAGACCTAGAAGGAATGTTTTGCACCTTAGATGATAAAGAACATTTCAAACCTTTTTGCTTTTCTTTGCAGCATGGAGTACAGCATGGGAAGAGGCGTTGTCCTTCCCCTTCCCGGGAAGGAGCAGGGGGCTGTGGCTGTAACTGAGCAGTAGCATTAGTGTGTGCTTTACAGCATTGCAGGATCCTCTCCTCCCAGGGAATGGCTCTGCAGAGGCGTGCGGGTTGTGCGCGTTATTCCCGCTCACGGCATCCTAACACTGCGCCTGCGCTGCACAGACAGGCCCACACGGGCTGGAAACATCCAGCTCTGCAGCAAGGGCTTTGTTCTTTGGTCTTGATTTGCCTCCTTGCAGAGCTATGGCTCCCAGGGGTCTGCTGTGGGGTACAGCGTCCCCAGCACACGCGTGTCTCCTGTGCGCAGTGGGAGCGGGTGCTCCTGCGTGTCTGTGCCAAGTGTTATCAATGTTAGGAGTCTTTAAGACAGGGAGGAATTAAAAATGTCTTACATCACCTATCATTAATGTATCTTCAAGATCTAATTCTCCTCCTATCTGTGAGGGATGCACAGAGCATTCTCCTCTTGTGTCAGGATCTCGCCCTGTTTTCACTTTTGAAGGCAGGTATTTAACTTGAAGACAGTAAAATCAGACTTACTTTTCATTTTTTTATTTACTGGAAATCTTAGTGTCTGTAACTTTGCCTTGTTTATGTATACACTTAGATCTTTTAGGACTGGAACCTATTTCTTTTCCTAGAAACAGTGCTTGCCAAACAACAGTGAGCTTTAATAACTCAAGCAATAAGCTAATTACATCATTTGAGTCTGAAATGACTTGAAGCTGTAGTTCAGGTTCCTTGCTAAGACAAACTTCTGACATGAACCATCGATCACGGGCTTATCTCCATGACAGTGATTCCTCCTAAATATGCCAGGAACAGACAGCAAGAACATGCTTGAGAACTGGACTGTAGGCAACGCCTTCTTCTGGGATTGCTTGTGGGATTTCTTCTTCCTGTAGTAATGAGACTAGAGCTATTGGACAGCAGCTCTGTGATATGGGGTTGATTTTTCAAGTAATGCTATGGAATAGCACCATTATTTTTGTCCACAGATATTCACAAATGTGAGTTGTTAAATTTGCCATGGACAGGAGATCTGGATTTCTCACGCTGTCTTTTTACCCCTGGAGACAAATTAACAAAAGCATTAGTAAGAATGATGCTTGAGAATGGGGAAAATTCCTGAGTTGTAAGACACTTAAAAATTTTACAAATTGTGACTTGCTTGTGCTACTTAATACATCTGGAAGGTACATTGCTGCAAAATATTTAATATGTTTGTAATTCATTTTATACCTGTTGGCCTAATTTTATTTAATAGTAGAAAGAAAGCATTTTAAATTATTTCTTTTGGAATATACATTCTTTAAAAATCATTCAAATTTCTAAGAACAATTTTTCCAAAGCTCTTTGAAAGCCCTTTCTATCTGAGTACCAGATACAGGGGTAAATCTGTGCTGGCATCTGAACAGAGTCACTCACACCTGTGACCTTTACAACTGTTCTTTGGCACCCACACTGCCCTGAAAGTACATCATTAACATTGTTTGTGTGCTCAAAGATTTTCTAAGTTCTTGCTGCTTCTAATTAAATTATCATTATTTTTCTTTTGGCCTTCTTTTTTCCTTCCTTCACATGTACTTGACCCTCACACAGCTTTCACAAAGGAGGAGGACATGGAGAGGTTGAGTTCCACCCACCACTCCTCCTCTTCCATTGCTTCTTCATCCCACTGGTCACCACCCTTGCCGTGCCCCAGAGGCCGCTCCTGCTGCCAGTGCCTGCTGAGGAGTCTGATCACACTCTACCTCTTCATCTTTGTTTGTTCATACGTTGTGTTTCTTTCCATCAATTCAGCGGGCAAGTCCATGAGAAATGCAAACTCAGAGAGTCAATCGCTTGAGTCTGAGCTCTCCCACTCCACTCCTTCCTCTGTACTATGTAAGTTGAGAGACTCATCTGTCAGATGATCTCCTTTGTCTCTCCTCTTCCCTCCCCACCATCTGACAGAAGCTCAAAAAAAGTCAATGCTGTGATCTGCCTGGTCTAGGAATGACCTGTGCTTAGCCTTTACAAAAGTAAAATTTTTTAGGTATATTTTTCTTGTTATTCATTGTGAAAATATTTTTATCGGTGGTAACAGCAGGATAAATATGTCTGTATTTCAGAAAGCTGTATCTTGCAGGAGTAATCTTTGTAGTAGTTTTCAACTTAGGGAGAGAGATTTGCCTCACCTCTTGTTTGGATCCTGGATAGAGCCTCAGCATTAATTACCTGTTACCTTTGTAATATCAAGTTGCTTTCTTGAGCATCCCCATTGATAAACCAGCCTTGAAGCTGCTGTGGCAGGTATTAACTTGCAGCGTTGATAGGAAAATGTCTTCCTCTGCTCAGGAGGAGATCTTTGATGATCAGTAACCAACTGGCCGTAAAGGAAATCTCCAGTTAAAATATGAGGGGAAAGGCACTGTCTTGGTAGAATGTAAAAGATCTGGGTAGAGCATTTCTTGTTTGTAAATGATCTCAGAAATTCTTCAGAAATTCCTTAGAGGGGCGGGACCTTGTGAGTTGAAACAGAGAATGACTTCCTGGGAAGGAGGATTCTGCTTGCCAGATTCTGATCCTGCAGCCAGTGTGTGTCCGGGCAGTTGCCCTGGTGGAAAGAGTGGGCATTTGCACAGGTGAAAGTGAGATCCAGGCAGGCCCTTGGGAACATGGGCTGTGTGTTATTGGCCTGAACCTTATTTGAAAGATGAGTGGAATTTTTGGTGGGGTCAGCTAATGCAGGTGAGAGGAGCCATTCCCAGAGAGCATGGGCTGTCTCCGTCACAGCTGTTGCCGGGTAATGCCAAAACCACAGCTTCATTCTGAGGAGGAGTGGGATAGGCTCTGCCAATATACAGGTGAGCATTACCAAACTAGAAGTACTAATACTGCCAGCACCAACTGCCCAGAGCCTGCAGAAAGAGCAGAATGAATAAGGGAGATCTGGGCCATGTAACACAGAGGCTTGACACGTCAGTAACACGTGCCATAAGGCTTTATTCCATTCACCATGAATATCCACACAATATCCTTTACATGCCCGGCATTTTCAGATCTGAATGCTGGCGGCCTCACATGTCCTGTTTCTCTGAACTAGGTGAGTGATTCGGCAGGAGCACAATTTAAATAAAAATATGCCCAGCAGCAAAGCTTGTTAATGTCTCACATATCAAGACTTCAGACACCATTTCTGGAGACGGCAGCCAGATTCCAAGATTAAAGTATCCTGTTGGGAGGCCACAGTGCAGTGTCTTGTAAGTGTAGTGACCATGATGCAACTTTGATCTGAGACTGTAGGTGATTTGTCATGAAAAAATAAGCATTTACTATGCTGTATAAATATCAGTGTAATTTTTTTAGTACAATCACATAAAGAGAGAGCATCTTTAGACATAATAGATTCCATATAAATAAAAATATATTATGTATGGCATGTGACAAGTTGCTTAACATTAATTGAAATAGGCACAGTAATTTTGTTGGATCTGTTTTGTCAGTACAGGATGGAAAAGTACTCTGGGATAATTTTTCAGATATTTGCCTACATAGCTAAAGAATTTAATTTTTTTTAGGGCAGTAGCAGGCTTATCAGTTTTCAGATAGGTGAAAGATACCAAATAACCCTAATAAAATGCTGCAGATCATCCATCCATTTCATAATTCGATGAATCAGAGTGAGACTTTGGAATTAGCAGGCTGTAGGAAAAAGATATACATGTGAGATGACAACTCAGATGTTTTAGTCCCTTTCAAAGTTTAAGCGTGGGCTAAGAGATTAGCTGGTGTTCTGTACACTGAATCTTGATAAACTTCTTAAATGAGAAGACCCCTGGAGCATGCCTTGTCATCTGACGGTCTAGGTGGGTTTTATGTAGATCTGAGACCCAGTCAGTCATTTATTCTTGCAGCTCATTCTTTTATTTTTTTTTCAGAAGTTATTTAATTGGAATATTTGTGGCAGAAATTGTAAGAAAAATTATCAGCAGAGAGTTTTCAAATATTGGTGTCATGGGAATCATTTGGAAGACTATTTTGTGATGTTTAACAGTCCATGCTGTAAAGCTGAATGAAATCTGGTACATTAACACAGCCAGAGCTTGTTATACAATACAGGATAAAATTTCTAGTATCTTCCTCTTTCTTTTCAGATTTTGGTTATTTTCAGAGCATAGAAATAACTTGACTGGCTGTGTGCTTTCCACCTAGCTGGTATTTGTTGGGACGATGTTCAGATGGGAAGTGAAGCCGAGTTCCCCCTGCTGTGCCATTCCAATTTAGCAGACCGCTGTCACCTCAATACTAACTGCCCTGTTTTCAAACAACAGCACAACGGGGAGGATTTGTCCCCCTGGATTTAACCCTCCTCCACAGTATAGATATCTGTGTTTGAGCTGTTTGTCTAGACTCCCTTTAGCCAATGCAAATAGGTCAGATGAGTCACACTTGTCTTAAAAATCTATTTTAGGATATGATGAATTGTGCCCTGAAAGTGCTGATTTCTCTCTCTTGACTGTAAGGGAGGGGAGTTGAGAGAACAAACTCACTTGTCTGTACTTATACATGTCCAAAATGTTGTGAGATTAATCCAATCCGAGGTGTACCGAGAATCGTAGTTAAGAGTACCCACTTGGAAAGTTTTAAGGGTTTTTTTGCCTTGAGAAACAACATGTAAGCAAGTCAGAAGCAAAATCGTTTTAATCATCTCCAAGTGCATGTGCAAATCTGGAACAAGGGTTACCTTGTTCTTCTGGAAAGGTGCTTCTCTGCTTAGCCATTGCAGTACAGTGATGACACAGTCAGGCATCTGAAGGGTTGATGGCAGGAGAAAGATGTTCCAATATCTGTGTGAAGCATAAAGTGGTTTAAATTGTTGTTTTCACTGGTGTCAGTTTTGAAAAAAATGATGGGTAATATGGTGATCAGTGAGTTACAAGGGCTCTTTTCTTATGTGTCAAAAAACGTGAAGTTTCAGGTACAGGTATTTCTGAAGGCTTCACTTTCCCATGTCTATGGCTCATTTTTATGCTGCACATTCTCTCTGCAATCAAAATACCAAAATATCTGTCATATCTGTGTGATTCTTGTAGATTGAGTTTATAAATATTTCTTGGCACTGCAGCAAGGGAAGAAAAGCCACAGAGTTCCCTGCTGGAAAAACAGTTTTTGCTGCTGTTTTTGTACTTTTGTTTTCCTGTGATGTTTGATTCACTGCCTGGGGAACTGCTCCTTGTAGGTTGAAAGTATTGATAGTGTTAGATGCTTTTTGCTTAAATGGTATTTCTCCTCATTTTATGTTGTTTAGATCTTGGCGTTAATGATGGTCTTCAATTTTGAAAGATTATCCCTCACCCTGTTGCTGAACAAGGAAAGGAGGTAGTGAAATATAGCTAGAGATTAATGACTCATTTCAAGTTAACACGTGTGCTACAGCAGTGCTGAAGAAAACATTTTAGCCAGTGATTGGAAATGTTCTTGTTTGTTCTTTTTCTTATTATTTGGTCTTTTTATAACTCTTCTTCATAATATTTTTGTTTGAACTGCCTTTGTATTAGTCATACACCTACTCACTTGCCAAAGCAGGGGGTTTCTTTTTTTAACTGCTAAACCCCTATTAATTTCTTTAACTCCTTCACCCTACTGTGAAAGATGCTGTTTAAGGAACAGGTCTGTGGTCTTCTCTGTAATGTATTTACTTCACCCGTACTCTGAGCAAAGAATGTCAAATCCACCATCTTCTCCACACAAGTTTGCTATGTCTGCAGTCTCATTGGTTTTCAGTGTTCTTCTCTCACACCTCAGGTAAAGACACCTGGTGTATTTTTGTTCAGTTATCCTTTGTGTACAGAGTATATAATTTTATGCCGTGGAAAGCCAGTGTCATACTCTAAAAAACTATGGATGGGTCAGGCTTTGCATTTGGAACTCACTTTCACCACACTCTATGGAAAAAGTAGCTAAACAAGTTTTACCAAAATCTCATTACAGTTGTCAGTTTTGTTTAGGAAGTTTAGTTTCTGTAGTTTATTTAGGGAGTCCTGACTGCACATCAAACAAAAAGTATACTAGCATTAAATTGCCACTGTACATCAAACAGCATAATTGTCCTGGAATTCAATACAAGTCAAGTTTACTATTGGATAAAAAAATAAATAATGAAAAAGTGAAATGCAAATGGTGATTGTAAGTGACAGTTATCTGGCAGATGGGAACTGGCCAGATGCCTCTTCCCTAATGCCTTGTGTTGTCCTTGTATAAATTGGAGTGTGTATTTAGATGAAAAAAACCCCCTGAAATTATCGAAGAGCATGTTATGTTATGTGAAGTCCATCAAATTCAGAATGAAAATTTAGTAATTTTCTTACCACTGTAAGAACTGCCAATTATTTCTGTCAGATGCTGTCTGCAGTAACAGAATACTGCTCCTAGCAATGCATTTCACCTTAATTTATCTTCAGTGCCCTCCCTATTTTGTCCTTTGCACTGGGGGTAAGTGAAAGGATTTGACTGGACGCACATGGCCACCAAGTCACAGCCACATTTTCCTTCTACTCTTTTCCAGTCTCCAGTTTTCTACTTGTTGTTTTTAGTATTTCCCATCTCCTTTCTCTTTCTTACTTCCTTTCAGGTTAAACCTCTGCTTTGACAACATTGAAGCAGAAACACTTTTGGTCTCTATGTGTAGTCTGGCTCCCTGCACCCCCACAAATACCCACATGAGAAGGCATAAAAGCTAAAAACAATGAGGAGGAGGTTTGTGTAAAATCATAGCGGCTCCGAAGTATTGCAGTTAGTCTTTGATGTCTGCTGTTATTTCACACTGCCTTGTTCTTGTATTGAGTAAGGGCTAGGAACAAGGCAAAGAGTTTTTGCACAATAGGATAAATCAGTTCTGGAGCTCCACTCTCTGAATTGTGCTCCACCTCCCCCTTTGGCTCACTGCCAGTGAAAAATGCGTATCAGATCACTAAACAGGAAGAAGTATAATTTTCTAAGATGTGAGTAATTGCGTGTCGCTGAAAGGTGAGAGTAGCGTAGTGGCTTTCATTGTTTCGTGTAGTGCTTGTAATTTTGTAGAAAAATTGAGGACTGAGTTGAAAGGCAGATGATTTGGCAACATCTTCCTGTTCCTGACAGTCTGCACTGGGAACTGTGAAGTCTTTCTGCGAGTGCTGACACCAGTGCTGGAGTTGGATGGTGATTGATTGGAGCCAGTGATAAGTGCTGTAATCTCCTCTGCTGGCCTCTAGAGCTTCCTGAGGGATGTGTTTCACATCCCATGGATACATCTGCAGACACAGCTCTCCTGGATGTTAGTACAGCCCAGAGAAACTTTGCTGGAACAACATTATGTAATACAAGGTGGCTTCTGTCAGAAAGCTTCATGAAAACATGAACATATGTTCCACTACAATTTCATTTTGAAACTAAAACCAAGAAAACCAGCAATTTGGCAACATGGTTCAATATCTCCTTTCTGGGGTTGATGTGGAATTATATCTTGTGTATCTCATCATCAAAGGTACTGTGGTAAAACTCAGCAAAGGCATGACTGATGTTAGTGAAAAAGGGAATATTGCCCATTGTCTTGAGCCAAGTGACAGTGAATTACGTGTCCATGTGGTTTTGTGCCTCTCGTGTGTGGAAACTACAGCACTGTTGTAGACATATTAATTGCTTGTATCGTTATCCACTAACATGAGCTCACGGTTATGTAGCAACTGATCAGAGATTTTATTTTTCATTTCCCACTGTCTGATTTAATGGTCTGTAATTTCCTCATGTCTGATTGAGATGTGTTACTGGATTATTTAATCAAATCCTTTAATTCAGCTATATGTATGTGAGATGTGGCATGCAGGACTGGTAATTTCCTCACTGCACGAGGTCTGCTTGTCCTGGATTTCTTTTTGCCAGCCTTCTGTAAAACTGCACCATTATTTCTGACTCAGCCATCCCACCACTTGGCTGATGCTGGCAATGCCATGCAGTGTCCACACAGTCTGGCCCATGTTATTGAAACCAAAGATAATGGAGGCATTGCTGCTCTCCTCATTAAAAGTCTTTGTTCTTTCCACAGTCCTTGTGAAAAATAAGGCAATTCATTCTTGAAATGCTCTTAGCCATAGTGCTAACAGTCAAGAGCTGCTCACAAAAAGCCTTGCTAGACCTTTGTATCAATTTTTTTCACCATCACCTTTTTCCTTGTTGGTTTCTTTTTGGTCTTTTTCACCTGAATGCTTTAGGCGTGCACTTAGGAAAAGGTTAACACCACAGTGCCAATTTTGAGCACAGCGCTGGAAAGTTACTTTCTCTATGTGCTCCCCAGCATTTTCTTTTGAAGAACAATGTGATCGCTCTCCATACTTTCAGTTTTAACATTCCAGTCATGTTTGCATCAATGGTCAGATCCTTGTGGGGGAGTGTGCTGGGGAATTACAACTTGCTGCTTGCACACGAGAGCTACTACAGCCAGAGCGGCTGTAAAACTATAATCAGCTTCCTTGAGTTTCAAGTTTAGAGTTGGGGCCTGCTTTGTTCTACTTTTTAAACTGCAGATCCTCCAGTGGAGGAAAGATAATTAGAAGTGTGATAGGGCAGTGGATTGATCTTGACATGTTTTTAATTTCCTTGCGGATGCAGGAGTGCGCTAAAGGCAAATCAGTGTGAAGCAACAATGTAACATAATGTCCTTCGGTCATAGAAGGGAGAGAGGTGGCTGTTGTGCCAGCTGGGGAGTGACAGGATACCTGTCAGCTGCCACCTTCCACTTTGCCTTCCTCTGTAAGATTTGGTTTGTATCTCTTCCCAGCTCGTAAGCAGGAGATTATCAAGGTGACCGAGCAGTTGATTGAAGCCATCAACAACGGGGACTTCGAAGCTTACACGTAAGCTCCTCCTTTTGGAGGGAGTGAGGAGAGCTGGGGTATTTGACACTATCTGTGTAAATATGCATGTTTATATGTGAGTGCCTGCATTTGGAGTTGGGTACTGTCGAAATGCCTTTCCAGATGCCCCCGCAAAACACAAGACATGTGCATGACTGCTTTGCCCTGGCTTCACACATCGCCAGTTTCAGAAGAGCTGCTAGTATAACTCCAGTGTAGTTAGAAGAAAATGTTTAAATCTTGCTTACATAATGATGTGAGGCATAAAAAAATCCCTTGCATTGCACAGCCATGGTTTTCATAGACACAAGTAAAAATTCCTACTTGTAGTAACGCTGACTTTCTCGGTCTTTTTTTGGTCAAAACGTGATTTATATGAAATGCAGTCCACTTTAAGTAAGCTGCCAAATTTACTAACTGAGCTGAAACCAGAACTCCGTGCCTTCTCCTCACGTTAAGTTCTGTTCTTTTCCAGTGTGATGGCATGAGTAGGTGAAATGTTCGATAGGAATGAAAGAAACAATTAAAAATTATCTCTCCAAATTTGTGATCCCTGACCACATGTGCTCATTGCAGAATTTCCTCTTTTCTGTAGAAAAATCTGTGATCCAGGCCTTACGTCTTTTGAACCTGAAGCTTTGGGTAATCTGGTAGAAGGGATGGACTTCCACCGGTTTTACTTCGAAAATGGTAGCTATTCCCTTTTCACATCCGAGTGTTCATGTGTTCCTTGTGGCTGTGTGTCTCTCATCTAATGAGCTCTTTGGTGTGGGAGTTAATTGACTCGGGCAGGGGAAGGGAGTATTATTTTTTTCAAAGTTCTGCTATAGGTGTTTTTCAGTCTGCTTCTGCTCTGCTTGTTCACACATCACAGAGCACCTCAGAGGGCAGAGGGGAGTTCCAGGTACTTGGAACTAAAAAGTCAAAATAAAGAATGAGTTAAGAGCTGAATTATTTTAACTGAAAAGACGGGGTACAAATGTCATTAGACATAACAGTGAAACTGAAATGTTGGGAAACTCCAGGTGGTGCTCTCCACTTTCCTTAATCCGTATATATACATTGATTAAACACATTTACTTATTAAATAGTGTGTAATAATGATACAAAATATTTTAGTTGTCAGGCGTGATTATCATTAAACCCCAATTATGAGTTTGTATCTGCTAAGCCTGAGATTTTTGTGCGTAAAACAGGTTGGCATGAGTTCTTTTGGCTTGCCCGGAGCAAACGTGATTTCTCGCGTGCGCGTGTCTCGTAGCTCTGTCCAAAGGCAACAAGCCGATCCACACGATCATCCTGAACCCGCACGTGCACCTGGTGGGCGAGGACGCGGCGTGCATCGCCTACATCCGCCTGACGCAGTACATGGACGGCAGCGGCATGCCAAAGACCATGCAGTCCGAGGAGACGCGCGTGTGGCACCGGCGCGACGGCAAGTGGCAGAACGTGCACTTCCACCGCTCGGGCTCGCCCACCATACCCATCAAGTAAGAAACGGCCCCGCCACCAGCTCACACCTCCCAGGCACACCCCATTGTCCCATAGCTGCTTTGGGCCTTAAAAGCTGCCAGCTGTCCTCCGGTAGTGTCATTTTTTGTGGTCAGTTATTACGTATTATACCCACTGGTGTGCGTAGTGTTGGTGCGAAGATTTCTAAAATAATGCGGTTTTTTGGTTGATGTTTTCTACTGTGGTGCTCACCGATCCGACTCGGTCCCTGAACTTGACAGCTTGAAGAGCAGGAAAGTGTTTTAATGTAGAGAAAGCTTGACAGAAGTTACACAGAACAGGATTAGAAAACATGTAATAGAATTGCTGGAAAACCTGGAAAAACAAAAAGCAATAGGATACACGGAGCTGTGAGAGCTGACCGGGAAGTTTCAAGTAAAAAAGTGTCACTATTGGCAAAAACTGAAGTTTGACTAATATTTAGTGTGATTTCCAGCCACCTCTACGTTCTCAGGCCTAGATATGTTCACTGCAGGTTGGGTTTGGGCCAGTTTACACATTTACCTTGTCAATTGAGCCATCCCAGTACCTCTCACTCAGTTCCTACTTCTTTTCCCGCACTCTCCGTGCTGAGTATTCCCTGTCGGACATTCTGACATTCCCTTGGGACAGCCTTGCATCTCTCCCGTCATCATTTCTCTCTTGCTGTTCATCCAGGCTCTGCCACGCCCTCAGAGTCAGGCAGTGACCAAGTTCCTTGAGCCACGTTGTTGCCAGGTTAATGACAGCACGCTGGGTGTTGCAAGAACAAGATTAAAGATCCAGGGCTTGCTCAGGAGGTTCTGGTCAGGCTGTTGGCTTCTCTTCTTCTTCAACCACCTATGCTAATGAACCCAAAGCTCACTGACCTGTGGTTTCCCAGATACCCAGCACTGGTCCAGGCCTGGCTTTGCTCAGTTGTGAGCCCTCTGTGTAGGATACAATTCCATTTGTGTCAGGTGTCTTAATGTAGAGAGTGGCTGAATTTCCTGGCATGGATGGTAGGGGCTTAGATTTCATCCTTTGAACTTCATCATGTCTTGTATTTTACTCCTTGCAACACTGTTCTCCTATATGAAATAATACTTAATGAAGTAAGAAATAAGATAGAATGAAGTGTTAAGCTTCCATGGTGATGATTTTGTATTATTATTTTTATTTAGGAAAAAAGACATTTTATTACTTAGTAGTAAGCGTTGTATTTCAAAATATGAAACCAGTGGGAACAGGAGCCACATTGTCCTTTGTTTCTCACATTCCAGCTGCACTGCCAGTGTTTCAGCAGATAATACTGAAAGAGCAGTTACACTTCCTTGAAATGCAGTGTTAGGTAAATCTGTGAGGTTTTCATAAAGGAGTGTTTGTCAAGGGATTTAGCTGGGTGTGTGTAGAGCCAGAAGGCCGAAGTGAAGCAGGTTCACCTGGCCCACTGCACCCTGAAGAGTCAGTTTTTAAAGCACAATGACATGAACTGGACTAGAGAATCATTTAATCTTTTCCTCTGATGTTTTTTTTTGTTTTTCACCTCTGTCTTCTTGGGAAGGTACTGCAGGAGGTTCTTTGTGACTGCTTGTGCTGTCTAATAAAGATAAGGTTTTCTGGGACTGCCAAAGGTGGAAGGAGAAGAAAAATCACCATGGAGTAATTTTTTTGAGGTTGCAGGGCAGTTTCTGTATTGGTGAATGTTTTGAGTCTATGGGGTCATAGAGTAGATTCCAGGATTGTGAGGGGTGTCCAAGCTTAAGGGGTCACAGAGGAGCCTTAGAGCCCGACTGAGGCTTAAGGAGAGATTCCCTGAGTTAGCAACATGGCCCTACATGTGTAGCACTGGCAACAATATCACATAAATCCCATAACCAGCTCTCATCTTGAATTCAGAGGAGATCTTTGGACTTGCTCTTAGCACTGTTCCAAAATATCATTAGTCTGATGGTTAGGACCCTTACTTTCCAGTGTAAAATTTAGTCATCTTTAGGTTCTTCTTTGTCATCATTGTTCTCCTGCACTGGTTAGGTGTGCAGACGTGAGCTCGTTTGTAGGAAGGCTGATCAGATCATTCCTGCCTTCTGCTTCCGTAGGGTAAACGGCCAGCACTACCTCGGATGGCTTTGTCTGATAGGATCTCCATTTTCCTGCTACCTTATCTCCTTACTGTCTTTTTTTGTTTGAGGTTTGCCTTTCCATTAGCTTGGCTTCTTCTGAAATGCTCTGTCCAATTGTGGTCGGGGTTTTATTTAATTCCCTAATGTCTGTCTTTTCCCTGCTGTGTTCGGGCACAATTTTTGCACATTTCTCATCTCCAGCACGTCTAAGCCACCTGTTTATCCTCAGCTCTCATTTCCAACCTGTGAGTACCTAGAAACTTCTACAGAGCTTTGCGCTTACTATTATTCCATGTAATATTTTTGGATTACCCAGCCCTCAAGGTTATTTGGTTCTCCTTGCACAATGCTCCTGTTTTCTTTTCTTTTTATAGTGCCTTCCAACTAAGTGTCAGTGTGCTACGTGAGAGCAGTCCTACTGCTTGTGCTTAGGACTAGTGAGTCTCCTCCAGGCTGATAGCTCCCCTTTCAGCACAAACATTGTCATTCTTTCTTTATTCCCCATCTTCTTAAGTCTGACTGGGAGATTCCCATGTAGCACCAAGCTACAATCCCCTTCTATAACCCGTCCTGAACATTTTTACACTGTCCCAAATTTCACCTTTGCTTTTCCAAGTCAGAGGAGCAGTAACTCCATTTTGGAAAACTAGAGAAGAAAGCTAATTAACATATTGTTCTAGTGTATCTTTCCTTTATTTGAAATGTATACAGTCTACAGCTACTAATTTAATTATTACCAATGCACAGTAATTAATAATGGCATTTCCATAATAAAAAAGTGTTTTACTCACCATGTCTGAAAATGAATTTCGAACCTAATAAAGTTGCAAAAACTGTTATTATAGCTGTGATCTACTTCTGCAGACATGGTATCTTAGATGATGTTAAATCAGTTGCTGCAAGCACAGTAGCTTCCTTGTTTTCAGGCCTACAGGAAGGAGTGTGCATAAATCTAAGGGTAGAACTGAGCTCTTTGGTAGCTGTAGGTGTAGGGAAATGTTTCCTTGTGGCAGAGAATTTACTTGAAAAAGGATATGAGCACAAACATATATTTAGTTAATAAATAAATTTTATTTGTTGTTTTGCTGTGAGTGAGATGAGGCAAACTTGTTTTTCTTGCCCATTGTTTTTCTCTGAGTGATAGGAGAGTGCATCTGCCCAGTATGGGCACTCAGAGGGCTGCTGGGCCTAAAAGTAACTCCGTAACCTAACTTCAGCCTCAGTGAGGCTTATGTTCCCTCCCTGGTCACTGCTCACACCTTGTTGTCCTTCGATGAGCGCATTGCCAGAGAGCAGGAATGCTGAGTAAAGCGTTTGTTCTGTGTTTGTGCAGTGCCTAGTGCAGAGGGATCCCACCACGGCTCCAGCCCCTAGATGCTACGGTAATACAAATGATGCTACAACCTCACCTACATTCTTGCTTCCAGCTCCTTTCCCTCCTTGTCTCTCTGCATTCGGCTCTGGCATGTCTTGCATGTGAATGACATCTGATTCTTCCTTGTCACTTGGTCCAGCCTTTGTTCAAGAGCCTCAGTCCATGGCAGTGCCTGCGATGTCCATGCTGAGGAACTTAAGTTACACCCAGAGATTCGTGGCTGAAATATGCCCTCACTCCCTTAAGGAATCCCTTAAGGCACTTTGGCTTCCTGCCTCAGTTTCCTTCTTTATTTTAGCAGCCTCTCTGGCAACTTGTAAAGATGGAAAATGTCTGTAAAGTGGTTTGAAAAATAAAAGAATGCCTTGCCTGAGTGGAGGTTTTTTCCCCTTGTTTTTTTTCCCCAGTATCATGTTAAGTGATCTCAACAAGGGGGTTTTTTTTCAATAGCTTTGGGTAACACTTGAGCATGTGTTGTTATCTGGTGGTGGTGATGTTACCTCAGTAATGGAAATCTGTTTGTTTTTTTTCTCCTTCCTCCTAGCTAAAAATATCAGCGGTGCCGCTCTTGCATTTTCTGTACCCAACGCACCTGGTTGATTACCATCTTGGCCATCCTGTTCTCTTCATGCATGTTTCTGAGTGCATGAAGTTGTGAAGGTTCTTCATGTAACACATTTGTGATACACCACTTTGCTGTATGTTCCATCTGTACACTGTTAACATTTCAATGAAGGTGATGTTCCATGCAGATAGAGAATAACAAGGCGTAGAAGACAAAAAGAGATATTGGATGGACAGCAGTAGACACACGATACATTTGTCACTTGCTCCATGTATGCCAAGTTTTGACAGACAACTTCAAAATCTATCATGTTTATAAAAAAAAAAAAGAAAAGAAAAAGAAGAAGTATATTTTACCTTCTTTTTTTAAGAACTGTTTTTTGACTGCTCCTTTTCTCCTGAGTCCCAGGATTTTGCTTTGGTTCTGGTAGGAATGGTTAGGATATCCGCTGGCAGCTCTATTACTGTAAAACAGATTTTTATCGTGGATGGACAAAATCACCGATAAATGTGGAAGTGTTAATATCTTGGCTTTGGACCAGCTGCAGCCTTCTTAGTTTATTAGTCTATGTAAACTGGAAAAATCTCCTCATTTGCTGGCTTGGCCACTCCAAAATTAATTGCCAGTGTTCTGGTGAGTCAGCAGCTTCCGTTTTCCTTCTGAGTCCTTTTCGCTTTCTTATTTTGCTTAACTGAAAGGTTCTGTTGGATGATTAAGCAAAATTAAAAGTTGTAAGGAACTAAGTGATAATTGAGAGGCAGTTTTTGAGTATTAAAATGGAAGGAAAGAGAAAGATTCGTATCGCTTTTAGGATGTACTGTAAATTTTTTAAGGAGGCTTTAAAAAATATAATATGTGGGTTAATGTATAGACGAGTTGTGTGGATAATATACTCAAGAAATATTAGGCCTTAAAGCTAAGTATGAAGAGTTTACTTACATTACACTGCTGCTGTTGCTTCTCTGGAAATGCATGATGGAGACACCGGGTTTCCATGGGACCCTAACACTTCACCACAGGTTTGTGTCTCCCCCTGTTTCCCCTCAATCCGCTCTTGGTTTCTCCAGCTCCCCTGGCAGTGTTTGGTGTCGAGGCCGGCGATCTCGACGGGTTTGTGCCGGCTCCGGGCCGAGGGAGGAACGCTGTGCTGACAGCGCGGAACACACACCTGGCAACGGGGACTAGTTCTCCTTCCCTCGCGTTGCTGTAAAAATACACCCTCGCAAGAATTTCAGTTTCTTCCCTTCCACTGCTCCAGGAAAGCCCAGCCTGGGCTGCTCCTGTTCTCCCCATGGTTCTGTTAGCAGCAGGCTCCTGCTCCCCGCAGCGCTGTACAGTGCATGGTATCTCAGTCAGTGTCATTTTTAGCCGTCCGAAATTTACAACTCGGCAGCCGGAACTTTTTAAAATGGGAAAGCTTCCTAATTTGTATAATTTCACCCTTCTGTGTTGATTACTAATCAGAAGCAGTTCTTAAACATGTTGATGTTGTTACTAGTGGATGTATGGTAGATGGACTTAAGCTTCTCTGATAATTACTACATGATTTTAAACAATATATATTTAAAGTAAGCATCTACAATAAATGTGTTGAGCCATATTAACCTGCCAATGAGATCTGTGAAAAAAAAAGTAATGGCCTCATTTTTTCTCATTAATTTCTTTTCTTTTTTTTCTTTTTTTTTTTTTTCTTTTTTTTTTTTTTTTTTGTGAAGCGGCTATAAGTGGCATAACTGTATTTAAAATTAACAAATTAGGTATAGGGTGGTTTTTTTTATACTTCTAACATAGCATGTGGTGTTGACGTATTACTGTAGACCAAGTTTGTCTTCCACACCAAGACGTGAGGAAATTGTGATTTGTTCTCTCCACCACAACTGAATTATACACTTCTGTCATTTTGGAACACTGCAGTTTACCATGGGACACAGTGTACATATTTCTTGCCATAATGGTAAATGATTGATATATTTAAGGATTAATAAATTTGTGATTTCTGCTGACATTGTGCTTGTGTTTTAATTTCTCGGTTAATTGTGATCTTTGCAGTGGAAAATGTGTAGTGTCTGTTTGAATTAAGACACCAGAGGCACAGATGCACTTTCTTAGGAGCTGAGTTTTCAGTTTGCAAATACGAGTGTTTGCTGCAGTGGTTTGTCCTTGGGTTGGTTCCAAAGTGTCTTTCCCGGGGCTGATTGCCCACTGCTCGTGCTCTGCTTTGTTGGTGGACTGTGCACATACCTTGTGCTCATAGGGCCATATTTAGAAATGTTTTAGGTAGTTCCAACGTTTCTGGTGCTGCCTTGCTGTGTTACATATATATGCTCAGCCTGTAACACAAGACTTTGTAAGAGGAATTACTGTATGCTATATAATACCATAAAATATATGTAGTAATATAAAAACATACATATAGAAATAGAAAATGCATTTAAGTCTATAAATAATTAGGATGTAAAATAACATACCAGCTTAAAAGCTTACATATGTCTGTAGTGATTTCAGGCTGTCTTAAACCATGCTGAGCCACAACTCAGGACTATCTTTTCTACCAGCAGAAAAGAAGGACGAAGAAGAGGAAACAGCTTGCAGCTTTCCTGGGTCAGGGAGTGCAGAGCTGGACCAGGGCCAGGGCAGCGTAGCTGGAGCGGCGGCGTTGGTGTGGCAGGGAGCCAGAGCCTGTCCTGGGTTGGTCACAATTCCAGTGCTTCTTCTTGGGTGGCATTTTGTAAACAAAAAAAGGTAGTCAGGAGACAGCTTAGTGGTTTGGAATTTTTCAGTAAACCCCAGAAGGAGCAAAAGTGGTTTTGTCTGTTGGGAGGTCTTCTATTTTGTCATATTGCTTTTACCTACTTTTTTTGCTCATTTTTTTCTATTCCAGAAACCAGTTTGATTTTCATTTTAACCATGTTCCTGCATAAAGCTGTTTGACAGCAGCAGAATTGCTACTGATTTCAGATATGCAGAGAAGAGAGATCAGTGGATAAAGCAAAATGTTCAGCAGGGGCCTGGAAGAGCACATTTCCTCCATATCAGATTAAAGATTTGGGAGAGGGGCAGGGTTTGAGGGCTGGTTTGGGGTTTTTTAGTGGTTGTTCTTTTATAGCAGAAATATTTTAATCTGCTGCCTCCTGGTGGCTTTGTAATATTGTTTCCTATTTAGGAGTGCACAAGAAGAAGCTGTTTGTTCTAAGCAGAAGGGAACCCAGTGCTTTCATTTATTCACTTTTTAATGTAAGTAACACAATATTTCAGGGCCTGAAAATTACCATTTTCTAGGTCTTGAATATATCCTATATATATAACTGAAGTAATCAGATGGATTCTGTTTTCTAAAAATGGCCTCCCAAGACACATTGAAGAAAAGTAACATCTTCTAGGGCTGTGTATTAAATCCAGAGTTCATTGTTTCTAGGATTAACTTTACTGTTTCTTCAGGGAGTTATTAATCCTTGGTAATTTATCATCTCCTTGGGCTATTCTCTCAGAAAACAGAATTACTTCATGCTTCTCAGGACTTTTCTTTCTTCTTAAATTTGTGCAGTCCTACTTTATACATAACCCATCATAAGAAAACACCATTAGTCAAAAAATTAACTGTAGTCACTGAGGAATTGATCCAAATTGCTTCAGGAGTTTCAGCTTCTTTCTTCCTTACAGATTTTTGCTAAAACAGAGATGTGAGTGAACTGGAGTTGAGTGCTGTGAGATCCAAGTGCTGAAGCCCTGGTTCCTGCAGGGGGAGCCGTGGGCTGACAGCCCTGTATAGGAGTGTAGGGAGGTTTGGATCCTCACAACAGGGGAGACTTAGTCATTCTGCAGCCTATCCAGGCCTCACTGGAAAGGAAAGCTACACAGGGTAGACTGGAAGCCTTCTGTCCCTTCCCCTCCGTCTCTAGCACAGATCCCAGGGGCTGAGCAGGACAGTTTGCAGGTGCATGTGGAAGGAGAAGGAGGCTGGAATTCTGTGTGCTCACGTGCTGCAGAATGGCAGTGCCAGGGCTGCCTGTTTCCAGCCTGTTCTCATCCAGACCCAGCCCAGGCCAAAGGCACTGCAGACAGTAAGTTTGGGGGAGAGGAGAACATTTAATCAGAGTGTGGAGGGAAGAAAATCAGTGCAAAAAAAAAAGACAAGCTGATAGGAAACAGGATTCCTAAGGCAAAGAGATAAAAGAGCAGTATTTCTGTGTTGCAGGAATATCACATTCTTTCTTCAAGCTATTGCCAGAACCCAGCTGCGGGGCTGGACCATCTTAGGAACTAATTGGGAATTAAGCCCATATAACCTTTTTCATCACCGTGACCTCTAAGTAGTTAACAAAGTTAAATGGCTGAATGTGACAAGTGGTTGAGACAAGGTTGCCTCCTTAAAATAGAAGGGTTGAGTGTGCATAGCCACCCTCTGAAAAGTTGTGTTAAATTGCAGCACAGCATTCATCAGGAATCTGACACACCTTATTACAGCCAAGGGCCTTGCTCATACTTCTGCTATCCTCTTGAGTCAGCCCATAATGGAAAGGTGCTGTTTCATGTCAGGGCAGGACTGACAGCAGTGTCTGTCACCGAGTCCCCTGCTCGCTGTCAGGTAATTCCCAGGAGCCAGCAAGCTGGTGCAGGGGAGAAGGAAGTATTAATTCATTAGTACACAGCCCACTGCGTTGGGAGAGAGCTTGTAGCAGACAGAAGGGCCTTGGGGAAGAAGAGACTGCTCAGCTCTCTCACCACTCCTTTTCCCACCCTGCTGAGGCATCCAGGGCTGGCTCCCAGAGGCGGCAGCTGCCCAGGGTGGTTACATTCACAGGACCCTGAGTAACACCAAGGGACCCTGCTAGCAACAGCCAGCCTGAGAGTAGAGGTAAGAGCCTGTTTTGGGAGCCACACAGCTCATTTGATAAAGGTATTGCTGAGCATTGGTACCTAAACACAAATGAAACCCTTAGCAGGGATGGAGGAGAGAGTGCTCCCAAGCACGCACCTCTGCCATGTTAGAGCAAGACATCAGCTGAATTAAACATCATATAGAACTGTTGCCGTGTCCTGTGCACCAAGGAGAGGAACCAGAGCAAGAAGCAAGAGTTCAGTTTAAGATACTTGGGTAAGTTCCTCAGACAAAACGGGCACCTGAACATCTATTCCCTAAGTAAAAGTGGTGATTTCTGGGCTTTTTTCTGAGCAAAACTTTCTAGAGAGTAAAGCACAAAAATGGGGCCAGGCCAAAATATGCTGGCCTTGTTCATTGTAGCAAATAGAGTTATGGAAAACCTTCATGAATGAATGAAGTTTCTCAAGTGGATACCTCAACTCCAAGCAAGTCTTTACAAAGAAAAAGATCCCAAACTAACATGAATAGGTATGTTTGAAAAGTCTTATTTATATCCCACTATGTTATCAAAATTCTACATCATCAAGCCACCCAACCAAGACAGAGACAACCAGAAGTTGTAAAGGTGCACGTTTCTTTTTCCAGTAGCTCAAATCAGTCCTCCACCAACACAGGAAGGCTCATGGAATTTAACCTTATTGACATGTGCACTTCCATATGGGTATTGTTTTGGCTTTGATTAAAAGTAGATAATTTTAAGTAATATAATTTCATTAAAGTAATATGGAAATTGGCTGGAAAGAAGATTAGTGACAGGTCATGTATGTTCTAGGTGAATAATTGTCAGGTTTGCATTCTACTCTCCTAGCAGCCTCCGTGTGAAACCCCCACAGACAGCACTCCTTAAATCACAAAGTAATAGAATGTTTGGTGTTGGAAGGGACTTCTGGGGATCATCTAGTCCAACCTCCTGCTAAAAGCAGGTTTGCCCAGAGCAGGTTGCACAGGGTGATGTCCAAGCAAAGCTCAACATCTCCAGAGGAGCCTGCACAGCCTCTCTGGACAAGCTCCTGCCAGTGTTCTGTCCTCCACAGAGCCCCTGCCCAGCAGGTCAGGCCCTCACCTGCATGGGTGCATGGGGTTATTCTGCCTGAGCTGCAGGAGCCCACACCTGTTTTTGTTGAGCTTCCCTGAGTTTCTCTCCAGCCTGTCCAGGTCTGGCTGAATGGCAGGACAGCCTGCTGGCCTGTCCTGCCCTATTGGAAGATTGGGGTGACATTGGCTTTCCTCCATTCCTCATCTTCTCCGTGACCTTTCAAAGACACACCTAAGCAAAGATAAATCTAATCTTACTGAAAAGTTATTCTAAACATGATTTTGGATACAGTAGAGCACCTCTACACACAGAGGGTTGGTAGCACAGGCAGCCTTCTGTTTGCAGGCTTTGTTTCTGATCCTCTGGGTGGCCTTGGGCTGCCTGGAGGATATGGTATAGATCTGTGCTCTTGTGACTCACGTGGCAATTCCCATTTCCAGCCCTTCATTGCTATTCTTTGTGTGGGTAATGTTCACACCATCTCTCTAAACCCTGGAGAACCTGTGGATTCAAGGGTTCTGTGACAGTGAACAAAATCATCTTCTCTTAGTGACTGAAATACACTCCATGTAAGTATTTTGAAGAACCTGGGAATATTAACTTCTTTCCAGCATCTCAGAGGGTGTTGACAGATCACTGTGGGCTCTGGTTTTGGAGGCACCCTTTGTCTCCTGTTGGGACCAAAGCACTGTGTATAAATAGTTACATTCTCTGTGATGGAGCCAGAGAAGCACAGCAGCAGTAGGCTGATTTCAGGGCCTGGATTTAGATCCACTGACAGGGATCTGGGAGACACGAGTAGAAGACTTTGCTCTTTTGCATTCAGGCCAGGAATCTGAGCATGCAATCCTTGTGCAAGGTCAGTGCCATAACTACTGAGTGAATATCTGAGACAGTTTTTGTCCATTTTTTCAATGAAAAATAAGTAGGAAAGGATCTAATTTTTGCTTGGATGCAGTTTTTTAAAATGGTCAAAGTCTGCCTGACAACAGCAGGAAGGATCCCTTTCTCTGTGCATCTGTCAAGCGAAGGTGCCCCAAAGGCTAAAAATGCCAAGGACTAATTAACACAAAGCTGAGAGCAAGAAACATTACAAATCTCTTTTCTTAAACAAATGGATGTGTTTGAGGATTTCAGTATGTGAACAGATAGAAAAACTGAGGCTTAAAAGGCCCCGGTGCTTTGCTGATCCCTCCTTTGCAGTGGGTTCCCAAGGCTGGGACCCTGAGGTGCACTGAGAGTGTTTATTCTCTCCTCTGTAGCTGAATGGGGATCTCAGTATTTGTGTCTCACCACATTCACACCTTTCTATAAACAGCTTCCCAGTTAAGACCAGCTTTTCACACATGACAAGGCAGAGCTACTTTACATCCCACGAGTCTTACACTGCCTGCCAGAAGGATGTAAGGGGAATATTTGGGAGAGCGGAAGAGCTGGGGGATGAGGAGTAGAGTTTTCATTAAGAGGTCTTAGCAGCTCACACTACTCATCTCTGAGGAGGAGTAGCTGGCACAAAGATCCAAACATTTTGGTGGCAAGAGGAGACGGCAGGTGGAGGCTTCTCTTCTGTCAGATCCTTTCATTGCTCCATCAGAACGCCCCTCTGCTGCTCCATGCCCCTCCATTCAGATGCTCGCCTCTTGCCTTGCCTACTGCTCCTGCCCTACCTTCCTTCTCTTCCCAACCTTCTCATCTTCCTCCCACGTGAAACCCTAAGGTTCTTACCACATGGCATTTATCTCATTGAAAATGTGTGCCACTCCTTGGAATGAATCATTTACTTGTATGTTTGAAACTCTACTCCCCCGTCTTCCATTTTTTTTTCCACTTCTCCTTTGTGTCTCCCAGGATGCAGCCAGCACCTGGGAGCAATGTTGCCATGCCCTAGTGTTTGACTGGGAGCCTTTTAAAAGCATTAGCTAATTACTCCTCATGATATCACTGCACCGCCTCCCTGCTTTCAGCCTAAAATCCTGGCAGTGTGTAATTTGCCCAAGGCCACAAAGTTATTGGATGACAGGGGTTTCTAGGTCCAAGGGTGAGTTTCCTTCCCTGAATGACAGTGATTGCAGGCTGCCTGTGGAGGATTTATGACCAGAATTATAAGGAGAGCTCAGAGAGTCTCATGCTCGACTAGACCAGGTTGCTCAGGGCTCCAGAGCTCCCTCTGAAAAGCCAGGTTTATATCCATCCTGGCAGCTGCAGCTCTGCAGCACTTCCCAAATCTGATAAAAGGCACATCACACTGTTCTGAGGGCAATACTCAAATTGAGGGCAGCAGTCACACACCATTGTCCTCACAGAGTAGGAATATCCTGGGAGTTCTGAATGTCACACTAGTTAATTATATTAGCTAAACCTGGCTTCTTGCATCTGACAGTAGTTCAAAGGTAAGACAGCTGTAAAATATTAGCACTGTATTTTCTTTGTACATCCAGAAAAAAGGCAAAGAAAAAAAAAGAAAAACCACCAAAAATCCTTCCCAGGAAAAAACCCAGCCCCCGAGTTATTACGGTTTCTTTCTTATTTGTGCCACTGATACTGACCTAGAAAAGGAGAAAAAACCTGATCTGATGTTTACATGCTAGATGAATCTTTCTGAGCTGGCAGTTAAAAAAAGGGAGGAGATTTGAGGTGTTGATGAATGACGGAGAAGATGTTTAAATTTTGGAGAAGATGTTTAAATTTTGCAGTGAGTGGGTTCAAATGTGATGTACAGAGCATACACACACAGCCTGGGACACAATGAAAGGTCCCATTATATACTTTTGCAGAGGTGACTTTTTTGAACCTAAGGGCTGACAAAGGGGTAAGAACAGTTTAATGACCAGCCCAAGATAGTTCCACTACCTGTACTAGGAGATACCAAAATTTCTGGGAGCTACTCCAGGTCCATGAGCACAAAAAAAAATCTGTGTTGTTCATACAACAATAGAATCCCAGAAATGTTCAGGTTGGAAGGGACCTAAAATTTCCAACCTTATACCATGGGCAGGGACACCTTCTACTAGACCAGGTTGCTCAGGGCTCCATCCAGCCTGGCCTTGAACACTTCCAGGGATGGAGCAGCCACAGCTTCTCTGGACAACCTGTTCCCAGATTATTGCTGTGAGATCCTGTCATTTGGCCCCGGTTGCAGAGACCCTGAACACCCTCGGTGTGCTGATACAAGAGAGGTGATCAGTCAGGTAAGTGGTGTCCTCAGCTTGTAATTAACTGTGATAGAAAAGGGGGATTTGGGACTTCTATCCTTCACCCTTTCATTAGCGTCTGCTTGGAGAGGTCAGTGCTGGGGGTTTATTACTTTTCAGAACAGTGGGCTGGATAACAGAGTTTAGGTCAATTCTTACTTTTCAGAGTCAGTTCCTTCCACTTACATCCTTCTTCCAGGAGGCAGAATTTACCTACGCGTGACATGAAATAGATCTCTCCAGTTTAGGCTTTCCATCACATTTCAGGAAGTACGTGCTCTTGTGGGAGCTATGGAAGAAAATCAAGGCCTACTTTATTCCTGTTGCTCCTCAGAGCAAATTTAAAGATGCAAATGGGAAATAAGCTAAACCAGATTTGGATTTACAATGCAGGTATTATTAGGGTCTAAGTCCCTTTGAGATGACTGACAGTTTGAGATGTCCACAGCACAGCTTGTTCAGCTACAGTGAGGTCATTTGGCCTGTGCACAAATGGGTTTGACCAGAACTGCTCCTTTGCATAAAATAATGCAGAATTTTTTACGCTGTGGCAAGAGTCTGATGTGATCAGGTGTCCCACCATCCCACAGAAATAACCCCAGAGGAGGAGTCATTCATCATTTCTGTGATGATTTATTGGAGCACCCACTTGTTACTGTCAGCAGGGACAGTGATGATGATGATGAAGAATCTGAGCACAAGCTAGAAAAATGCATATTTGTATTTATGAGAAACATTGATTTTGCTTCACTGCTGCCAGCCAGTCTGTCTCCCCTCAGCAGTCAGCGTAGGTCAGATGAGTGAGGAATGAGATGCTTTTGATTCATAACTCAGGATAACATTTGAGAAGTTTCTGGAATACTTTTTACGCATGAGCTGCAACTTCTCATAAGAGTTTCGTTTCAGGGAATGAAACAGCAGTTACGGAGAGAGGAAATGGGAGCATGAAGGAGAGAAATATTGTGTACATGTCTTCCATTTCCTCTTCAGACTGTAATTTTCCCCTTCTTTCTCCTTTGCAGTCAAAAATAAAATGTGAATTTAGTGGCAGGTGAAAGTATAGAGATGATAAAGACACAGCATAGGCTTAGTCATCCTCTTCTGCTACACATATCTTCTTTGAACTGCACTTAACCATGTGAAGGATCTTACATCCTGATGACCAGAGGAAAACTCCAGAATAACACAAACAGTTTGTAGGCATTGTAAATAAAATAAACCCAGCTTCCATTTGGCAAAAGGCCATTTTCAGACATTTCAGACATAAAAGCATTTCTAGTGAAAGTACATTCTCTAAGTTGGTGGTGAAAGTCTGACCATTTTTCTCGCTCACATATGCTAAAAATACCACCTGGTTGTTTTTTATGGTTATTTTTCATCTCTATTCCAAATTTAAGGGTCAGGATTTTTTTTCTCACTTGGGCAATGCTTCAAGGTGTGCATGGAATACGCTGTGTACAGGCAAATAGCAATCTATGGGGGAAAAGTTCTCCTAATTACGGATGTAACAGTCCAGATAGCATCAGAAATCATAACAAGTAGATAAAATGCTTGCTGTAATCAGTGAAATGGGGAGATTAAAGAAGTGCTGAGTGTGAGTGGTGTAAAGACTTGGCACAGGCTTAGTACATTAAGGGACGTGGACTCTGATGTAGTCCTTGGTATAAATTTGGAGCTGTATTTGGTGGTTTGTAATGAAAAAAAATTCAGTTGAATATAATTCAAGTCTGATAGCAAAATGATGCTGAAGATGGTTGCAGACATAGGCTAGAGCTTAACAGCTGCCAGGGATATAGAGGTCCTGTTGCTATTAAAGCAGCTCTGAATTCCCGTATGCAATTTTACCCATCTGCTCCTACAGAAGTATTTCCACATCTTATGGGATGAGGCATTTTGCTGTTTCTGCAACATGTTTATTTGTAAGTTTTGTCCCCGCACAGGGCTTTCTCTTGAACACTGATATACTGTCTGTCCAGGAGAGCAGCCAGAAACCAACCGGCACCATTCAGTATTCCAGTGACTTAATGTCCGGAATCTGCAACAGCTTTTCTGGTACCTTTTAACTGTCAGGCAAGGCCATAAATGCCACCCTCTAAAATTGTAATTCAGAGTCTCTGTTGCAAAGACCTCAGAGAAATGGCAACCTCTTTTTCAGCGTGTTGGGCGTAAATGCACAAAACCTGCTGTATGCTATTCAGTCGTGATACTCAGATAATAAAATAAGCGAGCCAGGGAAATTTAGTGCAGAAGCAAAGACCTCTAGGCAACAATGTAATATAATACAGAAAAGATATAACTCAATTGGAAATAGCCAGCTGGCACTAATGGCACTCATTCGTTTAGACTCATATTTCTGGGCTGTCTGGCTTTTGGTGAGATGGGAGCAAGGAAAATCACGCCTGCCTGCCAAGAGCTATCAATAAAAGTGCTATTAAGCAGTGCCCTGCAGCTCAGGGACCACTCCAAACCACCTTGATAATCAGAAACGGTTTGAGGAGACGGTCAAGGACCTGAGCTTTGTCTTCTCATCTGTTTCCTGTGGTACTGAGAAGGTTTGGATAATGTGCCACAGCTAGTGGTGGGAATACACCACTGCTCACTACACACGGCCACAACAGAGCGCTCTGCTCTGCACATGCCAGAGGCCTCATCTGTGGCCAGTCTAAACCAACTAAAGTGCCTTTTAGGCCCCTTGCTGGGCCTGACAACACAGCTTGGAATGACAAGCCCAAATCCAGAGCCTTTAGATGTGCTGGAGGAAGGGTGAGAGCAGTGGGAAGCAGTGGGCACTTACCATCTGGCTGGGAATGGGCTCTTGCACAGGATAATGTGACCCATCTGTCTGGGTGTTGCCACTTTGGGATGGAATGCATCCTGCCTGCCTTCCTCCCTCCCCTCTGGGCCTCCTGGACACAGAAGCTGGTTTGACTCCTTGGTCAGGAGCACAGGTTTTGTTTTATTGTCCTACTCCACCTGCTGTGATCAAGCCCAGGCCCCATTCATATGCCTATTATTATCCCTTCTCCCATTGTTTGGCCTTCCATTTTGTCATCCTTCTACCTCATTTGCTTTGCTTCAGTCCCCTCTTGAATTAATAACCTGATGACTTTTTCCTGGATGATGCTAGTTGTAGTTCATCCATAGCCACACTTGGTATTTCTGATTCTGCTACCTAGAGGAAATAATAATAACAACAATAATAGGAGCAGTAACAAGGTTATTATTATGGGGTGCCTGGGAAAGGGTGAGTGACTTTTTGCTGGCAGTGGCACAGTGGTTGCAGCTGTACACAGGGAGCAGCAGGGCCACAAACCTCCTGTCCAAGAGGAATTAAGTCGCTGAATGTCAGAGTGAATGACCCAAAGCTCTTGGAACATAGAGAGTAAGTATGTCCTGTGGCATCAGTTAGAAATGACTCATAAAGAACCATACATGAATTTTGGGTTGAAAAGAACCTTAAAGTTCACCTAGTCTAACCCCTCTGCCACATGCAGGGACACCTCCCACTATCCCAGGTTGCTCCAAGCTTTGTCTAACCTGGCCTTGGACACTTCCGGGGATCCAGGGGCAGCCACAGCTTCTCTGGGCACCCTGCACCAGGGCCTCCCCACCCTCACAGGGAACAATTTCTTCCTAATATCCAATCTAAATCTGCTCTCTGTCCATTTGAAGCCATTCCCACTTGTCCTGTCACACCATGCCCCTGCCAAAAGCTCTTCCCCAGCTTTCTTGTAGCTCCTTGTAGTCCTTGCAGCGACTTCACCTGTATGTGCATTTGGTGGGTTTTTTTCATTGTTTTGTATTATTCTCCTTTACCATTCCAAAGAGTAAAGATAACCTCACCTGGAGCTGAGTTACCATGGAAGGGTTTGGGTTGGCTCTCTAAAGGTGGTTTAGCCCTGACCCTGTTTAGAGGATTGGCTTCACCTGGGTGTGGGCATGTTGGGTAAAGTGCCAGGTGTTCCTTGTTTCCCATCAGGAGGGAACAGAGCTGCCTGATTTCTCTGAGGGTAGCTGGAGGGGGATGGTCACCCGTGATGTGGGATTTTCTTCCCTGCTCTGCTTCCCACCCATGCCTGATCCCGGCCCAGCCCTGCCCCGGAACCACCGCTGCTCGTGCAGGAAGGCTTTGCCAGGTGAGCAAAAAGAGTTAAAAAGGGTTATCATGGAATGGTTTGGAAGGGACCATACCAAGCATCTTGTTCCACCATCCATTCCCACCCCCTGCCATGGACAGGGACACCTTCCACTAGCCCAGGTTGCTTCACACCCCGTCCAGTCTGGCCCTGGACACTGCCAGGGATCCAGGGTCAGCCCCAGCTTCTCTGGGCGCCCTGTGCCGGGGCCTGCCCACCCTCAGAGCCGAGAATTCCTTCCCAATACCCCATCTGCAGCAGTCTCTCATCCATCGCTGCTTGCAAGGCCAAGCAGGTTTTTGACATCCCAGTTTCCCTGGACTGCAGCCCCCTGCAATCCTGAGCCAACACGGCTTAAACTTCAGAGTGGAAGGGGAAAGCACGGCGTGCTGGGAAGCAGGGAGAGGAGAGAACTTCCTCAGATACTCCTCTCTTTCCAGGAAAGGGAAAGGCTTCGGGGGGACCAAACTGTGGCTTTTCAGTACCTGAAGGAGCCCGCAGGGAACATAGAGAGGGACTATTTATAAAGGAAGGTGTCACAGAACAGGGGGGAATGGCTTCCCACTGCTAGAGGGCAGGCTTAGATTAATTCAATAAAACATTTTTGGTAGTTCTTCT
>VXBQ01010982.1:9976-44843 GCA_013400175.1 Phainopepla nitens
CCCCCTTAAAATATGAAAAGTCCACAGTAAACTATTCTGGAGCTTTCTCTTCTCCTGGCTGACAACCCCATCTCTCTCAGCTTGTCCTCAAAGGANGCCCAGGTGCAGCACCAGCACTTGTCCTTCTGAACCTTATGAGCTTCCCACAGACCTGGTCCTTGAGCTTGTCCAGATCCCTCTGAATGGCCTCAGGTCAAACACACGTCTTGGCATGGTGTCATCTGTAAATTTGCTGAGAGTGCACTGGATTGCACTGGCTGTGTCACAGATTGAGACATTGAGCAGTACTGGTCCCAATACATACCTCTGAGGGACACCACTCATCACTGATCTCCATCTGGACATTGAGACATTGATGACTGCCTCCTGGATGTGGCAATCCAGACAATTTATTATCCACCAAACAGAGCCAGGCATCTTCAGTTTAGAGAGTGGGATTTTGGGAGAGGCCATGTGTTGATGACATTATTTCTATGTGCTTATCAGAAGAAGCAGGACACTTCTCTTTAATTCCTTCCCTGTGGCTAAGGGTACCTGAGCAGTACACCACATGCTTATACCTTACATTGTTGAGAAAGACTACAAGTTCAAACTGTCTTGGAGTGTGTTACTGGCACAGTAACAGCACACTTAAGGGTGGGATTCTTGTGGATTTCATTTTGACCACCCAGTTGTATTCCTGTCCCACTTGGTACAAACAGCCTGTTGCTGTCTAATTTTGCTGGATTTGTCTCACAGCTGTCTCCAGTCCTGTGTCAATGTGTGATAAATGCAGCAGGCAGCAGGTGTGCATCCCTGCAGCCCTGGTGCTCCAAACAGGGCTGTTCATGCGAAGTGTTGCACAGCAAGAAGCTGCCCTAGGCTTTGTGTTGGGCAGAAGTTTTTTTTCCAGTAGTGAATACCACTTCTTAATGCATATGTTGTTTGCTTGTAAACTTGGAGTTGCTCAGTGTGTTTTGGTTTTGTTTCTCATAGTGTAGGTTCCTTGTGTGCAAGCCAGGTCTCGCTTCAGCTGGATTGCTGTGCTGGTTATTTAGCATGTTGTGCACTCAAGAGGCAGGTTGTGTTTCCATGTGTTTGTGAGGAATATTAGCTCTGATTAATGTCACAGCAAAAAGTTCTTGGAAGTTTCCAGTGGTGATGCGCTGCAGCTATCTCCATTACTCGGATGATGGTAAGACTCATGAGGCCAGATGTGGGCTGTTGGTTTTTTATGTTTGTGACTAATTTTGCTTTCCTTAGAGGGTAATTTAAGGAAAAAAATGAGTTTATGCTGATTTATATTGTTTTTTAAATGGTGATATAGTGAATGGGACGGGACAAACATGAGCAGTGTGTGGGAAAAATGGCTATTAGTAAGTTTCTTCTGTTGAAGGCTGACCACTGGTTTCTGTTAAATTGCTTGGGATTTTGGGATAATGTATGGCTTGGTTTTTTTCTCATTTTTATGTGTGATGCTTGCTCAGTCATTACACGTGAGGTGGTAAACACCAGTTTTCTTTATTATTTTCTTCTTTTAAATTAGGCTAGCTGGAGGAGCATGGGACACTCCTCTGGCCATAGAAGCTTGTGTCCAGACCCTTCTCATTCACTGTATCTTTGCATAGTTTTGGGCAAATGAGCAACTATGGCTGCTGTTTCACCCTGTAAAATACACAGCATCTGTGTCATTTAGCCATGCAATGTTGAAGGGAAGGTACCCGGTCCAATTTGAGAATTTCTAATGCAAAATGGAAGAACATGAAGTAAGTGTTCTTCAGAGACCAGGAAGGCAAGTTTAGCAAATTAACTTCTATCTGAAATGTATCTGCTAGCATAAGAATGTAATTATTATGCCCTGGAACTCCATACAAGGGAGTTTCCATGCCTGGAATTTAGATTTATAATCTGCTTCCTCCCAGTTCCAAAACCAATGTATCATGATACTTTTAGATGAAAATCAAGTCACTTTATGATTTATTCTTTAAATGCTAGGTTACGTGTTTGCTAAGTTACATTTTCCAGTAGTGGCTGTGGTTGTGTCTGCCTGTAAGCTAACAAGAGAAAAGCCTGCTATCTAGAAATTGTACATAAATATTACTTAACGACAAATATCTTCCTGCTCTCTGGCAGTAGCAATTCTTCCACTCATTTTCCTCTCCTGTCTCCTGCGTAACTCCCATAGGTTTAATAACTATGGCTGGGGCAGAATTTTAATTTTCTTAAATTTATGTTACTGTTTTAAACACTAATAGTTTTTCTGATGTTTGGTTCCCTTTCTCCCACCCTCCACTGGCCTGCAAATTACTTCAGCAGTGCTCAGGATCTTCAGTTTTATGAATGTAGGATTGCTTCGGCTCTGTGCAAGGCAAACACAATTAGAAAATTACATACTTTGACGTAAGAAAAACAACCTTGTACATGGTACATGTACGGAAGCTGGCTGTAAACAAACTTAGTACCATCTCATTGGGGGTGGAGGGGGATTGCCATTGGAATTTAGTTAAGCTGCTAGTTGAAAATCATGAGAACTGCCATTCTCATTAAGGAAATTAATGAAGGTCGGGAAATTGGAAAAAAGGCTCAACCCCTCATCTTTCAATGCTATTTTTTGCAGCCTTGTGCAGGGGCTTATTATCCCTCTTTCACACCTGAAAAATAAGAGAGAGGTGTGGAAAAATATTTAAATGGCGTAATTGTTGTGGATAGAATAGTAATTCTCCAGTGCTCAAATACTGTGGAAACATGAGGACTATGTAAACTCTTTTTAAGGAGAGACAGGCAGCTTCTACCGTACCCAGACTAACAACTTTCTGAGTTTTACATAGCTTAGGTCTCGTCAGACTGTTCTGACTTTGGTACGTCAGCTGGCTGTGGTGACCAAGAAAACCCAAACTGTGTTTTCTGCTTAAAAATCAGTGGGTAGTTAGTGTTGCACACTGCTGGAGATCAGATCTGCTTTGCACTTGAGTTTTTCCTAAATGTGGGTAATAGGACTGCATAAGGGTTCCATCAGTAAGATTCGGAGGGTGACTTTAAATATAGAAGCTGTAAATGTCCCTGATGATAGTCTCCTTTAATGGTCTTTTTCTGAGAATTTGAGACCTATGTTTATGGTGACAAGGTGCTAAGGACTTTGTAGGGTCACATCTTTTCAGTTCAGTTGTAAGATTACTCACAGTTTTTGTCAATGCACGATCATGCTCTGACCTAGAACATGTCCCCTCCTGCTTTCAGTGTGTGTGTGTGTGATTTTGGATGAATTGTCAGTTTTCACACACAGCTGAAATACATCTTCTTTTCAAGTATGATTGAGTAATCCTCAGTGATTAAGCAAAACAAGTAGGAAAGAATGCGATCTTGCTATATGCCATGGTTATAATGACCCCCTCTTTGAAATAAATCAGTTGTTTGTCAGAAGACTCATGTCTGCATAAGCACACGACATTGCTGCAGACAGGAAGTGCCCTAGTCTGTTGACCTCGTCTCCCAGGGAAAATCAAAAGTTCTCATTAAATTAAAAAAAAAAAAATAACAAAACCAAGAAAAACTCCCCCAACTTGTCTTAGTGGAAGATGAAGGCAATAATATGTATAACCTCTTTCTTTTCGGTTGTTTATGAATGTGCAATCTGATATTTAAATTGCTTTTAAAACCTATTTAATGCAGCTGAAAGGAGTGAGGTCAGATATATTTTCTTAGGGTTATATTACACTCCACAGGGGTGAACAGGAAATGGTTTAAAGGAATGCCAAGAAGCCCCTATTCCCTAACCAATTCCCTTGTCTTTTCTTAACCAGCTTTATTTCACATTGCATGCTTCAGCTGCTGCGAGCATTTCTGGGTTGAGTATAGGGGCAGGTTTCAGAGTGTTCTTAAGTTACATCACCCAAGTTCCTTTGCCTGCATTTTAAAGAACACAGTCTGGATTCTAAATACAACTGTACACAGACCAAGTGTGGTGAAATAGATCCTGCTACGTGCATTTCTGATCTGTTAAAAGTGGTACGTGTGCTATCTTACTGACACTGTTAATGTGAAAAGAATATTCATCACAATTTCCAATTATTACCACTGTTCTCAGGAATTTGCTTGTGAATTTATGCAGCAATATCCCCATTTATTGACTTTATTTCTTGAATTCTAATTCTTCTGTTTCTAGATAGGTTTTCTTCAAAGAAGACTTTCTTTTTCCTTCTAGTGTAAGTATAGAAATTTGAAAGTAAGTATAGAAATTTGAAAGAAACTTACATATTGCCAAATCTGTGCTCTTAGGAACTATCAATCTCCCCATCCCCCAAAAAGTCAAAACCCAAAGCAAAACAAAAAAAAGACAAATCCAGATTTAAGTATTTCTACATCATACACTAACTAAAATATTTAAAAACAATTTATGTCTCTTCACTGTTTTTGCTTGTCACCTAGAATATCCAGTTAAGTAACATGAAGGAACACTTTGTAGAAAAGAAATTTTGGAAGTAGATATTTCAAAGAGTTGTGGGGGAAGTAGCTTGTTTTGTGGAGGTGCAGTGATCTGTACACAGCATGAACTTGGGCTTCCTGCTATTCATAGGTGAGGCAAGTCCCTTCCTCCGTGGGGAAGGTTCCTTGCTCTAGAGTAAGTCACCGCTTTTGAGGCTTTGAACAGAAGCAGTGAGGGCTCTCCCAACACCTGTTTTCTGATCTAAAAGCTCATAGATCTTTTCGTACCTGATCTGTCTGATTCTAGGGGTGCATTTGGTGGTTGGCTTGGTTAATAGGGCAAATCTTGAAAACATTCACAATGCTTACCAGAGTGCTGCCACAATGAATGTGCAAAGCTAGACCAGAAATGTACTAAATTCCTCCACAGAGTGTGTGTGATGTGGATTTTTTTATAGTCTTGTCTCTCCACAAGTCATTTCAAACACAGGCACCTTAAGTGTGAGTTTCAAAAGTAACCTACTGCTGATCTTAAAATGTCCTTAAATAGTCACATTAGGCATTATCCTGGGCTCTTTCAAACTTGGATATCAACCCAGGATGTCTAAAGTCTGACAAAACTAGATAAGCTGACCAATAGTGTTGTTACATGACCAAGAGTTTAAGTTTACTAATCTCCAGCTCCTGTCCTATTAGGAATACGTAGTTATAGCTTCTGGACGCAGTGACTTGGCTTTCCAGGGTCCAGCAGCTTTGCTGACCACTGGGATTAGGTGATCTCTCGTAACAGTGTTTACAGAAGTCAGAAATATTTGCACAACAGTAATTATTAAAGAGCACTAGGAGCTGTGGTTAGGAAACCCATCACCCATAACAATAATTAACACTGAATGGTTGTGTAGAAGGCATGTAGTATGCTAAGAATCTGCAACTTGGAGTAAATGCCTGCTACGTGAGATCAAAACCAAGGCTGTTGAATACTGTAACTTATTAAACACGGGGACAGGACCTTATAATATAATTACAGGGTCTTCTCTAGTCTTTCTGACACTTGTAATTCTAGACTTGGTTTTTCCATGCAATTAATCCTTATCAAATGTATGATTTGTTGCAGCTTGGGGTTGTAAGGCAAGAATCAAAATTATAGATCTTCTAGTGTTACACCCCTTCCTCACCCTGCATTTCTGGTCAGTTTTTTGTTTGTTCCTGGGCTCTTTTAATAGGGGAAGGCACCAACAGAGCAGACAGCCTACCATTTTTCTTTCTACTTCAGGAGCACTCTGGCAAAGTCAGCTTGAGGCCTTTGCTGGGTGATTACTTGCTTCCTGTATGGATGGAGAGGTCACTTCAGTCTCCCTTTCTGGGAAAAGGGTTAAGACATTTGAGATTGCCTGCCGTTGCTGAGCCCTGGAGAAAAGTTCTTGGTTGGAAGCAAAACAAACAGAAAAACTAGAGGGAAAGGAGAATATGTCTATTGACGTGGAGTCTGAGTTTTATTTGAAATAAAAAAATATAAGCTTGCACTGACATGAATCATCATCATCCATGTTCTGTTCCTTGTTTTCTCTTCACTTGATAGTGGGTGGAGTTCAAAAGTATTTCAAGCTAAACTAACTTCAGAAGACACCAACTTGGGAGTGAGTTACCATCAGTCTGGGTCTCCATTGTCCTCCTGCAGCTTTGAGGATCTATTTGGCATTTTTTCATGTGGCTTTTTCACACTGCCCTTGAGGCATTGTGCTTACCAGCAGATCTTGGTTGTTGTTACTGCTATAATGAAAAGCACTGCTGCTAAGCCGTGCCTTCTTCCCTCTTTCCATATCCCTTTGCTGTTCCCTGCAAGCTTATTGTGTGTCTGTCTGTACCACAGAAAGCTTGTACTGGGCCAGGATCTTGCTATGCTTAGTGTTGTTTCTATCTTCCCTTCTTGCCTTTCCAGTTTGAGGGGTTCTTCTTTTATGAGGTTGTGTTCTAAAATAAAAGCTGTATTTCCCACTTATGAAGTACCAAATTCAGATGATGGTGCCTTGAAAGAGACACTGTGCTTGTTTGTGAAGCAGCGGGTAAAACCTGATTTGTGCTATGCAGACATGCCGAACATTAATAAATTCCAATCACCCAAGTCGATGAAAGACACACATTATCTGTTTCTGGCAAGAATTATATTGCATCTAATTAGGCCCAACTTTAGAACATAGCATTTCATGAGGAAAGTTAATTACAATGCCTTTAGTCTTTGTTACAAGAAATCAGTGGTGGGGAAAATCAGCAGTTGACGTTAATTTGTGTTCTCTTACTTAATGCTTGACTGTCTCAGCCCTTCAGTATGTAAGCTTGTCAGGGCTACCATGCACGGCAGTTTTTGGGGAGAATGCAATTTCAGCTGATGAGAATGACAGACTTATTTCCAGTAGTGGAAAGCAGTGTAGTGTTCATGCAGTTCTCCCTCCTCAATGACTCAATACAGAGAATGCTCTTAAGGGAGTTAATTAACTCTTTCTTTTTTTTTTTTTTTGTATGCAAAGTGAGGATTGGAGTTGCTCCTATTTGTGTTTAAAAGTACCAAATACATTCTATTTGTGATCTCTCTTACTTTCCTTCTTGATCCCCCAATTTAAACCTCTTTTCTAAGCAAAACAAGTCTCCCTGATTTATGTTGCAACTATGACCACATACCCTGCAGAAGTTGTAAGAAAGTAAAGTGACCCATTTAGGAAACATCTTAAGAGCGTTTACAGTTTTTCTTGGAGTTGCGCAGAATCAGTCTGAGATTCCTTAGATTTCACAAGGTCCTTTGTGAGAAGCAGAACTAGTGAAGCATGGCCTCCCTGCATGTTTTTTGTTTTGTACTCCTTCATTTTAACACAGTACCTGTGGTTTCCTCACTCTGGCCTTCAGGGTCTGCTTTTTCTGCTCTTTCTCTGACATCTGTGCAGAAGCAACTCCCATCACTCTCTCCAGGGTCCCCCATGTGCCTGCCAGGCATCACACAGTGTCTGCTGGGGCTGTTCCAAATTACTAAAGCAGGTAGTGCAGGTAGCTGTTTGGCCTTTGACAGATCAAAACCACAACAGCTAAGCTTGTGCTGCAGTCTTTGGTGGAAGCACAGTCTTATTCTTGTCAATATAATCAGTTTTTCATGAAACTTGCATGAGCATATTTATCTTGGAGACTGCTTTCTAGCTTTTTGTAATCTTGGAGTAGGTATAATGGTGTAGAATGATTGCATACATTTCTGGGGGGTTGAGGAGGGGGAGGAAATGGCACCAAATTAAATTTTATTTCTTGAGGAGCAATTTTGGAACAAGAACAGGACCCTCAAACCTGTACTGCTGAGCTGGCTAAAACCAGCTTTATCAAGAGATGAAGGTTTCTCTTGGTCACAAAGTAGTGCTAGGAGAAAGCTACCAGCTGGGACCTGTTTCTAATGCTGACAATTTATATTCAAGTATAGGGATGTGATTTCTTCCTATGCTAGATAAACTTCTTAGGAGATCTCATTCAACTCTGTAAAATAGTTAGAATTATGAAAGTAGTGTTGCACTGAACTTGTTTAATTAAAGCTACCTAACATGGCTACCTAACATGGCAGTTCTGGAGACTGTCTTTATTTCATCAAGCATCTGGCTATCCTTGTAATTTGAGAATAATTAAGGTTGGATTTTTCTCTAGTGCTTTGTGCAATGGCACTTTCAACCCTGACGGAAATGTTAGGATAAACTGAACTCTGACACTCATCTGCCTGCACTGTTTCTAATAAAATAAGTAGATCTCTGCCTTTTGTAACATTGCAATATTTTTTTCCTACCTGTTACCATGTTTGTTATGCTGATAGGCGTAAACTCCTGTCAAAGAAGAGTCATATTTTGTCACTGTCAATGTTTTGAGAACTTTAATGATAGAACTTGCATCCTGTTTCTTGCTACTTTTATATTGTTTATTCAGACAAGAAATGAAAGAGAATAAGGTATTTTGTCATTGTCATAATTCTGCTTTGTTGTGTGATAGAAATTTCCCAGCTTCAGCCTTCAGAGGTTATTGACTCTTACATGTCTGAATGCATCTGCAGGAATGCTGTCTGCCTGCCTGCTCTGTCCAGGTTGCTGCCTCCTCCATTCTGTCAGGGTAGCAGAGGTTTTAGGAGACGAAGCTATTGAGATGCCTTGTTTCAGGAGATGTTGCCTAAAAACAGGCAGTCATTAAATAATTTTCGTGCAAAATCTGCATCTTCTGCACATACAGCTTTCTCAGGAGCTCTTCCCTGTTACCAGGTAAGGTGCTGTAGCCTAGTGAGCAGTCAAAGTGTGTTACTGTGGTAGCAAATCTGTCTGACAGGTTCTTGCATCTCAGACAAAACACAAATGAGGGGCAGACAGTTCTGCAACACAGGTTCTGTGGAGCTTGGGAGCTGCTCCACAGATGCTCTTTCTGTGAGAATGAGCTCTTCATGGCCTTACTGGACTTTGCTTGGCTTCCCCTCTGTCTCCTGAGACCAGCAGGCAAGATGCTCCACTGCAGGGTATTGACACATCACACAGATGTAATGGCTTTCATAATCTTTCTCCCTTAAGCACGCACGTGACTCTAAGTGTAAAAAAGGATTGTTTGGAGTAGATGAACCAAAACAGTGGGATTAGTTCATTGAGACAATGAGATTTTGCCTTCTTCTGTGGGGAGTTGTTTAGACTTGTAGCAAAATGCATCAAACCACAGTCTTCATAGCTTCGAGGAATATAATACATAGTTGTGATACCATCTTGTTTGAGCCATGCTGCTTCTGCATCTGGTATTTCAATAGTGCAGTTGTTTTGTGAGCCTGGGATGCTCTCTGGAAGGATACAGAGCAAGTGATTACCCATTGAGTCATCTGTGGCAGAGCAAAGACTGCAGCAGGAAAGTATGTTCAAAGAGCAAATCTTGAAAACTTGAATTCAGTGGTAAAAACTGGACTTTGCAGGCTCCTGCATCAGGCCGCTGACTGCTTGTGTTTTACAAAGGACAGCACTGCAAAGACTTGACTGCACAGATTTCTTTTTCCTTCATTGCTGGGTTGGGTTTGTAAGAAAAAGCTCTGGTTCCCATTGTCATCTGAAATATGAACTCTGCTTTACATTCCTGACCTGTAACAGAGCTATTTCAAAACCATGCTTTTTCTCCTCTAAAACAGCATGTGTTGAATTATAATGGCCCATCCTGCAACGCAGACATTTTAATTTTCAACAGGCATGAATGTCTGCAAGGAGGTGAAAGTTCAGGGTGAGGGGGGAAGGCTAATTCAGAAAATATGAACAGAAATATGTTCCATTCCCAACCCTCTGTTCTTTAGAGCATTCTCACCAAGAGAAATTAAAACCAGAAAGAATTTTAAAACGATTTTTATCTTGAGAAGAACTTGATGCCTGTTTGAGGTTTGGAATGTAAGTCATGAGTAAAAAACAGTCTTATTTTTGTGTACAACTCCACAGTGTTTAGATGGTAGAGGGAAAGTACACCTTTCAAGTCTAAAAATAGGTCTGTAATTATGTGTAATACGCAAAGATAACTGACTGTCTTGCTTAGCCTTGGTAGTTTGGCCTATGGGAAGGAGAACCTTCTGCAACCAGGGTTTTCCTTTGTAAACACTTGACATTCTTCACGCCTTGTAAAGCATGTTGTCTGCAAGCTGTGTGTGTGTTGAGTTGGTTAACTTCGACTCCTGATGTTTCTGTTGCTCACTGCTCCCCTGGCTCTTCTCTGAGCAGAAGAGCAGCATTTCCCTAGCGGGAGATAAGTTTTTTTTGGTGCGGTGCGGTTTCAGATTTTCGTAGCTCAGGGACTGAACAGCATGAGAGGTAGCTGCAGTGGTAAGTAAGTTATCAATTCTGCTGTACTTCTGATAAAACATAGATGTTGAGAGCTGGAGAGCAAAGTCGTTGAACAGGGAGCTAAAGAGCTTAAGCTGTGGTGGTGGATTGACTTTTGTAGAGTTTGGGAAATGTCTGCTTGACTTCCCGAGAGAAGAGGAGTGTCAAGTCAGTTTTTTGCAAAAGCACATCCACTGCCTGGATGCTGTGTGTCAGTAGGGCAGCGCAGACAGCACGGATCACTCGCAGCTCCTCAGGCAGTCTGACGGAGCAGGAGGGTGTTACAAGTGCTCACATAATAGGGAACATATCTCTGCTGAAAGGATCTAGAAGTCCTGTTTGACAACAGCGTGTACAGAATTAAAGCAAAGCAGTAGAGCTGTCTGTTCTCCTAGAGCCTGATTTATGCAGGAATTCACTTCTGGCAATTTGGTGATAAATATGCCTTTTTTTAAAAAAAAGAGAAAAAGTGCAAGTATCGCATATATTTTGATGTGAGTAGGTGAGCTGCACAGATGCAATAAGAAAAGGCAGAAACTTAAATATGGATACATGTATCTGTTCTGAAGAAATGCTAAAATAGGAGGAAATTGTAAAATCAATGCAATGAATTCTAAACACATGATATTTTCCTTGCTGTGACCAGCCTGTAGCTTTTGTTGACCATGTTACTCTGGCTTATTGATTATCCCTGAGATGTACATGTGCCTTAATAATGGGGGAAAATTGGGTTCAAATTCCATGTGGCAGTTTCAGAATACATACGTGAAAGTGTGTGCTTTTTTCTTTTTAATTGAGTGGTTATAAACTTTCCCTTTCTCCCTGTCTGTGTTCATAGATTGACTGTGAAGTAAATAGTTTGCAAAGAGTTAAAGTTAAGCTTCTTGCTTTGTTGAAGACCAGCTAACCCATCTATGTGGAACACAGGTAAATACAGAGTGTACAGTACAACTCAGTCTGGCTTACTGTGGAAAAGGTCGCTGGATGATGCTCCCCATCCTCCCACCTAAACAGTTAAAGAAATTGGAATGCTTAACCATGCAAATCAGATGCAATTGTACTATTTGAATGGATTCTTTGCCTTTTTTTTTTCAGCTGTTGGTGCAAGAAATGCCCTTTTATGCTGTCTTCAGGAACAGAACAAAAGTATTCTTGAATACTGTGCCTCATCACAGATGTGTTGAACTCTTGTTTTCACAGATCCTTCCAGTTCTCCTGTGACTGTGTTTATTGTTTATTTCCCAGATACAAATGATTTTAGGCTCAGTTTAGAAGGGGATGAGTCTGCTATTCTGTTATTTTAGAAGTAAACATGAGTATTTGTTCCAGAGTGTGTCCCAAAATACCAATCCTCCATCCAAGAGATTATATTAAACCAATGAAGTAATTGGTATATTTTCTACATTTGGTGGGAAGAAAGCCTACTTTTAAAATTATTTTTTAATAACTTTGGTATGATACCTGCTTGTTGCCTCTACAAGCCCTAAAAAAAGCAAACAAACAAACAAAACACCCTGTGTGTACAGAAACCTTCTATCACACCTTGGCATTAATAATCACCTACAGAGTAGGATCTGGACACAATTATTTTCTCGTTTACTTCATGTTGAGATTCCAGCTATGCTGGGAGAGTAGTTGGAGTATGAACGAATGTGGTGGTTCTTTTGTTTGGTGTCTTTGTGTTTTGCTCAAGCACATAGAAATTGACTGTATAAAAAAGAGAGAAAAATTTTGGTAAATGCATCTTGTGAGTTCTGCCAGAGCTGTCTGGGAGTGATCTCCAAGGTAACCAGGCTTTTCCTGATATAACTCAGTAGCTGTATCTAAAATAAGTGCTGGTAGTGGCTGCGTTGGTGCAGTAGCAAGCAACATCGGATTTTATTGAGCATAAGTAATTAACTCTCCGGTTTTAGTCCAGTGTTTTCTGTAGAGATCATCCATGTGACACAGGCTGTGCCACCTCTCTGAAAGTGCTCAGAATTCACTCCCAAGCTGCCAAGGTCAGAAGAGACCATGTCTTGAAACATGGTTAACTTCTTGGGTTGAGAATAAATCTTTTCTGTGCTTGTCTCCACAGTGATTGCTTTCAGCCAATGAAAAGCAGTATCAGCTTGGTGTGGTGGGAAGCACTTATGCAGACAGAGAAATACATAATAAAGCCTGGAGTTTTGCAGGCTAATAATATACCTCTTAAACATAATCATTTTTTGATGGCTTAAAAGTAATAAAAATGTTGCACTACAGCACCTAACTTTTCTAGTTCTGCTTAGATGCAAGGATTATTTTTATTGCCTTTTTTTATTGTGTGTTCAATCTCATGCAAAAAAGCATATGGATCATAAACAACATGGTATGTTATTTTGGACTTTACAATGAAATGCCATCGTTTCTGTTTGCAAAATCGTGGCATCTCGTCAAATAGCAGTGGCATGACAGACTATAGTGCTTGAGGTAGCTCAGAGCACGTATAGTGTGTCAGGATGTATGGACTGTGTTGATAAAGCTCAATTAGACTGGCTGTCATCCACTTTCCACTTCAGTTTTCCTGTCTGACATTAAATGTTTTGAAAACTTTTTGCATAGGCATAGAAATAAAAGAATGACGCATTCTAAAATAAAACAAAGCTAAGGAAGTGGCTAGCTACCCATGAAGCTCAATATTAATCTAAAACCTCTATTTCCAAATAATGTAATATTCTCAGAATGTTTCTCATTTACCAGAATGTTTGCTGCCTTCATTAAAAAACAAAGGAAAAAAGAAAAAAAAAACAACAATAATAAAAAACAACAACAAAAAAAACCCCAGAAAAACACAAAAACCCCCAAACAAACAAAAAAAAGCCGCCCCAAAATAACTCAAAAAGCCCCCCACCAAAACAGACCAAAACAATATACCAAAACAAAACTAAATTTGGAATGATGGAATCCTCCTTCCCTCATTTATAGCTGATGGTGATTCTTTCTTTTAATGTACAACATGAAAATCTATTGTATAAAAGCTGTTTTTGATATGCCGTGGAGGCTGCAGGTAACCATCAAGCAATCACGAAGCCCTGGCCCAAGGTTTGAAGTCTTGTTCAATCACGAGCATTTGACTAAAAGAAAGTGGCATTAGAGATGGCTAGGCTGTAGTGAGCATAACAGCCCATTTTAACAAGGGGAGCACAATAAAACCAGTTCAGTGGCTGGGCAGGCATTCAGCAAGCAGCCTGAGGCAACGTGTTGTGTCAGGGACTGAGTACAAAGCCTTGGACAGCTGCAGCACAGAGGTTTAATTTATAGTGACGTTGCAGGGTGCGTGCCAAAACTTTCCTCATTCCTAGGGAAACACTTTCCAGTGCATAATCATTCAGTCTTGTAGAGTTCTTTAGAGATGCTGAAGAGCATTTTGAGCCTTTTTTTTCTCAAAAAAAAGATAGCAATGTTCTGTGGTGAGATTGTGGAGGAATTGTCTGTTCACACCTTACTGTCATTTCCGTAGTCACTACAGTAACATCGCTCCCAGATTTTGCTAATAGCGGTATCTTCGTTGCAACTCCTTCTGGAAGAGTAACAGGAGGTTGATTTCACCTTCTTAGCTTTGTCAGCCTCTTCCCATTCAAATAACATTGCAGGCCAAAATCTTTAAAATTTCATTTCTCAGAAGTAATTGCAGGGCTGTTGTGAAATACTGTGCGGAGCTTTCCAAATGGAAGTCCTTGCTTTTTTTTTTTCTTTTCCCTTAGTGCAGT
Organism: Phainopepla nitens; assembly: GCA_013400175.1. Classification (NCBI taxonomy): domain Eukaryota; kingdom Metazoa; phylum Chordata; class Aves; order Passeriformes; family Bombycillidae; genus Phainopepla; species Phainopepla nitens. Next base: position 23,952 of record VXBQ01010982.1, read on the forward strand.
GAAGATTTTTAAAAGGATGCAACAAAACTGAAATATGGTGATTTATAATTCAACAGTTACAAAAAGTATTCTTTTACTAGTGTAAGGGTTTTTGAGAGCTTCCTTTTCAAATCCATATTTGGTACATAAATAAGATACTTAGCTTTCAAAATGGCTAGTTCTACAAATAATTCAATAATGGGATGTGCATAGCATAACATATATTTAAGGTAAGAGATGGTAGTCTAGTGAAGTTGTATCCTTCCACAGTAAAGATGTGTCCTCAGCCCATGTCAGAATGACCTCTTTTATCCATGCTGAGGTTTTTTATTCAAACCATGAATTACAGTGTGGCTGTAGCCTGTCCTTGGTTTAGACTTCATCCCTTGACGCAAGTTACCATTAAAATCTCTTGCCAGAAGATTGTAGAAATTGGTGGCTGGGGCCTGAGAAGACCATGCAATCAAATTTTTGCCTGAGTGGTTAAGGCAGCATAGCCAAATCTGGTGGCTTTAGACCATTTTTGCTCTGCTGTCTTTTAAAAAAATGTTGCTCTGGTGATACAGAGCTGACATGCTGAATTCAAGACTGCTGCCTCGTTTTCCTTCATCTTGGGATAGTCTTGGGAGTCTCGAGTCTTGGGATACTCGAGAAAGCGCAGAGAGATCTGTACAGCCCTATTTTGTGGAGGTTGGTTCAGCACAGGAGCTCCTTGCTAGGACTGTGCTTGTTGGTGAGGTGAAGCACAAGTGAGAGGTAGCAGTTCTGTGTTTTTTTCTTTCTGCTTTCCATCTCTCACTACTGAAGAAAAGCAGTGTTGTCACATATGGTTACCACTTTTAGGGCAGTGTTTGTAGCCTGACTTGGTCCGGGTGCCTATCAGGCTGCACAGACACCAATATGTTGTTGGTTTTTGTTTTGCAAAGCAGGAGAGGGAAGTGGCGCAAAAAAACAATGAAGCTGAACAAATTTCTATTCTGTTACGCTCAGTTTGAGGGTCCCTAGTCTTTTGTTACCAGTAGTGCCTGTTGGGTTATATCTAGGGAAGAGCAAGCACTGAGCAAGTGTGTACAACACTTCTCCTTAATACTTTCCTAGATGCCGAGTAGTTTCTCCTCCAGCAGTTTCCGGCGCATGTGGAAACTCTCAGTCCCTCCCTGAACCCACATAAACCTCTTCTCTGCAACATCTTTGGAAAGGATTTCCACAAGTCTGGTATTTTCTATCTGTTGTTTTACTCTGACCTGGTTCCACCTTCTTGTGATGGTCTCTCATCTGTGCTGAAACAGTTGATCCCTGCCACCTCCACCATGTCAGTGTTTTTTGTCACCTTTGTGTCCCCACTTGGTTTAACTAGGCTGAGGTCCCTTAGCCTGTTTGATCTCCATACAAATGTTGTTTTGGATCATCTTTGCCCTTCTGAAACCTTTCTAGCTCTAATGCAATTTTAAAGAAAGAGACTAATACTTCACATTAATGAATACAGTCCATAGTTGTTCTGTTTCCTTCTTTATGCCTTACCCAATGATTCCTAGCACTTTGTTTTCATATGAATTGGACCCGGACTGGGAAGCGTGGATACATTTCCTGGTTCTCTTGTGTGGTCTCTTGGCTTAGTTTCTGCTGAAACTTAGTTTCTGTCTTTGTTGTTGTGGTTAAGTGAACATACTATTAGAGGAAAACTATACTCGGGGTGTGCTCGGGTGGACTGGCTCTGGTCTGTGTTGCCGAGCAAGGTATTATGTCCTGGGGATAATGGCAACATGGTGTTTTTTAGAAAGACTTCGGAGTAGTTACACCTCAGTCAGTCCCCAGTAGTTTTTCTTTGCTTGCGCTGTCCCGACGAGAAACAAAACTATTCCTGCTTGTCATTTTTCCTTAGTTTTCATGCAAGCATCAGTTTATTTTTCTGGGAGCCTAGCTTGAGTTGTGGGTGGATTTAAACCACCTACAATAAAAAGTGGAGGGTTTTTTATATGACACTGGGACATTACGTGCTTAGTTATGGCATCTCTGCATACCTTCTTAAATGGCACCCTCAATACGATAAGGAGCGGAGTGATAGCAATGTAGTGAATGGTTGCCATTAATCCCAAGGGACTACGTGAAATATTTGAGTAACTGAGGTATTGATGGCTTCTGTTGCACATATTTCAGTAGTGAATTGAAGAGTGCTTTGCATCTTACAGTTGATTACTCTGATTTCCTTTGCAGCGCCTTTTTTCCATTCAGCATTTACACAATACAGAAAATTACATCCTTTGCCACTTAGTGAGGTATATTCTGAATTCATGTGCATTCTTTTCTCTTTCCCAGGTATCTTTAAAGGTCGTCTTATTTTGGTTTCCAAATAGTCCTTTAAAATATTTTTTCCAAGGAGTTTCATGCTATGAAGACACCGGTTGCTTTCAAAGTTTATTAAGGCAAATTTGTAAAGCTGCATTGTTGCAGAAAGGTCTAACAACTTGTTCATTATACTTATTTAGTTTGTAATGATAATGGCCGGGCTGGTGCATTAATGTAGCTTTTAAGAGCAATACCCATTTTTTTTTCCAAGAGAAGGCTTAAGAATATTTATCTTGGAGTCTTCTAGAAAACTGGTCATTTGTGTAATACCTTTAAAATAGCTAGCCAGATGGATCCAGGCTACAGTTGTGCATGTCACATATGTCTAATGCCTTTCCTTCTCCTGGGACCAAACCGTATTACATCATATTTTATGATTACAAGACAGAATTTTGGTGGAACTTAGCCATATGGTTGAGTCATCTGTTCTCTTCAGTTTTGGAAGGATTATACTAGCATCTTCAAAAGACTTTTATATTTATTGGCTTTTTTAACCCATAAAATTTGGAAACCTTCTGCTGTCTCTGGCAATGAAAATGATCTCATTTTCAGCTTATTTATATAATTCTTTGCAGTTATTAACCGAATCTGTTAAAGATGCTGTTACAGGATGAAAAAAAAGGGATGCTTGTATTGTATTTGGGGTTTCCCATCTTATGAGATGGAAGGGAACCCATGAGATAGGTGATGTGGATTCCTAAAAGAAACCAAAATATCAACAAATCCACATTCTTTGCATTTTTGTCATGACTCATAAAGCTCTTAGGTGTTATCTCTTGTTCTATAAAGATTTTAAACCTGTTACAAATCTTTGCTCTCTCTCTGCTTCTCCATCCTTTCCCATGAATTATTGAAAAGCATGTTTAGAAAAAAAGATGAGAACTACTTTGCCACTGATTGGCCATTTGCTCCTGGGAACATGTCTGAATTCAGAAGTTACTCAAAATTGTTGTGTTAGATGCACTCCACGGAATCCAGCATAGCCCTGGTATGCAGTCCCAATCTTTGAAATGTGTTTAGAGTAAACTGATCCTGATGGGGAGCATGGCTAGGGATATTGGTCAAGTCAGTCTTGCTTGTAAGCATCAAGGGGAAAATGTTTTATGGGATTTATGATACTACTAGGGATTTTTCTCTCATGTCAGCCTCTGTGAGAACGATGATGAAATGGTTATAGCTGTAGCAGGGAAGTTTTTGATGATGGGAGAGGGGCTGGTAGCACAGCCAGCCCGCTCACTTTTCCTGGAGTTGTGTGCTCTTTCTCCAGAGAGACCCTAGGGAGTGGAGTGCCCTTCAGGATTTTGTGCTTTATGCATCATTTTATTATAGGTTTTTAATTTGCAGTAGCTTTGTACTGGGGAAGTTGAAAATCTCCATGTTGTTGAGCTGCTGAGCTCTATTACAGAAAATGTGTGTGGATCTTGTGAAGAAATCAGAATATAAACTAGACAACCTGCAGTAGGGTGTCTTGATATAGCAGCACCAGTATTCATGAGAGGGGAAGGGCAGACAAACCACTGGCAGCACTTATCTTGATAACAGGAGAGTATCTTGGTGATTGTAGCATACAAATATAGTCCAGTCTAGGACTAATTACTAGGAGCCAAGTGAATCTTTAATTAAAACAAAAAAGCACGGTGATTGTTCGTAGCTCTTGTCATCTTGTGTGAGCCATGCTAGTGCATTTGGTGAGTTGCAGGCTATGCAAATTAGCAAAAGCACTGTAGTGAAAGGACTGAGTGTTCTAGTAAATCACATACTATTGATAACAATATTCAAATGAGGACAAGATATTGATGTGCAGGTCGGTCCATTTATACTGAGCTGTGGTGGTTGTGCCAGGCAGCAGATAGCTCAATCCCTGATTAAATAGGCAAGAGTTAAAGCCCCAGCATTGGCTTGGGACAGCCAAAACTGAGTTTCCAGGGGCTGCCTGGAGAAAGGTGTGCAAGCTGTGGCTCTGATCAGATGAAAGGCAAGGCCATCCATGCCTGCCGAACAGAAAACTTTGCATGTCATTATTCATGCCTCTAGAGAAATGGAGCTCCTTCTTCAGATGAGGCCTAAGGAAAGGAACCAGGGTGAGTGCCTGCTTGTTCTTTCTCTCCTTTTGCTTCAGGCCTGCCATGTGTGGGCTGTTGATGTTCTGCATACAGAAAGTCTGACGCATAAAAGGCTTGTCTGATTCTCAGTGCATGTGATGTGGAGGATAAACAACGTGGGAAGATGTGGTGGTGTGAAATCTCACATGTTCTTCACTGGCAGCTGAAGTGAATTTTATTTTCATGCAAAACAATTGCTTGCCTTTCCCCATGACTCTTGGATTTACCCCTCATTGCAGTCATGGAAGTAAAAGCAGCTAAGCTTAGCTTGCTTCTTTAATATTTGATTTTGGAAACTGACAAATATTAGGTCTAGAGGTCAATCCACAGCACTAACATTTGTTAGTAGCCTCAGGAAGATCAGACAGATAGTGAAACTTTTTTGCCTTCTTATGTAGTCATGAAGTACTTTTGGAGATTGAGTTGAGTCCTTGAAGACTCCAAACAAAATAATTTCTTGGAATAGGGATTTGTCTCTATGCTTGCACTGTGTTTTCTTTGGCTTTGTTAGGGGTTTCAGAATAGAAGCCTATAATCCCATAATAGTGGTTATGTCCTTTACAAGAATGACAAATTCAACTATAAATAGACTGGTTTTCTACTCTGAATAGTTTTGAAATGTTAATACATATTTTATTATGAATTTGGAAATTGTATTGCTTCCTACAATGGCATTCTAGTAGGTATAAAAATATTGTGAAGTGTTTTTAAAAACATGTAAGATCTTTTCTGGCACCTGTGGAGAATATTAAGATGGTGAAGTTTAGTCAAGTAATGTGCTTTGTCCTGCTAATAGAGGGGACAAAAGGTAGTGACTTTCACTGTGAGCTGAAATTTCATGTAGACATTTGTAATACAACACAATGTGCCATGGTGGCTTGTACCTTAATGAACACAGCTCACAGCAGTACATCTTACATCAGTTCTGGACAGAGTGCAGTTCTGTTTGGTGTTTATTTTTTTTTTTCTTGTCTGCAGCCTTTATGTCTGTATTCCTCTTTGCAGAATAATGGGGAGGAAAAACGAGTAGCAGCTCTATACATCATGAAAATCAGCTTACTGTGCAGAAGTGGTGAGATAATCAATGTTNGGAGCATGCTACTAAAAATCTAGCTAGACATAGTCACCTCCGGTACCCAAACTAGGCTGTAGAATCATAGAATGTGCCAATTTGGAATGGCATCCAATTAGGATTATTGAGTCCGGGTCCCAGCCCTGCACAATCACACCACGTGCCTGAGAGCATTGTCCAAATCCTTTTTGAGCACTGCCAGCTTGGTGCTATGACCACTTCCCTGACCACCCTGTTCCAGCGCCCAACCACCCTCTGGGGAAGAACCTTTTCATGATATTCTAAACCTCTCCTGACACAACTTCAGGCCATTCCCTTGGGTCCTGCCACTGGTCACCACAGAGCAGAGATCAGTGCCTGCCCCTCCTTTTCCCCTCATGAGGGAGTTATAACTGCAGTGAGGTACTTACTCAGTCTCCTCTTCTCCAGGCTGAACAGACCAAGTGCCCTCAGCCACTCCTGACACAGCTTCCCCTCCAAACCCTTCACCTCCTTTGGATGCTTTCTAGTGGCTTCATGTGTGGAATTTAAAAACCTTCCACTAAGGAAGTCATGTCTGTGGCATTAAATGTTGAAATCTAAGGGACTCTTCCTGTCCCTGTCTTGAACCAAGGAGTTCAGATGTGTGCCTTGGTCCTTGGACACAATCTGGTCTTCACAGACCACTAAGAGAGTATTGAGGATTGTCAAGATCATCAACACAGTAGCTGTATAAGCAAACTTTGCTTGCAGACTCAGCATTCTCCCCTATCTTACAGCCTAGTTACCACTGAAATATACTTACCAGACAAAAGGTCACGTTAGATTATCCAGGCAATTTTATTTTGAACCTTTTGATTTCCTCTTTTTCCAAACTGACCGTGAGGCAGTTCTGCAGTGGAAATCCCAAAACTTGAAAGGCTTCATGTGAGTTGCTATTTGACCTTAGTAAGTAACTAAAGTGTGTTGATTAAGTAGATCTTCAGTCTTAAAACTTTGTTAGATGCAGTTTTTTTCATATGTCTCATGCTGATTATCAGTTTCTTTTTTATATTATGTTTTTTATATTTAAGAGTAAGGAGAACCTGAGGATCCTTGGATAACCATTTGAGAAGTGTGGTCATTTTTAAGTCTGTATTTTGACACCCCATGGATTTTTTTGAAGAGAAGAGCTCCCATGTGTCCAGCAGTAATCAGTAGTTTGTTAGATATATTTTAGTTTTAGTGCAATTATTGAGTAATTTCAAGACAAGAACAATTTGAGATCTCTGTAGCTCAGACCTTTAGAACCTTGAGAAAAGACAGAACAATGGGAGATGGTCACTTCAAACAGACTAGATTTAACATCTTTATTTTTAGAAAGTCCCTTGTGTTTTTTCCTGTGTTAAGATAAACATTGTTTCATTTATACAAATATACACAATTAATTCTTGGCTTTACTTTCTTCTGTCTTACTGAGAGTGATTGTTTGCATGTGGTGTGGTTACTGCTACATCCTTTGCTATCTGAAAATAAAGATAAATCTTCAGTTGCTGTACTGATGATGTGTGAGATGATAAACAATGGACAGTAGCTGGACTTATTGCCAGTGCTCTGGCTGTATGCTACTAATGGTTTAGATGTACTTTTTCTTGCTTTGTTCTAATACCTTGCATGTTGTGAGCTTTTGGCTCGTCGCTTTTCCTTTATGCTCAATGGAATGAAACGGCTTATGTGAAAACATCAGTAATTGCTTAAAAGAAAAGAGAACACCTGATGTACCTAGCTGTAAGGTTAGCAGGAAATGCCACTGTTCCTCGAATGCAAAGATTGATTTATCTCTTTAAAAAGGGCTGTAAAGTAGTATCTGAATGAAAAAAAAAAACATTGTGGCCTTTAGTATGAAGTGAAACAAGCAGCATGTGTGAGCTGTGTGCTCACAACCCACACAGAGCTCCGTGTGCCTCTAAAGTCACTAGTGTGGGCCAGCTGTCTTCCTTGGTCTGGGTGAACTGTGTGATGCTCTCTTGGCCTCCCTTGCTGACTTTTGCTCTCAAGCTCTTCACTTTCTTGATCTTACAGAAATGAAGTGTTGCAGTTGAGTTACTAAGTGGCTGCTTTTCTATGCTTCAACTATGCACGTTCCCTTCCTGATCTTGTGGTTACTCTGCGTTCAAAGCCTGACTGAAAGTGTGAAACTAACCACTAGGGTTTTTTTAGAAAAACCCAAACAAACAACAAAGCAAACAAAAAGGAAACAAGAAAAAAAACACTTACAAAACCCCACCAAACTGCCACCAAAACAGACAAAAAACACCCAAGAAACTTGCATGCAAGAAATACAAATATCTCAGCAAAACAGCAAACTTATTTCCACTTTCATTTCCCTCTTGAGTGTTCTTGGAGCACAGCTCACAACCTGTTGTAAATTCCAGTAATCATCTAAGCAAAGTCCGCACTAACTTTTTTCTACAACTTCCCTCCCCCCACACCCCCAGTCCCCAGACTTGTAGTCTCATATGACCATTTTAGTCAGGTCATCTTTCCCCCTCTCTCTTGGTGAAAGACCCTTTCTTTTCTCAGCTTGTCGTCCCCTTCTGCCCGGAAAGTTTCCGGGCAGCCTCGCTGGCTGATAGAAGTGCCCTGCTGAGTGACTTGCTGTTCGGTTGCATTATTCCGGGGTTCAGCATGAAAAAAATGGTTTGCTTGGATAATAATCACTTCTTTATCTACAGAAGCTGCCCAGTGAATGGGTAATTATCAAGGTTTGCTGACAATCTGCCGTTAGCCTTTTGTTACCGTTCCTTGTCCATTCACTCCAACTGCTTCCTGCCTTCCCTGTCGTGCTTTTTATCTCCGATTCAAATGGAATTCTTGCTCTGACACAAATACAGTCTCCAGTATCAAACAGACCTCATGCAATTCGCATGACCAGTTACCCGAGCTAGGCACCATAGTTCAAGAAGCAAGAGGAGGGCTACAGACTGATGATTCTGGTTGTAAAATGTGCACTGGTTACTTGCATTTCTGCCATTTCCACCTTTAAAGAGTGGCGTGTGTAACCTTGTGAGCTGCAAATGTTTCATCTTCTTATGTAAATATAATTAATGTTATTAGCCATCAGTCACCTAAAACAGGCAACATGGAAGGTCGAAGCTGGAAAAGGCTCGGTTGTAGCAATTAGTGACATTTAGATCATATCACTATGAATACTTTGAAAGCCATTGTCACGCTTTGCTTTTCTGACAACTTAATTAGCGGTCTAGACCTTACTCGTGGTGAAGTTAATGAACACAGCATCTTTTGGCATGGCCTTTCAGGGCGCCGCCTCGGTCGGGTGCGGTGCGGCAGAGGTCAGCTTGCGATGCCGCTGTGCCGTGTCTGTGCCGAGGGCAGGCTTTGAGAGTCACAGCAAGGAGCTGGAGCCACAGCAACTGAAAGGAGCCTGGGAGGCAGCAGCTGCTGGCATCTGCTGAGCTCTGAATGTCCTGGGAGAAGCTGCTGCAGACTGAAATAAGCTGTTGCTGATAAGGTCAACAACATCCTGCCATTCTGCAAGTGAGATTGCCGCTGCCACCGCCCAAGCTTGCTGCTGGCAAATACTACCTCTAAATTACAGATGGGAAGGCCGGGAAAGGCGTAAGCTCCTTACCTACATGCCACTGGTTCCTAAATTATAGTGTTTTCAGATAAGCCATTCTTTCGAGAAAAAGTGTCATCTGTTGTTTCAACTTCAAGGGATCTTTTGTTTACTGAATGCATTCAGTACAATGAGATTGTTCTTGTTTTTAAAACTATCTAGGGAAGTCCAGCACATGTGGACTTCTGAGGATGACCTTGTGATGTAGTTATGTTTGGTGTCTTTACCATGCGTTTGTTTGTGACGCCAGTCTTGAAGTATTCCTTTCCTTTTCAGACACTGCGTTGCTGAGTTTGAAATTATCAGGAATTTCAATTTGCTACTCAGCTTCCCTGCAGTTCTGATTTCAGTGGAGATAACATAACTCTGTCTCCACTAGGTTTGCAACAATGCAAGGTCACTTAAATCATCTCCTGTAGGCTGCATGCCAAAGATAAAGAAACAAAGTTGTTGCCAGTTAATGTTTGCTCTGGTATTTGGTCATGGAAAACGTTGTACAAGTGCTAAGTAGAACTATCACCTCTTGTTATATGTTATTTCTTGCATGATATGTGCTGGTAATGTCAGACAATTGAGGCTTAACAGCCTGATATGGTGGGGATGAAAAAAGAATATGTACCTTTTTTGAATATGTTTTGATTCCTCTGCTTCTCTTCTGGAAAGGAAATTGTTCACTTTATGACAGAGAAAACAATGTATAAAACAGCTAGGGCAAGCTTTAACTCTATAGGAAAATAGGCTTTGATATGAAGGTTTCTCTTTGGACTCAAAATCTGTCAACTTGTCAACATGCTGTGTGTGATCCCAAATATGAAGGGTTTTTACCAGATGGTTTCAGCCCCACGAGTATGATAAGTACTTTATTAGTATCTTGCAACGATAAAATTGGAAATAAATTGTGCAGCGAGAGCTTACAGGAGACTCGACATCTGCCAGTGCAGTTGCTGTTGGTAACTGCTGCCGAAGTTTGTGCTGGAGCCCTGGTTTTGAGAGGTCATCCTGACAGTGATCACGGAAGGTGGTGTGAGCGCACTGCATTGGCTTGAGTATTGCCTTTTTAATCACTAATCATGAACTGGTGGTGTAGATCAAGTCAATCAAGTTCTCTGCCTCACTTCATTAACACTGACCACACAGCGCCCTGTGCAGGAGGGGCTTTCCCTCCTAGGCGTGGCTACCTCTGTGCTGCCAGCTCCTTTCTCAGGTTCATGAGTGTTAACATCATGAAAAACACTGAACTGTTACCAAGGAGGTGCTTCTGAGTGAGGTCCTACAGCACGCTTTTCCATCTGAAAACTGAAAATCAAGAATAAAAAGCATGCTTGAGAGGGATGTTCAATGCCACCTGATGTTTGAATTTTGCCATGCCATCCTTTCAGCTGTCAGTGTTGTATCTTGGGATTTATTAAGGATGACAGATTATCTGATCTCCTGCACATTAATAGGAAAATGTTTACTATTTTTGGGCATGACTGAAAAACACCTGTTTTATCCAAAAACTTGCATGTCTTGAGCTTTGATCAGATTACTTTGTCTCTGCGTATGTAATACTCATTATTGCTACCTATAGTGAACGCTATACACGTTTTTAAAAACCCAAACAAACAACAAACTAACTCTTCCCCTTCCCCCAAACCTGAAGTAGTAGTGAGTGGAGCACTGGCTGTGGTATGTGAAGCTGAAATATGGGTTTCATCAATTTTGCATGTGTTCACAAGCCATTGTTATTGCAAAATGTTAATTGTTTGAAGGAAGGCTGTTGATAACTGTTTGGCATGTAGCCTACAGGAGTGGGGGGTGTCGGGTGTAGTGTGTAGGATGGGGGTGGAGGTGAAGAGAACTCACGTGTGCAGTTTTTTCTAGGATTAGAATCTTCCAGATGCATTACGCATATGTGTTTATGGTGAGATTCTCTGGTTTGGGATTATTTTTTACCAAAATGCTATAAACCCAATTGACTAACTTGTGTATTTGCAGCAGTCCTAACATAAGCAAAAAATGTCTCCAAACAAAACAAAAGAACTCCCAGGTTTATGAGTGATGAAAAGTACCTGCTTAGCTGTTGGTTTTGTTGCTCTTGTGGTATAGTAAAGATTTTCCCTGAAGACTTGTGCTGATATTTTGTACTAACCTTGACTTTGAAGTGCTCTGGGTGGGTTGGCTCAGAATGTTACATGTGGAGACCTCTCTGAGGTAAAATAAAACACTTTTTTTTGTTACCTGAATGAGGGAGGGGTTTATCAGAACTGAAGCTTCTCAAGGGCTCTGTGGTGGATGGTGCCGTGCTATTTGGATGAGATCTGAAAGCAAGGCAAGTGAGGAATCTTTAGATGGAGGGGGCAGGATGTGGCACACAGCTGAAGAAGGGGCCTTACAGATGTGTCTGAGCAGCTTGGAAAAGTGGAATGGGATGGTTTGGGACTGCAGCCGAGGAAGCCTGACTCAGTGGGTTTATGAAGTTAAGTTCTCCAGTTCTGCTGGCCATCCTGTACTCCTGGCAGAAGAGAGCATCTCCCATGTGCCTGTTCTCCAGGAGAGACAAATGCTAGTGCTGCATGACGGGTGTCAGTTCAAGGTGGCTTGTACAATGAACAGTAACAGGGAGTGCCCATGTTTTGCATCATCCCAGCAGAAATTACCTCCCAAGTCTTCGGTGTATACTTGATGATGTGTGACTTGTGGGGTCAAAACCAGGCTAATATTATGAGAGATTCCAAAAATGTAACGTAATGCAACGGTCACTGCGTCTGCTCAGAAATCTGGGTTTTCTGATTTGCTATGGACAGCAGCACCAGTGCAATATTTGATTGCATGAGGCACTTTAAAAGCCCTACTGACTTAAATACCTCCGACTTTCTTGCCAAATCCTGGGTACAGTGTCTTTCTGGGTGTCAAATGTATTCTCTGTCCGTCAAGATTTTTCTTCACCTGAAGAACATGGACAGTAGGGCTACAGTTCCATATTGAAAAGGGTTTTTGAGAGTCTATTGTGTGCCATTTATTTTATTAGCTGTACCTTTAACTTTTGGAATGCATTGTACAGTGCTGGTTTTTGAGCACAGTGGGGAGGAAAAAACCAGTTTGATCCTATCAGGAATATTTGAGCAACAGTTGATGCCTGCATATTTGTTTCTTCTGTGTGAACAGATTTATGCATAATTTCGTTTCAAAAATAACCCAAGGTCTGTAAATAGATTTTTGTAGCTCGCATAAAATTGACATTTCATCCACAATTATAATGATGACACATTATTGATGCCTTAGAATGGAATCTTTATTGCTTTCATGAAAAGATTAATGACTTTATGTGAGCAATAGAGTGTGATGACTTTTAAACATCTTGGGTAGGACACAGATATTTTAGTTTATAAAGCATAACTCTGCTGCACAATGATGAAGAGAAACTGTGTATTCCTTTTTTTTTTTCTAGGAGCAAAACAAAGTTTCAGGTACAGTAGTGTAATAGATGTTAAAGATGCAGTTGCAAGAACTAATATAAGTGGATTATAGGTATGTAGTAGAAGATATGTATATGACAATCTTTAAACTTACTCATTCCTATAACATCTCTGAGTCGAAAGAAGAAATACTAATTAGATATAGAACTGAAAAGAGGGATCTAAAATAACTGCCAAATACAGATCTAGCCTAGCCACCAGCCTCTACCACATTCCTCTAGGCAGGAAATGGAAATAATTTTCCAGCTCTGTGTGAAAAATAAAGAAATGTACACTGGTAGCCTTTCTTTGGCGCTGAGATACATCTGATGCTACCGATGGATGGTAGGGTCACTTAATGACTTGTCCAAGTTCAGTTCTATTTATTTCTTAAGTATGAGGGAATCTTTTTAGCTGTACAGACAAGTAGGCAGCAGTTTTTATTTGAGGCATCATTAAGTCTTTCCTTAATTGCGTTTATGTGTAAGTGTTCATTTTAGGATACCAGAAAGGATATGATTGAAAATTACAGTAAAGACAAGTTAAAGAATCTGTTCTTGTAAAAGAGTAATTCCATATGTCTTAAAATGTTTTACAGTTGGCATGAACATCGCTCTGCATCATCAGAATCACTTTCAGAATACTCCAGGGTTCTCCATTCAGTATCTGAGTATCTCCTCAGTGCAGCGTCCACACTCTGTAAATACTGAGGGGTAATTTGGGACACAACTGTGTTCATTCCTATTTGGTCTGGGATTTTAAGGATAGTATAATTGTAGATGAATACAGTTACCACAGCAACTTCTCAAAGGGAAAATTGACACTTTATCTCAGATATTTGATAAATATGGGAGTCAGTATTTGTGGGCTTACGTGCTTGTACCAGAACACTGAATATTGGATGATATGTTAATAATGTTTAAATTTAATAGCTGACTATTGGAGGTATATTAAGGAAACTGCTTCTTGAAGATGTGGCTATTTTTGTACTCTAAAGCTGAATGTTCTTCTGAAAGCTGTTGTGTCAAGGATTTTCAGCAGGCCTTAATCTTAATATTTTCCTTTAGTTTATTTTATTTCATGTTTCAAGAGTAAATTAGTAATTTCAGGTCAGGAAAAAAAATCTTAAGTTAGGTGCGGTGTTTTTTTTCTTTGAAGTAGAGGTTAGTATTGGATTGGATGTGTGTGTAGATTAAGGTTGATTCATCAAATAGCCTGTATTTAAGTATCTCATATGACTGAATAATAAAAAAGCTCAAAACCAAGTAAAATTCCAAAACAAAAGACATACTGCCAAATAAAAAGTGTTAACTTTAAAGTTTTTTTATTTACAAGTAAGATACATTTTTTTTAACATCTGCTTTTAATAATAGGCTGCCTTTAAAGCATGAAATTCCCCAAATGCAGGATAGGCAATGAGTCTCATTTTGGGTGGAGCCTGCTGCTTGGCTGGCCACTCATTGTCATGGAGTCTAAATATTGCTTAGAGAAACAATTTTTTTTTTTTAATGATGTCATTAGTGCTCCAGAGTCTATAGAAATTTATTGCAGTGCCATAAGAATAAAGGGTATAACCTGCTGGGTGTGCACTGACCCACCTGTCATTCCACTGCCATAACAGACTGCAGTTGCTCTGTCTCCATGCCACTTCCTTTGACAGAGCTGCCATTCATACTCTTGGTTCAAGGTGGTGTTCTTTTAGCTCTTGTCTGCTCTCCTTCCCACACTGTGCTCTCCCTAATGGTTCTTTTAATTTGTTTTTAAAATAACTTTTAAGCTGGAACACTTTCCTCCTGTTCCTCCTGTTTCTCAGGGTGTGAACAGCCTGTGGGGTTAGTTCATATCAGTGTGCACATCATACACTTTTCCTCACAAGCCCAGACAGAGAAACGTCAAAGTTTTTATGTATCTGGAGGAAAAAAAAGTATATATAGAGCATCAGGACAAGGTGTCGGAGGTGGTGGTGGTTTTTAATTGTTTTTAATTAAGCTGAGTATTTATCAAGGTATGTATTAACATGAATTCAGTAATTCCAGAAGTTGCGCACAAATCAAGGGCTCATGAACAGGCAGTCATACTGGAGATGAGTTGACTGATGTCAAAGCCACAGCTGTTGAAGTTAACTCTCTTGAGTGTAGCAGGGCGCTAACACTGGTTCAATACAGCTTTTAACGGCACCAAATTGTTTTTCCTGGAGACTGAGCACCGTTGTTTGTCCAGACTAGAATGCATGTGTGCAATTTCCAACTCCTTTTCCAGAGCTGATTTTGCTGTGATCACATGGAATACAGAAGCTTAACTCTTGTTACTTCTTTGTGCTAAGAAAACTCTGTTTTCATAGGATCTTGTTAGATGCAACTTGTAAGTCTTTTAGAAGAAATAGGCCATTGTCCTGATCGTTCAGAGGAGGAGGCAGAGTCATCAAGTTGGGAAGTCATGTCCTATTCCTGATTCAGCTGCTGAGAGGGATCAAAAACATTTAGTGGATTAGGTTTGGAAAGATCTGAAAGTAGGGTGGTTTTCTTTTCTTTCAGTAGCACTGTGTGAGTGGTTTGTTTGTTTTAAACACCAACACAGGGGATAGAAAAATATAGCTAGCTGCAGTCTGCAAAGGGCAGTCTCTTAACCTATTAACCTCTGAAAAATGTGAGCTGGGAAAAGCCTTTAATATGGAAAGTTTTGGCTGGTTTGGGTGGTAGGGTGGGGTCTGGATAAAATGAAGCACCTCATTGCTTATCCATGTGATGTATGTGGTGAAGGTCCAATGGGACCAGTACAGCTCTGAAATGGAAACCAGGACTAGAAAAATAAAAGAGAATTTTTGAAAATACAGTAAGAAAATACGGTATTTTTTTTCATGCACTACTCATCTACAGAGTTTTCAAGTTACAGTTCATCTTCAGTCATCGCTTAGGCCCTGGCTTAAGCCATCAAATCCTTGGGAACCGCTGCTGCACGGCTTGCAGATTACTTTTATGCAGCTTTGCCTGTGCCATTTCTTTGGGTTGGGCTTTTGTTTAAGCTTTCAGTGGAGATAAATGTGTGCAGGATCATTCTGGAGAGCCTGTACACAGAGCTGGAACTGATAGTATTTCTCCTTTCTTTCCCTTTTACTCAGACCAACGAGTGGAATAAGAATGACGACCGGCTGCTGCAGGCTGTGGAGAATGGAGACCCTGAGAAAGTGGCTTCACTGCTGGGTAAAAAGGGAGCCAGTGCCACCAAACAAGATAGCGAGGGCAAAACTGCGTAAGTCCAACCTAAACCTGTGATTTAACTTGTGGAAGACCCCAGCCCTAGAAGCATGTGCCACTTCTGTGAATTAAAAACCAGATACTAGCCTGAAAATGAAGGTTTCTTTTTCTTCTGAAGTGCAACACATTCCGCAAGTCTTGATCTGTAATTCTGCATTTAAAATGCCATTTCAAATCGTAAACCCATTGAGGTAACTTGAAGGTTAACGAACTGCTGTGTAGAATGGGACCGTTCTAGGACAGGGTATTTTCGAACTTCATGGCACTCTGCAGATTGCACACTCCAAAAGATATTAATCTTTGGGGATATTTTTTTCCCCATGGAGATTACTTTAATACGACAGAAATTAAGATATATTTTCATACTAATGGCTTTGACTGAACTCGAACTATGGTGACAGAGTTTTAAAATCCTGAAGATGCTGAGGATTCACTAAGTGTTCCTTGTTTTGATTGAAGTGTGCTAATGAAAGTTTTGTGTAAACAGGATTCCTTTTGCTATATTTTTCATATATAACATTTTCATCTTCTGTTCTTCACCTTGTCATCTCTGAAGATTCTGAATTGTGGAAGATATGATTCCACTAAAACTACAGCCAAAAGATTGCTATCCTTTCACTTTTTTCCATATGGCACAGAAAGATGATTCAGTGGATAAGTGAGAAATAGGCATCCTGTAACAGAACCAAAACCTTGATAAAATTCTGGATAGATGTGGGCAAAGGAGTTCTTGGAAGGGCACCACAAGGTAGTTTAGTCTTGGGAAGGGCAGCACCAAGCAGTTTATACCAAACTCTAGTTCTAATAAATTATGTCTGGGTTACATTTATTGAGTCATACTCTGCTTCTTTCTTGGTCTGGTTCAATTTCCTACATCTGCTCTATTTCTGCTCTGGAAACTGAGTGATGGATTGACTCATAATGACCTACAATTTCTTACTTCTACTACCAAGTCATCAGTTACGTCAAGCGGGCTTTCTTCTTCATACTTTAATAGGTTTTTAATTTTTAAAAGTTGCATACATGTGTTTTTCTTTTGGCCATTGAATCTTCAGAATTACAGCTATTAAAAAAGCATTTCATGTTTTTACAATCAACATAACTTCAGACCTCGATTCTTAAGGTCTTCTTAAGCTGCACTCTGTATAGAGTCTATCCAGTGTAGCGCCTACTTTGCAAGTTCCATGTATAAATTGATTCTAAGGCTTTTTCTAGGGAACTACCCAAGACTGAGTTTATCAGTATCTCTTAAATCTAAGAATAGGTAGGTATAGCTAGGTATTGGTGCAATGATTTTTCGGCTTTACATAGTTACAATTAAAAATTCCTGGTTTTGTTCTTTATTTGCAGCTACTAAGAAGTCAGTAAGCATATATTTATATGAATGAAGCTGTTACTAATAATGCAATTGCAAATACTTCTTTCAATTGCTTGGAACAAATGTGAGTTTGTGCTGTAAAGATCTCTGCTGCTTCTTGTTCTGTATGCTCATTTAACTGTCATTTACTTTTAAAATTTTTTCTGTGTCGTGGTTTAAAAGGCAGCTTGAGAGAGAAGAAAGAAAAGCAGCATTGCTGTGATGCAGAAATACAGCATGTCAAGTCTCATTCCATTTCCAGTGCTTTGGGAAATTTAGCAGATCTGCTGTTATTTCTGGCTACGTTTTGAAAGATAGAGACTGACAGGTGTGGAAGCAATGGCACTAACCTGGAGAGACATAGCTACCAAAGGTGGCCCAGAAATGTTCTCCAGCATGTCTTATTAATACTGGCTATGTCTTTTTTGTGGTTTTTTGGTGTGTACAAAATGGAGCACAGCCATCATTTCTGTATAGAATGTTTCTCCTATGTAGTGTGATGCCAGCACTTCATTCCTGCTGTATGTCTGGGTGCCTGACACAGCTGCATTTGCCTGGCCTCAGAAGCTCTGTTTAGAGGAGTAGACCTTTCTGCAGCCCAGCACTGAGGTCTGTTGGTGTGCTGCAAGAGCTTGGTGCTGCTTTGTTAGCTACCCCATCTGTAACACCAGCAACTCCTGTGCTGGGAAATGACAATCTGCATAGGGCTTTTTGGGAGAGCTGTCCACCCTTGTGCTCAGATTTCACAAAATCACAAAATGGTTTGGATTAGAAAAGACCTTAAAGTTCATCTCATTCCAGTCCCTCTGCCACGAGCAGGGACATCACACTTGGCCATGCAGCTCAAAGCCCAATCCAACCTAACCTTGAACACCTCAGGATGGTTCTTCCACAACCTCTCTGGGCAACCTCTTCCAGTGCCTCCCCCCTTTCACAGTAAAGGATTTCTTATTACTACCTCATCTAAATCTACCCTTTTTCTGTTTGAAACCATTCACTTTGTCCTATCTCTATATGCCCTTGTAAAAGGTCTCTCTCCAGCTTTCTTGTAGGTTCCCTCTTAGGTACTGGAAGATGCTACACAGTCTCTCCAGAGCCTTCTCCCATGAGCCTTGCACACGGAAAATAAGGCAGTGATTGGTGACAGCCAGCATGGCTGTAAAGGCAAATAATGCCTGGCAAATTTGTTGGCCTTCTGCAGTTGGGTCACAGCTGGGGCACATGAAGGAAGAGCAACAACATCATCTGCCTGGACTTGTGGAACACTTGACACTGTCCTGCACAACACCCCTGTCTACAGTCAGGAGAGATGTGGGTTTGCAGGACAGACCAGTGCTCCCTCTCATGAGCACAGAGTAGAGAGGCAGAATCACCTCCCTTGACCTGCTGCCCACAGAATTATTTTGATGCAGAGCAGGATATGATTTCTGGGCGGTGAGCTGACATTGTCAGCTCATGCCCAGCCTCTTGTCTACCAGCACCCCCAAGTCCTTCTTGGCAGGGCTGCTCTCTGCCCATTCTCAGCCTGTGTTTGTGCTTGGGTTTGCCCTGACCAGGTGCATCACTTGGCCTTGTTGAACCTCATGAGGCTCATGTGGTTTCGCTGGTTACATTTTAGGAAGCTGTCTGCAGTGCCATGTGGGAAGGGAACTCTTTGGATGAGTGTTCTATTGATCCCTGTGAGCATATATTGATGCATTTGTTTACTTAGTTAGGATGAAGCTGACTAACCAGAAGAACGTGCTGCATTCAATTATGTAACAGAGTTCATCATGTGATTAAAGACTTTGGAATGTGCTTGAAAGCAAAAAGGAGAAACAATTACACATTGCAATACAGGTTTTTTAGCTCCATCATTGTCTGTACCCTTAAGGTGTGACTCGTTTCTTGTAAGACTTTTATTTCTCATTCTTTTTGTTAACAACCCTACAAACAAAATTTTCAATACTGTCCAGATTTTTTACATATAGTAATATAGTGCATTACTTTAAACAGAAGGTGGAGAGGATAATTTTTCATGCCTAGAGAGGTACTTCTAAGTTTTTATTTTATAATTTGATGACTTCCAATTATAAAATGCTTGAACTGAAAGGAACAGAGACCAGAACCGAGCATATTCTTTATTTGTCCTGTAGAGTACTGTATGTATCATCCCACTGAGTCCTGCTACGATGTGCTCCAGCTTTGGCTCAGTTTCGGACATTATCACCTGAATCTCCTCTTTGTGCTCTCTTTAGTCTCTGTCATTTAGGTCCTTTACTTTGTGACTTGTCAACATGCAAAAAAATGGAGGTGCTTAAAATAATGAGGTCTAGGTACCTCATTAATTTAAGGTATTAGTATTAAGGTAGGTATTTCTTAGAGATAATAGTTACAAAGTTTCATTAGAAGGTTTTATTCCTCAGCAGTATCTCTTAAAAAAAGGTACTTAAAAACCACCTTGTCAGAGTAATGAAGTTATAGTTTTTTAAGACTCGCTTGACTTTCCACACCGTCACCCTGCCTTTGACTAAGTTCTTTCTATAACAATAAATCACTTTTAAGGCCATGGAGCAAATCCACCTTTGGCATAAGTTGACACAGTCCCATTGTTGCTCCCACTTACATAGCACAGACTATTGCCAAGCACAGTTGTAATAGAACCTATCTGGAAATCTGACTCTGTCATTGTAGTCTTACTTTGCCAGATAGGTTGGTTGTTTTTTCTTTTGGTCCAGCTTCCTTAAACAACAAAATGGGGGTTTCCAGCTTGGAATTTGATCATTTAAATCCACTTAAACTAACAAAAAGGGTTTTTGAAAAAGATCCCTTGCGGGAATGATAGGATTGGATTCATTCATGTGCTGCACTTTCCACAAGATCAAGTGTTCAAGTGGGATGTTATTTTAAGAAGCTACTGCCATTGTTGAGGGGAAGTGGAGGGATGGGGGTGGGGGAATGATTTTGGAAAGGATTTACAGTTCATAAATGGTAGCACTTCCTTGTCCTGAAGTTATTTTGTCAGTGTGCCAGTCCATTACTGCCATGTTTGCATGTTTCTGCAAGGTACTAAACTAGAATTAAATGCTTTTGGCTATTAAGTGAAACAATAGATCTCTGTACATTTTTTTTTGAACTGCAACTGAATCACCTGTTGTTTAATAAAATTACTCTAAGAATAGTACAAAAAGCTTTAGAAACCTCTGCAAATTTGCTCTTTAAGGACTCTTTCACAAAACTACTGCCAATAGCAGTTACTAGAAAAGATATATTTTCATTTGAAAGAGACTGTTCATGCCTTGGAGGCTGAACTAAAAATAAATTTTGGAGCATATTCCAACTGCAAATACTTGATATTTATTATGTACATAGTATTCATTTTTGTTTTCTTCCTTTCGGATCTTACTGTATAAGGAGGTGGGGGTCAGTGGCATGAAGAATATCACTTTTCAAAAAGTAGATAATGTTTTAATTACCTTTGAGAGAGAATGTTTCCTCGTATGTAATAATATTTACCTTAAAAGAAGCTATTAGCAGAATACATAGAATGGTAGAAGAATCTGAGTTGGGTGGGACACACAAGGATCATCAATGTCCAAGTTCCTGTCCCTGCACCAGACCCCCCGACAGTCACACGGTGTGCCTGAGAGCATTGTCTAAACATTTTGAATTCTGTCAGGCTGGTGCTGTGACCACTGCCCTGGTGAGTCTGTTCCAGTGCCCAATCACCCTCTGAGCAAAGCACCTTTTCACCTTTTCCTGATATCC
>VXBQ01010982.1:45775-63129 GCA_013400175.1 Phainopepla nitens
TATTTAGACTGTTCGAAAGTCTTTGAGAGAGGCCTTGTGGTGACATCAGTCATCTCTCTGGGTGTTCTCAAATGAATCCCATCAGACCCTAAGATTTATAAGGATCCAACTAAGGAGCAGCAGATCCCACACAAGTTTCTCGTCAATGGAGCATTGATCATTCTTTCAGCTGTGGTCCTCCAGCTCAGGCCACTGGGACCCCCTTAGCCTGTTGTCAGTGTTGAAGACAGGCCTTACACATCTCTGCCTTGTCTGTGTCTCTGTTTGAGAGGTGTCCATCCTCATCCTGTAACAGGCTGATCTTTTTTCTGCCCTGCCTTTTGCTATTAAATGTATTTAAAAATAACTCTTTTTGTTATCCTGCACAGTTCTGGGCAGCTTCAACTCCAGCTGGACTTTGGCCATGTGAATTTTCTCCCTACAGTGGCAGCAGCATCTTTATATTCTTCCCATAGCACCTAACCTAAACCACAAAGTGGACATAAACCTTCTTTTTTTCACCCTATTTCCAAGATAAGATCACTGCTTAGCCAAGCTGGCCTTCTGCCTTGACTTCCAACTCTTAGGAATTACCTGATCCTGTGCCCTTAGGAGGTGATACCTAGAAAGTGACTAGCACTGATGGGGCCCATTCAAAAGCATTTTCTAAGGGGGCCCTACTCACTAGCTCCCTGAGCATCCTGAAGTCGGCACTCCTCATGTCCAAGGCTGAAGGTTTGCTGGCACTTCATCTCCTGTCAAACAGAGATTCTAAACTTGATCACTTCGTGCTCTCTGGGGCCAAGATTGCCACCAGTCTCCATTCCTGAGACACACTATCTGTTAACAAGCCACAAATTGCCCTTTAATAGCCAGCACCATGCACCCAGGGCATAAATCCAGTGGAGATTTGACACTGACAGTGGACAGTGGAGGCCTGATGGAAGTCACACCATCACTGGGTGCTGCTGTGCCCAACATGCTGTCACTTCACTATAAACTGGAGTCCAAGGCACTAAAGTGTCAATGCCTACCATTGGCATTGCCAGTATTTTTTTTTTTATTTTTTCCGTTACACTGGAAGCAGAGTGCAGACCACAGTTTGCTTTCACCTGGAGAAGGATCCAGTACATGTGGAACTGGTAGCCCCAGGGGTGGAAGCACAGTCCCACCATCTGCCATGGACTGATCCAGGCTGCACTGGAAAAAAGCAAGACTCCAGAACACTTACAGTACCTTGATGACATCATGGTATGTGCAAACACAGCAGGGGAAGCTTTTTTGAATGGGGAGAAGATGATCCAGGTTCTCCTGAAGGCTGGTTTTGCCATAAAGCTAAGTAAGGTCAAGGGACCTGCTCAGGAAATTCAGTTTTAGGATCAAAAAGGGAGGATAGAAGTAGTCAGATTCCAGTGGGCTTGGCCAACAAACAGCAGCTGTGTCCCTGCCAACCCAGCAGAAGGAAGCTCAGGCTTTCCTAGGCACTGTGGGGTTGGGAGAATGCATACTCCAGAGCACAGTCAGATTGCCAGCCCTCTCTATCAAGTGACATGGAAGAAGAATGATCTCAAGTGGGGCCCTGAACAAGAAGAAGCTTTTGAACAAATTAAGCAGGAGATTGCCCATGCAGGAGCCCTTGGGCCAGTCAGAATGGGCAGGATGTGAGGAATGTGCTGTACACTGCAGCCAGGGAGAATGGTCCTTCCTGGAGCCTGGGACAGAAGGGACCTGGAGGGACTCGAGGGTGACCTCTTGAATTCTGGATACAGAGGACTTGAGGCCAGCTACACCCCAACAGAGAAGGAGATTCTGGCAGTTTTTGGAGGGGTTCGAGCTGCCTCAGAGGTGTTGGGCACCAAAGCACAGATCGCAGAGCTGAAGGCTATCCTGCTGGCCTCACATATCGCTGAATGAGAGAAATGGACAGTGCTCTACCTCTACATTGACTTGTGGATGTTGCCAACACTCTGTGGTTGTGTCTGGACTGACAGAAAAGGACCAATTGGCAGTGCAGAGGGAAACCCATCTGGGCTGCTGTGGCAAGACATCACTGCCCAGATAGAGAAGTTGGCTGTAAAAGTGCATTGTGTAGATGCACATGAATGCAAGAGTCAGGCTACTGAAGAGCTGTACATCGATTTGATCTCTGAGGAAAAAAAAGATTACTTTACTTTTATCACAGTATTTAATTTCTGATGGTCCAGATGGTCACAATAATGTCTAGGTTTCTGAACATGGACAAAGTAAGAAAGATCAGAGCGATCTCAACCTTTGTTTTATCTCTAGCCAACAGATGGCTGAAATCTGTTTCTTATTCCAAAATTTCTTGTAAAGTTTATTTCCATGGGAGATCTGGGTGTAAAAGCTTTTGTCTCTCTAAATCTTTTCTGAAGTTCTTTTTAGGTTCAAATCGTGATTGTTCATTTTTTTGTCCCCTCCTTTGCCCTGCAGCATTGTTAGGGATATAATTTAATTAAGATGTTGATATTAAGTTTCCTGAAAAATTGTTTTCCACTTTAGACAAATGCTCAGAAATGCTAATGAAACTCTAGGCCATGGTTGGATGAATGTGTCCACTGCCAGGATACTAAATTGAGCTAATTAACTTTCTATTATGTTCAGTATGAGCTGATAGTTAATGTACGGTGAGAGGGAATGCTTTTATCTTCACAACAGAGAAGCAATACTTAACTTTGATTTTATAATTTGGCGATACATGAAGAAATCCACACTGCCTACAAGCAACGCTCTATTGACAATCATGCAGGCTTTTAAATAAGATCCTTGCAGTGGAATTCATGATAGTGGTTTGTTCTTGGCTCTTGACTGAAACTGTGTAGACCATTTCTGATGGTTTTGACCCTCACTTGACCCTTCCAACTAGAGTTGGAAAATTTAATGATCCAGTTTTTAGTTCTTGCCTACACTTTTGATAGGATTTGAAATTAACAGCATCCAGGCTCTATTACACACATTTTTAAAGCAATTTTTATAAGACATTGTAGCATTTTTATACCTTCATGTTGTTAGGAAAAAAAGAAGAGAAGGGACCATCTTCTGAAGAGACAGAAATTAATCATCTTTAGCTGTATTTCAGTTACAAAGATCCTAAACTTTTTACTTTATCTCTTTAGTGATTTCCTATGTTGTAAATCAGACAAATTCCATGTATTTAAAGAACAAACTCCCTACTCCATATAAAGTTCTCTGAGCATTGAGAAGCCTCCCAATGGGTTTTACATCTTACATGCATGGGGCTTTGTGCAGATGATATCTAAAGTTCAAAGACGAAACAATCAGTCTGCAATTTCTTGTAGGAGCCAGATTGTGTCTTTTGTTCTATATTTGCTTTTTCACACAGCCAATGGCTATTCTAAAGAACTTCTGTATTTCATTGTCTTTCAGTGGGGCTGGCACCTCAGAGGGAAGCAAATCCTCTTCCGAAGGGCCCTTGTACTCTTGTTTGGGAAGCGTGTGAGCCTCCTGCCCACAGGCAGGATCAGCCAAACCTGTAACGCAGCATCAGGCAGCCACTGGAATTCCCTGTTAACGCAGCTCCATTTGCAGAGTTGCCAAATACCCAAATTTTGCCAGACCTGGCCAGCTTTCAAGAAGTTTGTCAGTTGCTTGGACCAGAGCACAGCCTGGATGATTGGGAGTTTTTGTATGCCTGGGTTGAAACAGCTGCAGTTTGGCCCCTGCGGAGGCAAAACCCAGCGCCCCACTTTCCCGTGGGGAATGCTGTGGCTGCTCCCTGCACTTGTCCCATCTGAGCTGGCAGGACAGCCATGAGGGAAGCGTGCCTCTCATGGGTTGGGCCAGAATCAGCCTCTTCAAGGCCGGAGGGGGACAGGGTTAAGGCTGCAGTTGTTTTTCAGATTTGTATCTACATAATGGGCTGCAGTTGTTTTACATGTTTTTCAAAGACTTATGCAACCAAATGAGCTGTATGTGTAGATTTTAATTATACCCACTGGCTGTTACTGGCTTAAAAATGTACTCTAATCTAGGAAGGGGAACAGACAGCAAAACAGAGCAATGTGCAAATACTGAATTTACTTGAGTTTTTTTTTAAACTTCAAATGAGGTCTCTCAGGCAATAGACTGTGCTGGTGGCTGCTTATTTACTGGATATATATTTCACTGCTACCTCCTTTACAGGTGCTTTCTGTGTTAGGAAACTGCTGAAAAGTAGCTGAAAAGCAACTGAAAAATTTAGAAAACCTCTGAAGTTGCACATGCCTGTGGTCCAGCCCCTAGTCCTCTTCCAAAATATGGAATCTTAAGTAGTATAGCTATTCTGAAATGCAAAATAAGAAGTATATTGTCATAGTAATCCAAAGAGTTTATTAAAAAAAAATTAAGTGGTTATATTAACCAGTGGTCTTTGAAGAATATTTTATAAGTAGATTAATTATTATGAGTACATATTATTGCACTTGGTTTGCAATTATCCCTTGAAGTAAGAGAAGTTCACTTTGTACAGCTTAATAAAAAAAAAGTAAATCCAAAGAGTTGCTTCAAATCTGAAGAGATGGGAAGTATTATGAGCTTCAGAGGTACAGAAACATCAAGGACAACACATCCTGAGCTATGCCTTTTCAATATCCCTCAGTTTTGTAAGGATATTT
The DNA here is from genome assembly GCA_013400175.1 of Phainopepla nitens. Classification (NCBI taxonomy): domain Eukaryota; kingdom Metazoa; phylum Chordata; class Aves; order Passeriformes; family Bombycillidae; genus Phainopepla; species Phainopepla nitens. Next base: position 50,386 of record VXBQ01010982.1, read on the forward strand.
CTGCTCATCGGTTCTTGAAGCACTAGATGCAGTTCTTAAGTCTTGCTGGATTTTCATGCAACAAAAATATTTGCTTTAGATTAACCTTTACTCAATTACTCTCACTCTTTTGAGCCTTTTCCTGGCCTTTTGTTATGCCAACATGGTTTGGGATTATATTGCTCTAATGTTCATAACTTTCTATATATTAGTGATTATTAGCAATTGCTGACCCACAGACAGCAATACCAAGTGAGTTGTGTTGGAAGAGGTAGTCATTGCTCTCATTTTTGGGCTTAATTTTAACTTTGAACTCTGTTGGGCCTTGAAAGGGCTGAAGATGGCTAACTGATTTTACCCAGCTTCAGGAAGAAGCACATCTTTACCTGGGCACATCCTCAGGGATTTCACCCTGTGCTAAAAAGAAGATGTGCCAGAGGCATGTATATTGAGAAGGTAACTGAGCACCTGTTTGGACTTTATACATGGGATGAGGTCTTCAAGAAGCTATCAGAGGTAATCTTCCCTACTTGTCTGCCTTCCTTGTCCCTCAGTGCTTGACTTTGGAGGCTTAGGCCACACTGCACAGATTTCTGGGCTCTTTAAGCTTTTTGAGACTTTGTCATTTATTGTACTTTGTTAATTTTTCTACCCTAAAACTCCAAAAATAAAAAAAAAAGTATGTCTAAATTTCAGACTTTCTGTCAACACCTAGGAATGCCCTGAAGCTTCTGCTTGCAGAATCCCTGTTGCATTTCGCTGACATTAGATCCTGAGGAATTTTAAAATAGACACTGTGCAAGAAACTTTATGTGATAAATCTAAATTGTGAGCACTTGTGTTTACAATTAATGGTACATGGAAGGAAAGTCCATACATTTCAGACTTGAAGTAGGAGTTTGTGTTAATGTGGTAATAGAGTTTGCCAGAAAAAACTCTGTGAAAATGGAACTGCTGGAGCACAACCTAAGATTGAAAAGTACAAAGCTGCTGGGGATCCCAGAAATCTCTCTGAAGAGCAGCTGAGTGGATATTTTGCTGAGTTTGAAGGCTAAAATCAGGAGTCTGTAGCTTGCCAGCTCCTGTGCTGTGTGATGCAATTGCTTCTTTTCTATGAGAAAACAGCCATTAAAGCCTTTTATTAATGTCCTATAGCTCGAGGTGTGTATGATTGAAACAAGACTTTTCATGCTACGGTGCAAAGCTGGAAACTTTATAGGAAAGCTGCATTTGTTTTGGTTTCAGTAGTGGGTTTTTTAGTTTTGTCAGTTTTTTTGAAAGCTGTCTCAGAATACATGCTAACACAGAAGGGGCATGCAGAATTTTAATCAGAGGATTCTGTGTGTATTGGTGCAGGGCAGATGCTGTCTCATGTTAAAATAAAAGGACACAGGCTGTGTGCAGCACTTCACTTTACTGTGGCTGGTGCTAAAGGGGAGAGAGGGTAAAATAGTCTCATACAGCTCCTGGTAAATCCATACCTGCCTCCGTCAACTTCTTAAAAGTTGCACTGCACTCTAGAAGTTGTTTCCAGCAACTTGTTGATTGAATGTTTTAAAACTCTGAAAACATAATATTCCTAGCCTGTACTGGTGCCAGCTCTGATTTGAAAACAAAATGTATTTCCTCTCTTTCTCCTAAGATAATTTTTCAGCTCTTTTTGCTGCATGTATGCAAGTGACAGGATAATGATACGGAAGGCCACCATTATTGAAAAGCCACTTTTTTTACAGGTGCTCTTGGGAGTAGGTAAAATGCGTGCAGTGTGAAACTGTAATTTTTATTTGTTTAAAGAAAATGATAAATCCCCCTAAAGAGCTAGTAAGTATTGATAGTGATTACCTGTAGATGTCTGATTTTCTTTTAAGACAGTGTGATCTGCCAAACATCAGTATGGCTCTTCCATAACTAAATGACTGGTTCTTCCTACAACATGTACTGTCTCAAATGAGTGACAGTGTCTTGGTAATGCAGTCAGGAAAGGAAGAAATTCCTTTTGACTTTCATAGCAAAACATTAATGGTTTAGTTTTAGGTTTAAGGTGAAATTCTACATGCTGCTCCGTATTTTTCACTGACAGATTGCATCTGTGCTGTGCGATGAAACAGTGGAAGGCAGCTTTGGTTTTCAGGTGGTTTTGTTTCCTCTGCCAGCTCACCAGCCACAGAGTTGCCTACCTGCCTGTGCTGGTGCAAGGAGGAAGCAGGACACACAGAGGCCTTGCAGAGGAAGGCAGAAGACACCTCCCGCTTCAGGCCTCTTATGGAGCTTTCCCAGACATTTAATCCGAGGATGGTAATTTTTCTATTATTAAGTTTAGGGTGTGTGCTTAATTCCAAAATTATTTTGATGCCCTTCACAGATCAGTAAATCATATTCTTCTACAATGACTGGTCATGGTGCTACATGTGAGAGGAGACCACACTGGACTTCCTCCTGTGTGACACCAGGTATTCTTTTCATGCACAGAATGTGCTGCTCTAGTGGTAACTCATGGCCCTTTCTCCTTCAGGTCAGGTCTCAGAAACTTTCGTGCTTCTGCGACTCAGCCTGTGGTGGAAAGCAATCAAAAGCCAGAAATCATCTACAGTGTTTATTTTAGCTATTGTTATTGAAGGAGGAGTTGAGGCCTTGAGGGATAGCACTGTAAGCTAGGTGCTGCTTCTAAAATATGTAAAAGCTTGCGTTAGTTCAGAAAGTCAGCCAGGTTATCAATAAGTCACTTTGTGGCTGAGATAGCTGATTAATTCCTTGCCTGTTTGATCTGGTAGTAACAAACCTTAAATCTCTTCCATTTCTATTTTTTTTTCCTTTTATTTAATCAGCAATACAAGGTCTCTAGGCAGCTCTGTATCTTTATCATTCTTGTTTGTTTGTGTGAAGGTATTGGTTGATGGGAAAACGATAAATCATATTTTTGGAAGGCAAGTTAGACTTTTTAAAAGTCAACAAAGGGTTGACATCCATTAGAAAATGAAGAAGAATGATCTGCCATGGGGAGGGATGTTTTTACTCAAAATAAACCTTGACAATGAGTGTATATGAGTTCATAGTGTTTTTCAAACATTCTTGCACTTAAAATATTTTCAGAGCACTCAGATTAAAATTACAGAGAACAACAGTATTATACACTTGCATGTAAGTTTGACTGGGTTCCATGTTTGTCATAATAAGAAAGAGCAAATACAGTATTCACTTAGTATCCATAATTCAGCCATGTTCTTTATTGGCTTTGGATTTTGGTAAGTAGCGTGCTGAACTGCTTTCAGGCCCTGAAGAAAATCTGTGTTACAGAGAATGCTAATTCTGCCCAGAAAAAAACCTCTGGACCGTGTCCTTGCCAAACAGAGATTGAACCCTCTGATTGGGTGTAATTCTTCTACTTTTCCCCCCCACCGTGTTTTTCTTTTCATAAATTAAAATTTCCTTGTTAGAAGGTTAGTGTCTTAAATTAAGGCTTCATATTTGTTTTTTCTGGTTTTATCATGTTCCTCTTTACTTTTGTGGCACTTCCCCTAGATATATGGACCACCCAGTTGTTTTAAGCCAGCTGTCAAAATATCATTCAGTAAGAGGATTTGCAGGAAGTAGTTCTGCAAATGGTTAAGCAGAGAACCTGAATATAGCAGAGTCATGCCTTACTGCTAATACCACCTTAATGATTACCATCAGCTACAGTTTTACAAGTCTAACCCCTAAATGGGAATTATTTCTGTTCTTCTCCTTATGGTGTATTGATTTGTAAAGAAAAGTTTTATGTGAGCTGAGTAGTGAAAATTACAGTCCTTTTTCATTTGAGTTAGACTGACATTTAAATAATTTCTGAAAACATTCTTGGTCTTTTGGAAAACACTGGCTCTATCTGAACTCTTGTGCTTTGTCTGTCAGATGCTGGTTAAAGAAGTTTTCATTCTCTTGCTGGTTTAATATTGTGACAAAAATGTGGATAAGGTCATTTGCCCTGAATAAGGCCTGGGCTTGTTTAGGACAGATGTAAGCACTTTACCAAATGACATCTCATATCTGTAAAAAATCTGCTGCTTCAGAGTAGTTCAGAGATGTCATACAAAGCTGTACCCTCTGTTTAGGCAGCAAGCATCATAAAAAGGATCTATTAATGTGGGGGTTTTATTTGAGTAACATTTCAGGTCAAGCAATTTGAGGTCCTGACAAGATTTTGAGGTGATAGCCTTATAGCTGTTCTCCAGTTGAACCTGAACCTCATGAAATGAGTTCACTCTTACTCTGAAAGTCTGTTTACTCCAGCTGGGCTTTGCGTTCCTCACAACTAACATAATTTTTCACCTTTTCTTGTTAAGTACTGAGTAATTATGAGACCTGTACATTCCCAGTAGGAAAAAGCAGCGTCAACCTACTGATCTGTCATCTGCTGCAGAGGTGGATCTTGACCCACTGGGAATGGCAGCTGCTCCTCTGCTCACTGAAACGTCTGGATTCAATAAAAGAGACCGTCCCGCTCCTCAGGAAGAACAGAAATGTTTTACAGCAACAAAAGAAATTTATCTCAAATCAGTTCAGGCTGGTCTATCAAGATGTGGCTCTAAGTGGCCACAACAGGCGTATCTATTGTGAAGGGAAAATGAACTCTGTTGTAATGGGATTTTCAGCTGAATAAGAAGCCAACACTCAGTGTGGCCCTTGGTCCAAATCAAGTCTTACATGTTTGTTTTTGTTTACCTAAGTCATTGCACAATCAGGAAATGGGAGGAAAAGTTGTTTGCTTTCATATCAAGGAAAGTTTATTCATAGAAGATGCAAGTAAAATGCACCACTCTCCTTAAGGCATCCAGATGGTGAGAACTCCAGTGCTTGGAAACCTGCAGTTTTTGCCTCAAGTGTTTTAGGAAATTATGTAGCTTGTAAAGAATTATTCTGTACTGAAATTAATGCCTACAGTCTTCTTTGTTTCAAGAGCCTGCCTTGCTGCATAGGAGTGCTCAGTATCTACTACTCAAATATTTGAGTTTGAGGTTTTTCTTTGTTTGTTTTGGGTCAGCTGTTTTGTTTGTTTGGGTCTTTTAACTAAAAAAACCCCAAAACAACCCCAAACAAAAAAAAACCGAAAACCAAAAAAACCAAAACTCCCCCACCAAAAAAATCCAAACCAAAGCAGGGGCTATTAACTTTAAAACCAGAATTGCTTTTTACGGGGGAGGGTTTGTCCAACACCCTGTAAATAGTTTAGTTTAAATATGACTGTAATAGGTTCATCCCATTCTGGAGCTGTTCTCTCTATAGAGCAGGACTTCTGTTTACTCAACCAGCAGTTAAGTAACCGTAGCTCCCATTCCTCTCTAATTGCTTCGATACTGTTAAGAAAAAATATCTCACTACACGTTTCTGTGAGAGCTAATACCAGAACAAGGATGCAGAGAGGAGACACACAGCAAGCCATTCTTTGTGAAATAAAACATCTGCGTGTGTGATGACTTGTTGAGAGCTGCCATGGGAATTGTTTTTGTTGGTGGGATTCATGTGTTCATAGGAGCATAGCCTGAAAATAGTTATTTTTAATTTTCTCTGATACTTTCTTGCAGTCAGATTTTACCTAAATAAAACTTCTTTAGCACTTGCGTGTTCATGTTGTATTTGGCACCGTCCTACAAGGTCTGTCCATAAAACCTCAGTGCCCCAGATTTAGCCAAGTTATTATTATTCAGGTATTTATTATTACTACGAATATTGTCAAATGTAAGTTAGCCAAGTGTGTGCTTCACAATCTTCCTAACACATAAGTGAATTTGATTGTATTTTGTGTTTACACAAATGTATCTGGACATGTTCTGGTATTTTGCTGGTATTTTGTGCTGGCTAAATTAGAGGTGTTGGAATTTGTCAGACTCTTCTTGTGTCCCTCCTCCAGTCATTTTCCCAGAGCCTGAGAAACCATTTCTTCCAAAGAATGTTTACACAACTTCGCATTGGTCACCAAGTACACGAAGTTTAGATTTTGAATGACTGGAGACCAGACAGCAGCAGCGCTGCTTGTGCTCTTGGAAGTGTTAACTCTTCAGTTTGTTTATGGCATTAGAATTCGCAGGGTGAAAACACAGAATGCTTTTATATTTGCAGAGAAAGGTTCAAGGCTCAAGCGCTGCCTGCCTGCCATTTGCAGTCAGCAGTGTAGAAGGAAGGACTCCTTCTAGGAAGTGAGATGGTTGCTGTACTTGACAGACAATTCTGTTCCAGGACCTGTCCTGTTTTGATTAATTCTCCTCTCTTTGCAAGATTTTGTCTGTAGGTCTCTTTCTCTGCTGAGTTTTCAAGAAGGCTGCAAAGAAGTCTATGGCTTAGAGAAATATGGTGTTGCAGTTCACAGACTCTGTGTCTGAAGTACTCATTTCATTCTAGCCTGTTGTTCCAAGTTTCCCTTGTTAGCAGGCTGAACTTTCAGTGTTAGCTTTAACACTTACAGGAAGCAGTTGTTCAAAATATAAACTCCTAAATACAGCAGTTGATGTGGCTCCATGATTTATGATATTTCTTTTACAATCCAGGGGAAAATCCCTTTTACACAGGGGTGCATAATGTTAAAAATTAATACCTCCTTTGAAAGATATTAGAAACCATCCCAGGAAAACTGGCTCTTTCAGTTTGGTGCATATTTGGTGATGGTCCTAACTTTCCACACTCAAACAAATAGCAATTGGAAGTGTTTTGTCTTGAATTTTTATTTTATATTACTCCCACGAGAAACTGCTCTGTGTGCATCAGGCTGATGTTGGTGGGACTCAGTTGGTAGCAGGATGTCTGCCCATATCTTAAGACTTGACGACATTGGCATGTGGAGGATATAAACTCTGATTTCATAAGCTTTTCCTTCATTTTTGCTTCAGGGCAAAGTGAAGTCAGCAGCATCTCTGTAGCACTGTTCCTGTGAGTCTTGATGTGCCCAGCCCTGAGGCCATCAAACATAAAATTTCAGCTGTAAAAAGGCTTGAATTCAGTGTAATTTCTTTGATTTTTTCTGTAATTACATCTTAGGTAATTGATGCTTGGAAGTGCATCCTGCCATGGTGTGGTTGGTAATGTCTGCAGTTTCACGCTGTTTAAACAAGCAGGTGCTAGGGGTGAACAGCATAACCACAAGTGGAAAAAATACATCTCTGGCATAGTCTCACAAATATCCAGTAGCTTTGATTTCTCCAGGTGATACTCACAGTAAAGTGTTTTCCCCACCCATAAATGAAGGAAAGATGAGCTTTATAAAAGGACAGTGCACAGTGTAGTTGTGCAACTACAATTGATGTAGTTTAATTAAGGAAATCCAGAATCGCGTTTTAGAGGAACTAAATTTTGTCCATTGAAAAGGGAAAATCTAACTAAATCTGACTGAATCTAACTAAATCTGACTACTCTGACTAAAATGTCTAGAACAAAGTCAGTTATTGTGACCGTTTTCTTTATTAATTCCCCAAGCCCAGGCATTCTTTGGGGATATATTACATCACTAGGGACATAAGTTTAGAAATTGTATGGGACTAGATGTAGATAAGATATATGATATGAGTTGATGGGACAGCAGCCTGTGTAAAAATCACAGAGTCATGGGGTTGTTCAGGTTGGAAAAGGCTGCTAAGATCGCTGAGTCCAACCTTTAACCCAGCACATCCACCACTAAACAGTGTTCCCCCACCAGTGGCACATCTTCCTGTCTCTTAAATATGTCCAAGAGCCTTCCAGGGATGGTAACACTACCAGCTCCCTGGGCAGCTTTTTCCAGTGCTTGGCAACCTTTTCAGTCAAGAAATGGCCAATCTAAAGCTCCCCTGGTGCAGCTTGAGGCCACTTCCTCTCATCCTATCCCGAGTTACCTGGCAGAAGAGCCCGACCCCCACCGGGCTACACCCTCCTGTCAGGCAGTTGTAGAGAGTCATAAGATCCCTCCTGAGTCTCCTTTTCTCCAGACTGAACACCCCCAGCTCCTTCAGCTGCTCCTCATAGAACTCGTTCTCTAAATCTTTGCCAGCCTCGTTACCCTTCTCTGGACATGTTCCAGCACATCAACATCCTTCTTGTAATGAAGGTCCCAAAATGAACACATTATTTAAGCAGCAGTATGGAAATATGATTACGAAGTCTTTTTGATGTGCCATTTCACTTTCAGAGCTCTTATCTTCCTGAGAGGCAATGGAAGGATGCCAAAAGATCTAAGGACAGGGAGGAAAGAACTTGCCAGTATGCAGTTAGTGAATGAAAGAGAAAAGATACCTTAATAATAATAAAATACATGTAAATGTTCTCTTCCAGTTTTCACCTGGCAGCCACGAAAGGGCATGCAGAGTGCCTCAGGATCATGGTGACACATGGTGCAGATGTGACAGCCCAAGATGGTGCAGGTATGCCTCTCTGAACCTATACAAGTAGCATGATACACTCAACTTGCTTATGTAGTTATTGATGTGCAAAGTGAAAATACAGATTTGACAACTTTGTTTTTCCACACACACCCTGTAGGAAAAGCACTTGCAACACTTGCAGGTTTGGGCATACTTGCTTTCCTGCACAGAGAATTCAGAGTCTAGAATCCTTAAAAACTTTTGCCCTAATACTATAAATTTCAGCATTTGTAGTGGACTCCCGATGTAAAATAGTTGCTCGATTTTTTAAATTGTTATTTTTAAGTGAAAAAAAAAAAAGAAGAATATAATTCTCCTCCCTCACCTCTTATTATTACAGGTTGCATCAAGATCTTCAGCTTTGCTTTCATGTTTATCCAAGTTATTAATCCCATTAACTTTACAGGAGTTGCAGTAAGACATTTCTTCAGGATTATGACACGATGAAAACAGCTGATACAGGCCAAAACAGAGCTGAGAGCTATTAAGTGTGATGTCTCAGTTCTCAAAAGTCCTATACTTAATTACTGCTCCACTAGGAGAATGATGGCAGCTGAATTTGAAACTGGCAAACTCTTCTTAATAGATTTCAGTTGACACATCTTCGGAATCTGTGCCCAGCATTTTCTCTGGCTAGCTGAGCCACCTGGATGACTTGTCAGCATTCTGTCTCTCCACTAATGACCTGTAATTGCGGGGCTCATGGGTTCTGTTTTACCACTTAGTGCAGCCTGAGGGAATATCTGTCATACGTGGGAATGATTTGCCTCTATAAAAGAAGTGTCTCTGATACTGGAAGAAGCACTCATATTTTACATAATGATAAGGGAATGTATGTACCTGATGCAGACTATAATTCTGAGTTCATGCTTCACCTTGCCTGATGATATATTGGTCACTTGGGTAGTAAGAGGTTGCCTGCCTATTTCCACCTGAGTGTCAGCCCAGTGCTCTTAAGTGAAATCCTTTTATGTAAAAGTCACATCATTTGCAATGAGAGTTTCCTGTCACAAGTGTCTTTGTCTTTATTGAGTAATAAATCCTGGGTCCTTCTTTTCTTGGTTGCATGGATAATTTCTTCTTTTGCTATCTTGTCATCTTCAGTTTTTCAGATGCTCTCTAAGATGAAGCTGGAGGAGAGACTTCAGTGTTCCAGCATAAATCTATAATCAGTAAATCATGGCACTGCATAGCTAAATATGAATTCAGAGGTGCTAAATAAATTAATTGAAATACAAACCAATGTAGAACCGTGTTTGATAGGGAACAGGGAATCTGTGAGGTGCAAACTAAAGTGGGCCGGTGTTTGAGTCTTCTACGTGCACTTCCTGGGTGACACAAACTTAATATAGTTGTAGGTGGTGAATTTGGCAGGTTTTTCTCTTGATTCTGCTTATGTTTTCATTGCCAAATAGCAAAAATCTTGAAGACAAGGACAGACATCTGTGTGCAAGGGAGGATGTGTAATATTGGAAAATTATTTTCTAAGAAACAAGACATAATGTACAATATTAGGCATACTTTTGCCAAGGTGTAGCCTCACATGTTTGTGTCACTCCTTTTCATGAATTAAGACTTTAAGATTATTCTGTTACTTGCCTGAACAATAGGTAGTAAAGACATTCTGCTAGATGTAGGTTTTTACTTTATTTTCTCTAGCCTTACTTTTTATGTGTCATGATAGGAACAAGACAGATAATTGAAGATTTTGCCTTTGTCATGGAAGGTTTTATTCCTGTGCTTTGGCATGATTGAATAATTAATTTGCTTTGCTTTTGTTCATTTAGGACACAGTGCTTTACATCTTGCAGCAAAGAACAGCCACCCTGATTGTGTTAAGAGGTTACTTCAGGTAAAAGAAAAATCAAACTGATTTTGATTTTTGAATTTTTCATTTGGTTCCATTAGATGTGGACTAATTTTATGCCAATAATCTGCACCACGCTTCTATACTTGTCTCCTTGGCATCAAGAGTTCAAACATAAAGAGTTTAAGGGCCTTTCAGGCACTGTGAGTGGAAGATAAAAACACAGTGTATCTTCCCTCAGTGATCTGCAAATACAGTTTTCCATGTCCAGCTGCTCTGACATAGCTTGGTTAGGTCTCAAGTAGGTTGTAGCTTCAGTTTAACTTCCTGTGTTTTGTCTCTGTGTTTGGATGACTTGGAGTTAGGGGGATTAAGAGTTACAGGGGAAAAGGTTTTTCACTTCTGGGGATTCTGATAATGTTCCACTGGAATGCTTTCTGTCTGTTCACCATAGAAACGTTTTCAAGTTTAAAGTCAAAGGAGACAAAAACAAAGTAGCTTAGATCCAAAAATAATATGGAAATAATCAAATCTTCAATGAACTGAGGTAAAGGGCACTGAGGGGTTAGAAAGGGACTTGAAAGAAGGGGGATAGAAAATAAGAAAAACAAAAGTGAAGATGAGCAGAAGAGCCTCATTGTGTTGAAGATGAGTGTTAGTAAGCAAAGACATTGCCCATCTCGGCTCCAATTCAGAAATACAGGTAAGTTTTCATGATGGTGATCAGAGAAACAGAACAGATTTTTCTAAGTTTGGAGTTATCAATAAGTCTCAGGTAAAATAATGAATGACTGAGAATACAGGTGAATCCTACATCTCAACCTCCAGACCGTTTTTCCCTGCTTGCCTCAGGGCTCTCCCGCTGACCGCTGCCAGTGTCTCTGGCAACACGGGGCGCGGTTTCAGTGATTCCCAGCCCCGTGCCCCCGGCAAGCTGTGTGCCCCGCTGCCCCGGGGCGGTCAGGGCCATCCTCGGCCGCCGCAGCCCGCCCCATTGCCGCCACCCACGTCGCCATCAGGCCGTGGCTGCCGGCATCGCAGGCAGCAGCTCCGGCAGCTCAGCGCTGGCCGAGTTCGACGCCAAGGATCTGCTGCAGCCACAGACTGCTTTTGTTGGTGTTTTCCCACTTCTCTTTTAATATGCAGGTTTATGAATACATTCCTAAGTGCAAACTTGTTGGTAACATTCTCCAGTAATTCATGCTTTTAGGATTACCTTCTGTGGACCAGAGTGTGTGTGGAAGGGATGTCTAACTGGTGTTGAGCTAAAACAGGCTGAATAATTATTTTACACAGGCAGAATCATGACTTTTTATTACAGAATGTAACAGTCTATGTGATCCTGTTTTCTAGATAATCGTAGGTGTGTTGGAGACAATGCTGCATGTGAAAGTCAAACGTTATCATATTTGTTTTCTAGAAACACATAGTTTTAGGGTCCTGTCTTCTCCTGTCCAACAAAAAGCACTGAAACTTGTGAAGAGTTTATAGAACCTGTCCTGTGAGTGAGGAGCAGCTGAAGGAGCTGGTGGCGTTTTGCCTGGAGAAAAGGAGGCTTAGGGTAGATCATATCACAATGAGAAAAGAGGAAATGGCCTCAAGTTGCACCCAGGGAGCTTTAAGTTTGGTATTAGGAAAATTTTTTCACCTGGAGGGATTTAAGGGATGTGTAGATGTGAGACATGTCTTATGATGAACTTGGCAGTGCTAGGTTAATATTATATTTGATTATCATGATGGTCATTTCCAACCCAAATGAACCTAAGTTTTTATGATACTCTCTTTGTTGTAACTAGAACAAAAATCGTCTGTACCAAAATGAGCCTTGGTAAGGATTTGAATTATTTTTTCATTACTGTATATTACTTTGAAGCCTAGATTGATCAGTAGCCGCTGATAATTGTAATCCAACAAGATATAACTGGATTGTTGGTGCATATTTTTAAAAATGCTCATGAACCCGTATTGCATTCGACAGTGGGCCCATGGGAGCCTCATGAATTTAACAAGGCCAAGTGCTGGTGCTCCTCCTGGGTCAAGGCAGCACACTGCACCTGGGTCAGCCCAGAGAGCCACACGTGTCCTGGGCTGCATCCAGAGCCTGTGGGCAGCAGGGCAGGGAGGGGATTCTGCCCCTCTGCTCTGCTCTGCTGAGACCCACCTGGAGCACTGCATCCAGAGCTGGGGTCCCTGCACAGGAGGGACAGGAACCTGCTAGAGCCAGCACAGAGCAGGGCCATGAAGGTGATGAGAGGGTGCCTTGAGAGTCTACCTAGAACAAAGGCTAGACAGTATTAAAGGAATAAAGTAGGTATTTATTAAAAGGCTTTCAAAGGATACACTTTGGGCAGTACAAGAGCCTGGCTGAGGCTACACCCAAGATGGACAAGGGGTCATGAGTTTTCACACTTTAGTAAGTTTTGGTCCATTTACATATTGGGGTTAATTGTCCAATTACAGCTTCAGGTTATCAAGTCCCATCCTCCCAGTTGGCTGTTGTTTATACTCTTCAGGCCTGAAGCTGCAACAGTGTCCTTGGTTCTCAGGCTGCAGGAGGTTTGTTTTGTCTAACTAAACTGTGAGGAGAACTTGCTAACA
>VXBQ01010982.1:63287-97214 GCA_013400175.1 Phainopepla nitens
CATGTCCCTGCCCATGGCAGGGGGTTTGAACAAGATGATCTTGAAGGTCTTTTCTAATCTAAACCATGCCACGGTTCTATGAAGTAATGCAGGACAAATTGCCTTAGGATGTGGTTGTTCTAGCTTTTACTCTAAAGTTAAAAAGAAAAAAAATCTGAGGCAAAGGAGAGATTTCATTTAGTGATTTATTTATTACTTTATTTATTTATTTATTTACTTTTTTATTTATTGACTTAAGTTATTCTGAAACAGTGACATTTTTTAGGGACAGTTCTCTTAACCATGAGGATTTCTTATGGCTTCAATGTAAGTTGGTATGAAGACAGGAAATACTGAATTGGTAGAGAGAGAAGCTGTACCTTCCTTCAGTGCTCTTCTCTGAAGCAGCACTTAAATCTTTTGTAAAGATGTTAAGCACTCTGTCGATATAACACATATGTTTTATTTTCTTTGTATTTCTCTAATAGCTTTTTTCCTTTTCCCTATTGAATTGTGCAGAGTAAATGCCCAGCTGACAGCACTGACAATTCTGGGAAAACAGCTTTACATTATGCAGGTAACTTCTTTGATGAAAGTTTGTGCTATTTTTTGTGCTTGATGTTCCTAGCTCATCAGCCTACAATTTGCTTTTGTACCCCACTGTAATGCTGCAGTATTGGAAGTGGAAGTGTGGGACACAAATTTTGAAATTGGGGTTTAATGGACTTTCAGGATTGTCTTGGTTTTTTAGATTTAATTTTATTTTCTTTTAGCTGCATGTGGGTGTCTTCAGGCAGTTCAACTCCTGTGTGAGCACAAATGTCCCGTTAACATCAAAGATTTGGTATGTACTTCTCCTGTTGTGTACTCAGATACTTCAAAGCTTTAATTGCCCTCATTCCAGGCTGTTACCAGGCTCCATCTCGGGGGCAGTAGTTCAAAGCAATGCTGTGCTCACACCTTCTGGGATTTCCCTGCTGGAGGAAGTTCCTTTTGCAGCTTGCCATTGCAGAGGTGTGGAGACACTTCACAATCTGGCACCCTAATGGCAGGATTTGCTGATTGTTGAGACATTGGCTCAGGTAGCTAGCATCAGTTCTTACACATTCAAAACATAATGGAAAGTGTTTCCCTTGTCCCCAGGAGGCTTTGGAAAAGGTCCAGTATGTGGCCAAGGGTTGCAAAAGGCTCACAAAGCCCAATAAGAGTATGGTAAGCCTGAGGGGAAAAAAAAACCCTGACATATTCCAAAGGCTCAGAGACACTACATTCACTACTGTGAAATGTCCACAACCAGCCAGGTCTGGTTTTGGGAATGATACAACTGCCTGATAGAAAACCTAATGACAAAAGGAGGAGATCTGTAAAACACAAGCCAGGCAGGAAATTATAAAGACACTCAAACTTGTTTGGTTTTGGCTTTGGTCTATATCTGGTCTTTCTAGCAAAAACAAATATGTCACAGACATCTGATCTAAAATTTCAGCAGATGCATTTTAAAGGCATAAAAGATTTGTTCAGTCCTAAGGCTGAAGGAGTGTCTTAAAAATGTCCTGAGCTACAGCATGGCTGGTTATAGAAAAGAGAGAGACCAGCATCAGAGGTTCATGACAAAATGATAAGCAATGGTCAGAATTTGGGTAGTGGACCTAACTGGGAAATTCCAATTAGCTACTAGTAAAAAAATTACCTAACCTGAAAGTGGTCAAACACTAGAACTGGTACCTAGAGCTGTGTCTGTATTTTTGGAGGTGCTTAAAATGGGACTGGACAAGTCTCTGAGCAATGTGCTGAAACTAGAAGTTTGCCTCACTTTGGATTGAGAAAAAAGTGGGAGAAACCCCGGATACCTCTAAAGATGTCTTCCAACTGTGTTATTCTATGACTTTATGAAATGTGTTTTTGCCTAGTACTTAGTTAAAATTGCCATTTTTGTTGTGGAGCTATGGAAAGATATTTTGTGGTTCCAAAATAATTGTGTTTCAGCATTAAGCAAACAGCAAAGGGAGTACAAAAGCAAAAAGTATTCCTACTCCCTTGTTTAGTATCATCCTCAGCAGACAAGAAAGGAATTATAGCACATTCAGCTAAGTTTATGGTACCCAGGAAAAATGCACTAATAGCACCTCATTTTTGCTATGTAAAGGTAAAATTTATAGCCAACTTTAAATCTCAGTCTGTTTTCGTAAGTGGATGGAATACTGTTCATAGTTTCCTTGTATGCATTTCTAGGATGGGAACATACCTCTGCTGCTTGCAGTACAAAATGGTCATACAGAAGTCTGCAAATACCTTCTGGATCATGGAGCAGACATCAACACCAGAGATAAAAATGGAAGGTACAGCAGATTAACGTGTTGATTCTTCAACAAAGCTGACTGCCAAATGAACATTTCTTCTCAAATCCTTCCCAAAATAGTTGATGTCAGGTGAAATATTGCTTTCTGTACTAGACGACATATCCTGATTGCTGAGAAGGCTTACAGAATTCTGACTGAAGATGAAGCAGAAACTATGTGACTATAAAACTAACCTGCCTGTGAGATTTCCCTTGGGCTACCAAAGCAGTAATAACCCATTTTTAAATTATTCCTATATGAATATGATTGATAGCACTTACCCACACATCACTTTTCAAGTGTCCCACTTTGAAATGCTGCTCTCTTCTTGGAATGAGTTAATACCTCCAACTTAAATCCTTAAAACTGCTACTTGTGAGAAAAATCTGTGGAGGGTTGCATTTTCTGCCATAATGCAGCCACAGCAGCAAATAAAAAATACAGTAAATTTTTATAATGGTGATGCTGTTGTTTTAGAAGATTCCAGTTAGATATTTTTCTGCATTAAGAGATAGTGCATGTATCAGAAAACTTTTTTAAAAGCTACATCCTTGTAGTGAAAAATGCACTTGTTCTGATTATACTGACAAAGATCAAGAGTCTTAGAAAATTATAGACTGTTTTATAAGCAGCTGTTTAAACTGTGGAGGTAAAGTAGGATACTGAGAAGACTTGGCACTTACACTTCATAGCAATTTTGATTATTCTGTGTGACACAATGCTGATTCTGTTCTCTGGCGGCACCTGTGAATATAAGACCAGTCTCTAACTTGTTTTTTATCAGTCCAAAGTTCATTAGAGCGCTCTTTGTTTCCAGTTGTTTGAAGAAAACAGCTTTGTTTTCTGTCATTTTTCATGGCCTCATTGGTGCTTTGAACCTGAGGTGCTGTACACTCTGGGGCCTGTGCCTTCCCCTCATTCTCCTAATGTTTAATCAGCAGACAAGATTTTCAAGACTTTCTGCTTAAATTGGATGAAGGAATTTCTGTCATAGATAGGACTCTCATTTTTGTAATTTTTTTAAGATAGTATTGTGTGTAGAAGCAACAAAACATTGTAACATGTCATATGCTCATTTACTTCTTGCTTTAATTGTGGTGAGGGAAGTGACTACTCCTGCATCTCATGTTCACAGAAGTATTTAAGATTTTACTGAAACAGGAGAAATCTCACTGGGAAAAGAGAGGGATAACCTTCGAAAATGGCATCTCCAGATTCCTATCATGTCCAGACTAAGTGAATTATTTTGGTAATCTAAAACCATCCCTGTGACTCTGGAGGTGTTATCCGAGTTATCACTCACCACTGCTTTTAGCACAGCACTGCAACAGCGTCACTTTTCCAAGTGACTCACCCATTACAGGGAGTATGTTTAATTCATTAGTGAAACTATTGTCTTAATAGTTAGCAAATATTATCAAACTAGCAAATATTATTACTGTAGTAACTTTTCAGCATCATATCTGCACTGAGAAATGTGTTTGGCAGTAAACTTGGCCAACCTATTAGAAATGTCTTCATGCTGAGAAAGGAGAACTATGCCTGAGCAGGAAGGCAGTATTAGAGCATGCTTGAAAAGTGAGGTTTTCTGTGTTTTTGTAATTATTCTGTATGTCTCTTATGACCCCTTCAAATAACTGAGAAAAGCAGATACGACCTGTTAGGAGAAGACTCCTTCTGTATGCATGCTTACTCTCTGAGCTCTCTGTGCAACTGCTCTGTGTTGGAAAGGAAATTGTTTGTGCTGTCATGAACTTCTTTTTTTCTTTCTTTTTAGGCTGACAGTAGCACAGGGTTTGAGGCCAAACTCATCTCTTGGACTCACTGGAGATCTTTTAGATTTGTTTGTCTTTTTGATTGAAATCCGTTGTGTGTTTTGTCTCAAACACAAGATGTGAAGGAGAGCAGGAACAAAATAAAGGTTTTCATGTTGTACCACCACTATAATCGGAGTGTAGCAGTGAGGTTTGTTAGTCAGACTTTATCCTGCACCATTTCTATCTGTGACTCTCCTCTCAGCCTCAGGAAGCCATTTTTAAAAACGTTTGCAGACCTGTATTTGCAGCTGGAGTGTATAAAAAAGAGGAGGAAGAGCTGGCAAGGGTTTGTTTGTAAGGAGAAACAACAGTTACATTTATGTATCAATAAACATGTTGATGGAATCTTAGACTTTCTTGCACAATTACAGTCACACTTTTTTCTTCCCTGAAAAAAATAAGCTGCTAAAGAGAACACCCTTGACACTTGCTTTTTGTTTTTTGTTTTTGTTTTTTTTTTTTTTCTCTTGTTCAGAACTGCTTTGATGATGGCTTGTGAAGCTAGTAGCCTTAACATGGTGGAAGCTCTCCTCAGGAGAGGTGCAGATGTCAGTTTAGTAGATGTCTTTGGACAGAATGCCCTGCATTATGCCAAACTCTCTGAGAATACAGGGATCCAGACTCTCCTGTCGTCAAAGATATCACAGGACGTGGGTATGTGAGAGAGATTGACCTGCAAGTTGTCACTTCTTGAATAGGCTGCATGTATGTTTAGCACTGATCAAATTTACTTCAAAGTGTAGCCTAAAATGTTGCAAAAACCATTTTCAAGATAATCTGGCTGAGACTTCCCAAAAACTCTTTAGCATAGATGGTAGTATTTAGCATGGGGTAAAGCCCTGAGCAGGCCAAAAAGAGATGTTTTGGAGACAGACAAGCAGCATCATGAAATTTTGCATACAATTTGGAATGGATTCTCTTTTATATACCTAGAACCCCTCAGTGGAGGGGTTGGAGAAGGAACTAAAGCAGGCAGAGCATTTTATGGTCAAACTACAATGGATTTCTAAAGTAGGAAGCTTAATGCATAAGAATGGTGCAAGACTACAATAGAATAAGAATTGTCATGATTCTTCAGATTCTCAAAATGAAACCAAACAGTAGCAGAGAAAGGATATGATTAAAATGGAATTTGCAAATTGTATTTCTCAGGTTTCAGTCAGGAATTCAAAAACCAAACCATTTATCTAAAGTATGGGAAGCAGAGCAGAGAGGTGGGTTAAGAATGGCAAATAACTCTTCCTTTAATAACTTTTCTTTATTCCACTTCTTTTCTGCTCCACAGAGGCAAAGTCTCCAACAAAAGCGAAGCAGGTATTTGTCCTTTTGGTTTTGAAAATACTCTGACTCTCTAGACTTGTAACATAACAAAAAACAGTAACGGAAGCACTAGTAAATGTCACTGTGAGATGGGTTGCCATGACTACTATGTGATGTTAAAGGCTCTTCTTGCTTAGTTAAGACGTGTTGTAGGAACATTACTTTTGGATTTGACTTTTCTGTGTAACAGCAGCCAGCCACCTCGGTGAGGGGAGGAAAAGAGGGCAAGTGTGTATGTGCATGTGTGCTGGGATGATGCCTGCTCATGTGTAGTGCAGCAGCTTGGCTTTTGGACACCCTGTCTCTTTAAACTGCAGAAAAGACGATCTAGAAAAATTCTCTCTTTCAAAAACATAAAACTGAACGTTATCTCTGGTTGCTGGAGACTCCTTCCTGTGAGAATCATGGCAGATTTGGGCGATTAAAATAGTTTCCTACATTTTTTATGTAGTGTCATATCTTGGGGTGCAAGTAGACCTCGTAGACCTGCTGGTGGCTGGGAAGTAGACAAGGGTGCAGTGCATTGGTTCATTCCTTCTCTGAGTGCAGAGGTGGGTTTTTTGGAGGGCTCAGGCAGAAGCTGGTGGAGAGGAAAGATGGTAGCTGTGAAGAATGACATGACTGGGCTGTGTGTGAATGGAAGTGTTTTAAGGTCATTGGTGCTAAACCTATTGTCAGCTTCTGCTTTTTTCACTAAATCTTGTTTGTTTTCACTGAAGCATGGTTTACAAGGGAGCAAATTCTTATTGTTAGGCATGTTTAATATCTTTGTTAGTAGATATGTTGTCTTTACATAGGGGAAAAAAGCACTGCATGAGCTGCTAAAGTTGATATTAATGCGGGATTTATTTTTTATTTATTTTTTTTTATAAAACAACTTGCTCAGACTTTACTAACCAAACTAACAAACCTACCTTTTCTGGCTGGTGAAACTTTCAGCATGATCAAGGCTCTAAATTAAGTTCAGAAAGAAGTGGAACTCCAAAAAAACGCAAAGCCCCACCTCCTCCTATCAGTCCTATTCAGGTAAAGAAAAAGACCAATTTTGAGATGCTTTTAGGGGATATAAAGCATTTTGAACATTATTAGAATTATGTGGGCAGGATTTTCTCTTGTCACTGTTATTTTATATGCCTGTCTTACTGTGAGTGCTTTTCCTGACATTAGGATGACACCATGAAAGCCATGTTGCTTAGATTAACTAAGCAAAATTGCTAAAAATACAGCATGGTCTAAGATACAATTGTACAAATTTTACTGTACAATTGCTTCTTCCAACTAAAGTTGAAGTTGTCCTTTTTGCTGATTTCAGTAAATAAATAATAAGTTATTTATATTTTAGTTATACATATATATGGATACATATTATTATGAGCATATATGCATATCAAAATAAAATACTTAACTGCATTTTGATACTATATAAGTCTATTTAATAGTTAGATTTAATCTTAAACCAGAATGTAACCTGTGTAACAGCTATACTCATGTAATACTGATTCATAAGGGCACTAAATGATTAGTTCTGTTCTCTGAAAGTAATCTAGAGTTGTGACTTATGTTAGTGCAGATGAAAGTACTCTTTAATGCATGTGTATGCATATATATATATGTATATGTGTGTATATATACATATACAGATATATATATACATATACAGATATATATACAGATAAACACACACACATACATATATATATATATATATATATATATGGGCACATGTTAGAGAGATAGCTGTATGTGCATGTACATATACATACCTATTTGTATAAAATTTTTTACAGGTTAATGATTTGTCCTCTCCACACTCATCAACTTCCACTCCCATGACTGGAAAAGGGCAGGCTTTCTTTGCTGATCAAGTGTGCAAGGTATCAGTGTTCCACTCTTATGAGCTTACGGAAGGAAAGTACAGGATCTGTTCTGCTTGATGTTCTCTTTTGATGACTGCGGAGTCTCCTGTGACTTAATTAGCTGAATTTTAGGAACAAGAATGAATCCAAATCTATTTCAAAGCAATTCATCAAACAAGTGTAAAGACTACTTTAATGTGTAACAAATATGTACATATGAATAGTCATAGGTGAGTCAGTGTTTAGGAGTACAGCTAGGGAAGTATTAATGTTCCAAGAGTTCAATTTCTAATACCAGCAAAGTGCATGGAATTGGGCAGTGCAAAAAGAGACCATTTTACCAAAAGATGTCAGTGAAAGGGTTGAGAATGTTCTATCTGATCTCTACCTTGTGTTGCTGAGGATTTTTTAAAATACATGTCAGTATATTGCTATTACTTATCACAGGGTTTGCAATCTTGCAAGCTATTTGCAAGATAGTTGCCTGTATTTCATTAATATTTAATGGGAATTGGGCAATAGAACTTGAATGGCTTTAACACACTTTGAAATAGTGGATACATGCTACAATTAAACAAGACCTCAGAAATACAAGACACCCACTTGGACAGGCTTTATCCAGCAGAATCTATACTGTTTATAGTTCTTTTTGGTGAACAGTCCAGCTTTACATCTGCTTTCTGTGAAAATATTTTCTTTTGATGTCTTAGCAGGAAGAATTCAGCTCCTTGCACAGGGATAATAAGGACAGACTGAGTGACAGCACAACAGGTATACAATTAATCCTTATCTCATTAGGTGTTTTAGGTGGCATGAAATGCTGAAAACCTCTGTACATTTCCACTTGGAACACGAGACACACTAAGAATTGGGAGTGATGTTTTGTAACTCCACAAGCAGCTCCCCACCAAAAAATCCTGCTTCTACTGCATTAGCTTAACACATGCTTGGGGAGTTTGTAGGAACAGTTAGATTGCTCACTGCATTTAGTGGTCATGGGAACAAACTGTTTAATTTGAAATGCTGGAATAACTAACTAACTAGCATTTCAGCTTTTTGAAAGCATTTGAATCTTTTTTTTTTTCTCCGAAGGTGCTGATAGTTTACTGGATGTGAGTTCTGAAGCTGACCAACAAGATCTACTTCTGTTGATGCAAGCAAAAATTGCCTCTCTGACATTGCACAATAAGGAGCTGCAGGACAAATTACAGGTGGCATATTTTTGTGCTGCTCTGGTGCTCTCTTAATCTGTTAGGCAGAACAAAGAGCTGCTTACTGTTTTAAAGAGTTGTACTGAGAAGATCTTTTGATGAGCTTGTTGGTAAGATCATGGAAACACTCTGCCCCAAAGGATTAAATCAGTGTTTTGATCTCATTTTTCCCATCAATTACTGAGTAACTTTGTTTATTATGATAACCACATTCTAAAATATGTTGTTAACAGTTGTGCTAGCAGAATTTTAATTTGCATAGCTTTGATTATTAGCTTATGGAGCTCAGCCCAGACTTTCAGAGGAGCTTGGCACTTAATGCCTTCTCTCACTGTAGATGACAAATGGAAGCAGCTGAGTTTTGAGCTTTTCTAGAACTTTCTTCCATGACTCTTTAATCATCTTTCTCTGTAGGATGTGGCAATACTTCCTTGCTTAGTCTATTCTAAAAAAATAGAATAATGTGCTTGTTTTTATTGTGTAATTGTTGGTGGGGTTTTTTGGACAGGAAAGAACACCTAAGGAAGGGGATTCAACTGTAGAATCTTACTCAACCCAAACACAGTTTGAGCAAACAGCAGAGAGACAAAATGAGTTCTTGGCACAGGAGCTGAAGCCTACACTAAATGCCACTCAAATCCAAGAAAAGTTGACAAGCCCCAGAGAAGTAAAAATGAAGTATTTCCAGGAAGACTTAAAGGATGTGCAGAGAAAATTAGAGAATTCTGATGCCAAAAGAAAGCATGTGGAACCTCAAGTCCAGTCTAGAGTCCCAGAAACAGATCATTTAAATAGCCCAGACATTTCAGAAAATGGTTCTGATCTTAATTTGAAATTCCAGGAAAATCAAAATAGGCATGAGGGAGCTGTGAAAGAGGTTCTGAATGTACAAAGGCAAAAGAAGCCAGGTCTTGTTTCCTCTGAAAGTGAAGAAACCAGTTCTGATCTGAATGTGTTGAAGGTTACATATGGAGAAGTTGAAGCTCTTAAACAAGAACTGAAGAAAGCATTGGAGGAAAGTGAAAGACAAAAAGAAAAAGTGAGAGAGCTACAGAAAAAGTTTGAAGACAGAGAGCAGAATGTGGCAGGCAAATTGTCTGTGGAAGAGTGTGAGGAAATGAAAAATTCATATTGTTCAGTTATTGATAACATTAATCAAGAGAAAGCATTGCTGATTGAGAGGTACAAGGAGGGGCAGGAGGAAATTAAAAGGCTTCAGGACAAGCTGACAAAGCAGATGCAGTTGGAATCTAGTGCTGAAGCTGGAGAAAGGAAAGATGTGATGCACAGAACAATAGATGAGCTCAACAGGCAACTTAGTGAATTGTCTCAGTTGTACAAAGAAGCACAAACAGAGCTTGAAGACTATAGGAAGAAAAAAACTCTAGATGATATAGCTTCAGAATACATTCCTAGAGATGAACATGAGAAACTGATGGAGGTAACAAATTCTTTGAAATACAAAGCAGAAAATGAGTTGTCAGAAATGAAATCCCAGTACACAAAAGTATTAGATGAAGCAGAAGAACTCAAGCAGCTGTTAGACACTCAGAAACAAAACTCTTTGCCAATTACTGAACACCGTCAGGTAATCAATGCACTCAGAAATACCATAAAGGAGATGGAGGAAGAAATAAATGAGCTCAAACAACTACTTAGCAGCAAGGAAAGCGAATTAAGAAACTTAGAAAAGGCATTACTGGAAGAAAAGGCTGCAATTAATGAAGCCATGGTACCCAAGGCCACATATGAAAAGCTCCAGTTCTCACTGGAGGGTGAAATTAGTGCTTTGTCATCCAAACTGAAGGATGTAATCCGAGAGAAGGAAAATATATCCTTAGATGCCATGAAACTGAGAAATGAAATTTTGCACTTGAAAGAAGCAAAAGAAGGTATGCATGCTCTGCTTGAAGCAAAGGAACGGGAGGTGACTGATCTTCAGCACAAGTACCACCAAGTTCAAGAAGCTCTTACTGAAATGAAAAACTCATCAAAACTAGAAGAAGATAAAGACAAAAAGGTCAGTGACTCAGTACCATGGAGGGCTAATGTGAGTTCAGAGTGCCAAGTGTGTTGGCTGGTGCACGAGTGACCTAACAGACAATGTTGATTCCCCTCTGAAAATCCAGGTATCAAGGGCAGAGGAGTTTCCTGTATGTTTAGCTTTGCAGTTGGTTTCCCTCCCCTGTGGAGATATACATGATCTTTCAGTTTACCTCCTTTAAGTTCTACTTAGGTTGGTTTTGCACTATTCAGGCAGCTGAAGTCAAGGAAGTGAGGTTTACAGCAGGAAGATATTCCAGAGGAGACAAGAAAACAAAATACGAGGAAGGAGCAAAAATTCACTGTTGAGATATTACTGCATCATCTCAACCATAGCATGATTTGACTTATTTTCCTCTGCAGCTACCATATCCATCACTACAAATTCCTTTATAAAGAGCTCTGCATTTTGGACACTGAGAATAACTGGCCTGTTTTTGGTTCAGCAGCAGAATTTGTAAAGATGGTAAATGCAGCCCTTCTTGTTAAATATTGCTGATGTTCAGAACAAGGAGTACAGTTTGAGTAGACTGGACTAGGATGGGAGATAGAGGAGCATTGTAAGCCTTTGCTTACATGACATTTCTGTTTGTCCATAGAGTTTATTTACAGTTTGATTTTCTCCACTTCTTAAATTTAAGTCACAAATAACTCAAAGATAAGACACACAGGAATACAGTATGAATAGCATCTTTTAATGAAAACCTATGTTTTGCCTTCCTAGATCAATGAAATGTCCAAGGAAATTAGCAAATTAAAAGAAGCATTGAACAGCCTTTCTCAGCTCTCCTACTCAACCACTGCCCCCAAAAGACAAAGCCAGCAGCTGGAGGTCTTACAGCAACAAGTGAAGCAGTTGCAAAACCAACTGACTGTAAGTGTGATAACTTGTAAATCTAACATTAGTCCCAGTTCTCCAAAGAAACATGTACTGTTCTTCACTCTGCCTTATTTAAAAGAGTACAGTCAGTGAGTACATGGAAAAGAATCTTCATCCAAAAAGTCTGTAATTTCTATTTCTCTGAAACATGTAGGAATTTGCCAGTCATAAATAGCACTTTAGAAAGAGCACAGCTAAAGAAAGCTGGTTTTCCACACGTTTTTCTCAGACCAGTTGAGAAACAAATTTCTTGTAGTAAAATGGACTGAACAAACCTGCTGCTCAGAGCTTTATTTGTGGAAAAGTATGGTCACTGTACCATACTTTTCAAGAGGATTTTCAAGAACATTCATCAGCTGAAGTTGTTTTGGGGTTTTAAGCTTTTTGGAAGAAAGCATGAGGTTTCAAGTCAAGCAAATGCATCTGTTTATGGGGAGCATAGTTTATTCTCTGAAATTCTGAATCCCTTACAGATTTTTTTTAAGTTTTGTTGTTTATTCATGAAAGGTCCAGTCTTCTAAGCTAGGTTGAGTCATAATTGATATTTCCTTGAGCTTGCCTGCCCAAAGGAGCACTTTATACACTGTTGAGGATGAAAGGAAAGTACTGTCCAAAGGAGCACTTTATACCCTGTTGAGGATGAAAAGAAAGTACTGTCCACTGGAGGCCTTTGTTGAGGGCTCTGGAGTGCCTCTGAAAGGAGAATTCCCAGACTGACATGCTAAGTGGTGTCTGCTTCCTACCTTTCCCAGCAGAAAAAGAGAGGGCCAGAAAAATTCCCTTGCAGGCAAGAGAAATAGTAGGCAGAGCATCCTGTAAGTGTGAAGGCCCAGATCTTCTTATACCAGTCCTGCATGTCTGAAAGGATCCTTCATCTCCCACTGATTAGGACTGGCAAAGCAGCATGAAGGGCAAAGGTGTGCAGCACATTGGGAAAGCAGGTAGCATTTAAAACAGGACATTGCAGGTTAGCTTTCCTAACAGCTTCATGTATCTTCGGAAAGGTGGCTTCTGAGCTGTGGCAGTCTGTGATCATTGAAAAGGATTGGGTGGCTTTCATCAAGTCAGGATCTTACAGGGCAAGACCTTCGTAAGCACCTCCTTTCACCTGGGAAGGCATCAGCTCTAACAGAGGGGTTGATGCCTTTTTCAGGCTCACCTGAAAACAGAGGTGAGCCTCCCCAAGGGGGCTATACCCAAAATGGATGATGATCAGGAGTTTTTCAGACAATTATAAGTATGATCCATTTACATATCAGGAATTAATCCACCAATTATAGCTTCAGGTAGTGAAGTCATATACCCCCAGTTTGCTCCCCCTCAATTCACTTTTGTTTATACTTTTTGGGGGCTGAGGCAGTAGGGTGACCTTGAGTTACAGGCCTAGAGGGATTGTTTTGTCTGAATAAAACGGGAGAACACTAGCTGACAGGCTATGGAGTTTTAGAGTTATACCCTAAAACAGTACAGGACTTGAAAAATATAAAAGCTAAAATCCTAAGGCATCAGGGCCACTACCTTCAGGAAGAACTGAGTTGCAATTGAGAGTTGATTTGTCAGAATACTGTTGGATTTCCTCAGTTCTGGTTGCCGATAAGCTTGGAAATGTATGTGCTCACTCCACACCTTTGGAGCTCAGCAATTCTTAAAACTGGTGATATCACCAGCTCTTTTACTGGGGTAGGTAGAACTACAGCATTTTCCTGGACATGCTTCTAAGCAAATTTACAGTGCCTGGTGACACAACACTGTCTGAGCTGGTTTTCAATGCAAAAGACTGTAATTTGAATTTTCCCAAGCCAGAATCTGGAGTTCTCAGTTCAATAGTTCTGAATGCTCTGTGCCTTTCTGCTTAACTGTCTTCTAGGAAACAAAGAAACAACACCAGGAAATTGTCTCAGTTTACAGGATGCACCTTCTCTATGCTGTGCAGGTATGGTTGCATGTTGTTAGTCACTCAGTGTTAGTATTTTAACTGCAGATGTTTCTTCTGCAGATCTAGTAAAAATTTTGCGTGTTTTCACTAAGACATCCCTCCCACAAGATATGACAGTTCAAGAACAAATTTAACACTGCTTGGGAAATTGATCTAATTAGTATATCTGAAAAATAGTTTGTCAATATTCTTAAAGACTAGAGCTTCATTAATTCATTCATCTTTTTTTCTCTCTCCCTTTGTCTAGGGTCAAATGGATGAAGATGTCCAGAAAGTGCTTAAACAAATTTTATCAATGTGTAAAAGCCAGTCACAGAAAAAGTAAACAAAAAAGCCAAGGAAAACTCCCTATTTTTATTAATCCTGTTATGGTTGTTTTATCTAGATTTGCCTTAACATAAGATTTCAAATTGGCAATTTGCTGCTTTTGTGTTATTGTGCTGTTTGTGAGGGGGATATATTTGTCTGTCTGTACCACTTCCATGTGCATTTCCATGTGCAGTTGATAAACATATGCCTGCTTTTCATACCCAAAATGCAAGTATGTTCTTCAGACTTTTTACATAGGCCACTCCATGTTGTGTTTACCCTGTGAGTACTTTTCCAGCTTCCTCCAACAGCAGCAGGTTAACCTGGAGGAAAGCACTGGTGTTTGCCTGGGTAAAGGTGAAATTCCCTGTGAGGTCTTCTGCACTGATTATAAGCTGCATCTCGTTACTGGGTGTGTTTCATGCTGCAGCACTCAGATTGTTGACATTTGGCCATATGCAGTCTTTGGCAGAGCAGAAATGAACCTTGCAGCAGTGAGCAAGAGTAGATCTTTATGCTAAGCCAGAACGTCAAAAGCTACACTTTCTGGTGTAATACTATTTAAGATTAACACACTAAATTTAGCTGCCCCAATTCACCCAATGCACTGAGTACACAAAACCCACACCATACTTCATAGTTTCCTTAACTACCTGGTAGTAGAATGGAACTATTTCAAAAGGTAAAAGCATTAGTTTATTGAAGTTATGTATGAACAGAACTGTCTCTATAAACAGCCCTTTATGATAGATTTAGCTGTCTATGCAAGCGTTGGCCATGAAGCTCAGGAACAAAACCAGGTCATATACTTTTAGACAAGGGATTATTCTAGTGAACACAGGATGTTTACAGTGAATGTTAATGCCTCATACTTCCTAACCTCACTTTTGTAAAGATCTTCTCTTCGGTATATTTTTACTGGCCCTCTAATAAATTTTTTTGTAACTAAACCATTTTTTCTACATAATATTTGCATTAAGCTTATTAACAAATATTTTTAGGTAATTGTGTCTTAGAAAGTTTCTTTTTATACCCCCAAGTATTCAGTAATAGTGAAGCATAGTGAAGTGTTTTCAGTTTGTAAGAAATTTGTACGGAACAGTAGACCTGTCTGTCAGTGTGGTCCAGAGCAGTGACGTGTAAAATTCAGCCTGCTGTTCCAAAAAAATTTAGAAATTATAGGTAAGGAACAGCAGGAGGTGTCAAAAAATTCTATATGTTGTTTCTAGAGGCTAGGGGCATCAATAAAGCCTTTATCAGCACTTCTACATTTAAAGTAAAATAAAAATGCCTGATGTGGAATAGAATGAAACTATGGAAAAATGTTTTAAGCACACACTGCACTTGAGGGTACAACCATTTTAACAAGCTTGCGGCTTCAATATGGTATTGTGGTTTTTTTTATTCTATGGGGATATGTCTCTATTAATAGAGAAATCTTTCAGAGCTATATAATCTATGAAGTTTATATAAAGTCATAATATGACAGGAGTCAGCAGTGCCTCAGGCTGACTGGACTCATAGTGCACTTATATCAGATAATTCCTAACTCTGGCAAAGCTAAATGGATTTTAAAAGCAAAAAGAAAAACACCACCTGTGCATCAGTTAGACCTTGGTGTTACTTTTCTTGAGTGGTTTAACTAATGCCATCTAATTTTGAACAGTATTTTATAGTTTGACAGCTTTGAAAATGCTCCAAAGAAATGTGAAAAAATTTTTTGCTGCATCACTTCTAAAAGAACAAAATTTTAAGCATGCTAATGCTGCAAGTATAAAACTTGATGAACCATTTTGTAGGTTGCCTGATGGATTTAGTCTTCTACTTTGGTTTGGTTTGTATATTTATTACAATTATCTTTGTTGAATATTGGAAATTATATACTACAGCATAACAAGTTTCTTTGTATGTAATTTACAAGAAGTTTCCTCATGCAGCAAATAAACTATTTCCAATTTTTTTTTCATTTTTGTCTTCATTTACTTTTTGTATTGGGGGAAATCTGACTACACTGTTCTAACATGGTACAGATGTTTTCTATATCTCCTGTATAAATGGATGCCACAAGAACTCAGTTTTCCCCCCTGAAATTGCATTGTCGTTATTAACTATCTTGATCTGTTGTGTGGAATAAATCCAGTCCAAACCCCACACAGTGAGTTTTGTAAGTGATTCCTTCTATCTCATTGATAACTTCGTAGCTGTTTCCCACATGGACATCCTGCTAGAGGTAATACAGGTTTCCCATTTGCCACTGGATTTATTCCAGCAAAGTTTAAAATACCTTGGAGCTGTAGCACAGATTGGTGATGTCCCACAGTTGCTCAAAACTGGTGGTTCTCTGTCGCTTAGCACTTCACACACAGAACTACAAGGGGAATATATGCAAGTGTATGTGCATATGGATATATGGATATATCTGCTTTTTACACTTAGTTAGAAAGTCAGCCCCATTGCCCTTTATCATCTTTTCTCAGTTTTATTTGAGAAACTGTTCTATCAGTGACTAATTTGCTAATGTCTTCTTGCCTGGAGGAATTGCATCTCTTGTGATCACATCCCGGGGCTCTTTGGCCTCTTGTAGCAAATTTCTGTAAGTTAATTCTGTAAGCAAATTTCTATAAGCTGCCCAGCAGCAGGTTTCCTTTGAAGATGGACAAGCTGACATGCACAGTCTGGGCCTGTGGGGTACATCTGCCTAAGCTGCTGCTCTGAAACATCCACACCTATTTCTGGCCTCCTGCATGGTCAGTCACAACAACATCAGCAGTATTTTTACAGTGAATTCCTTTCCCTCTCTCCACTAAATGTATGAGTACTGGGAATAAACTCCTCTTGCCAAACTCACTCACTGCATTTTGCACACAACAGATATAATTTGGTCAGAGCTTGAGCCTACTGGCTCTTCTCCCCCACCCTATGTCCTGTCATGACAGGGAATGAAGACAAAGGATGGTAGCAGGCTTCAGATGGAATTTGGGAGGAGACAACATCCTAGATCTGTATTAAGATCACCTTTTCTTTTGCTTCTTTTTTTTTTTTTCCTTTTTGTCCCTTTCTCTTGCTGTGTAAACTAAGGGCAAGTTCCTGTAAGCAGGTATTGCCCTGGTGATTTATCATCTGACTCTCACAGGCAACCCAAATCAATGTGAGAAGATGGTGGAGGGTGAAAACCCAGATGATTTCAGCATCAATCAGCGGAGAACTTTTTGCAGTGTGCCATGTGTGTTGCTGGACAGATCTTTTGGCTGCAGCAGCACACAGTGGTGCATAACCAACACCTGAGCAGAGGGGCCATTATCCTCTGAGATGAGCCTGGGTTCCTGGGCACGTGCCATAGCAGACTTCCTGCTGGAGCCTCGTGAGTAGAGGCACAGGACAAGAGCCAATCTTGCCCCATGCTGGCTGAGCAGGGGGCTCAGGGATGGCAGAATGGCCTGCTGATTGCCTTCCCACCTCTCCTCAGGTCGGCTTCATGGTGATGTGATGTGCTGCGTGTCAGCATAAGACAGCAGAAGCCCCGGGAAGACCACGCAGCTCTGTGCTGCTGCAAACCTCACACAAGAGAAGCAGCCAAGAAAGGGCCAGTGGAGAAGCTGGCAAGAAATCCCTTGGCAGATGCCTTTTCACTATACAGAGCTGTTAAAGCCCACTTTACGTTCCGTGACTTTGCCTGAGAGTAGCTGTCTGAGGGGAAAGAGGTAGCTGGTGTGTGATTTCAGTGCTGGGTGCTTCAGAGCTACATAAATTACTGCTCCAGTATGTATATTGTGTTTGAACCACAAATCTGCTCTCTGGAGGGGTCTGACAGAGTGGGGTACCATTCTAGAGTGTAAGCCAAGAGGCTGGAGTGCCACATGGGACAGGGGATTCCTCCCGTGGAGCCCTCCTCTGGCTGGCTCAGAGCACTAGAGCAGGGGGTTCATGTGCCCTCTGCCTGTGTGACCTTCTCCAGGGAGGCTCTTGCTTTGGGTCCACTCCACCAAAGCATCCTGGGGCTTGCTTTATGGTAATCATCTGAGCAAGAGGCAGACACAGAAGGCGGAGGCAATCTGCTTTCAAATGTGGCAGAGACCCAAGTTCCCATTTCGAGAGGGAAAAATCGCCCTCTCGAGAGGTGTGGTCAGGCCTCCCAGTGCAGGGCAGGTCCTGGAGCAGAGGCAGCCTCCCCTGCCTTTGGCTGTCTGGGGGGGTCAGGGCCTGAGTCTGCAGCTCAGGACCCAGGCTGCAGAGTCATGTGTGGAAAAGGTCTGGGGGCATTAGGTGTGGAGGTTTCAGAGGGGTATAGACAGATGGGATGTACCCCAGCACATGTTCTGCAGGCACAGCTGTAACACAGCAAAATTTTTCGAGCAAATAAAAATTGGTGCAAGACTTTTAGGACAGTTCAATGATTTAAGTCGTCTATTAACTGTGGGTTTGGTCTGCCACAGGGAATACTAAAAGTACTGAATTTAATGTCAAAGTGCAGTACAAGAGTGTGAGTACCTTGAAACCTTCACCTATAAGACCACTTGGTTCTGCAGCCATGGGTCAATGTGCATGCTCGTGGGTGCTCACCAATTCTCAGCAGAGCGTTTCATAGAAGTGACGTTTCAAAGGCTTTTCTTCATCCCTGCCTCCTCTGTTTGGATCCTTCATGATCCTTTTGAACATAAGTAACAGAGACACTAAGCACTGACTAGAACCATATTTTGTTTTGGTTTTATATCTGTTTTCTTCTCAGGGCAGTAACAAATTCAATCTCCTCAACAGTCATTTCCTTAAAACTCCTGTCCTAGAACTACAGTGGTAAACTGCGGCTGAATAAAAATCAGTGATTTAGTAAGTGTCTACTAATTTGAGGAAGCCTGAGTTAAAATTTTTGTAACTACAGAACAGATCTGCCAGCCAAGTCTGCTGCTGGCAAGAAAGTCATGTGCTTTGCCCAACAACTGTTAGTTAGATTCCCCAGCTTCGGTACTGTGTGACAAAAAGTCTTCTTGGAGAAAATACAGCCTCTGTGGCATCATACACAACGGTGGCATCCTGCATGGACTGTCATGAACATATGGCTCCTCTGATGACCATTTTTTGCCTCTGCACAAGCAGCAAAGGTTTGTGCTTTTAGCCTTGCTAAAGGGATGCCAGTCCCCCCAGTCCCTGGGTGGCTTCAGGAGGGTCTGTTTTGTGGTACCACCCTTTGTAGGTATTTTACAAACCTTTGGCTGCCCTAACTGACTCTTAATGGATGAGTTTAACACAGGTATTTATGTAATTATCTGGCTTTCAGTCTATTATTTTAAAAGCCTGCTTGCACGCTGATCTGTCCAGATTCACAGGCCCTCTTTGTACATTTTCCAATAGCCTAAAATGCTCAGACAGTTGGTAATGGGGCCTCCTACCAGCAGCTGGAGATTGGAAACAGGCACATCTCAGTGACATCATCTCCTGCAAGGAGCTCAGGGCTGGAACCCGTCTCCCCCTGTCCCCATGGGTGGCCGTCTGCTCCTGCCTGCCTGGCTGGGCCCTCCATGCTCCCTCCATGCTCACGGTGTGCTGATGTTAACCCTGCCTGGGGGGGATGCTGCACCTGGTACCCTGCACCCAGGGACCCTCAGGAGACTGGCATTGCCTGCATCAAAACACCAGTGTGCCTGTATGGGAAGCTGTTGCTCCACTTTAGCCACTTTTCCCTTTGGGGTTAGCCAAAATGCTCCTTAGTGATGGCTGGGCTCGGGCCCTCAGCACTCTTCCTGCACTCCCTGTCGCAGAGCAGCAACAGTCCCCACCCACTGCACATTCAGAAGCCCTGTCCAAAAATGTCTGGATGCATTTGCTTCGCTGTAAACACTCTACTGCCCACCAGGAGTCATCCCCCACAGAGTCTGGGGAGCAAGGGTGGTGCTGGATTAAACTTCATTTTCCAGACAAAAAGAAAAAAAACTCAAAACATTCCTGAGAAAGAAGCCTGGCATTCCTTCCCCTTGGAGCCTCCCTCGCAGCTGGAAAACTGTGGGGAGTGACAACTCAAAGCACAAAGGTCTGCACTGCTCCATTCCTAGAAACAGGTTGTCTGTATTCCTGCTGTCCAAAGTGCAGATTCCAAAAAAGCAGCCCTGTGTTGAGCAATTGGTGGGGCCACAGCTGAGTGTGAGCACATCTGGACAGATGTTGCAGAGCTGGCGCACACAATACCCGTGCAAATATTTCAGAGCCAGGTGCCTGCAGGAAGGTCCCAGCGGGCAGGGCAGGTGCTCCCTGGTTGTGCTGCTCCTGCATTGTCCCCTGCACATGTGCTGAGGGTCTGTCCCGAAGCCCTGCACTGCCTGAGGGTGGCTGTCTGGTTTTCAGAGTGTCTCTAAAATTCCTGCCCTTGCTGCCAGGTGGAGAATTCGTGTCCCTGTCCAAGGACTGGCGAGGGGCAGGCTGGCAGATTTCCCTCCGCAGATGCTTTGGCTGGTGGGTGTCTGGTACTCTGCTCCCTTGCAAATTCTATCTGCATAATTGTTCCACGCCACTATTTAGTTTATTAGGAGAGTAAACTTGTTGTCCAGAAAAACTCAGATTCATTTCCTAGTGTGCAAAAAGCAACTAATTGTGTGTGCAACACACTCAAGAGAAACACTGATTATTTATTCCAGTTGCACAAGCCTGGGTGCTCAGTGGTATTCCACAAATCCAGGACACCAACTCTCAAAACCTTTTATTGTGTATACATTCTAGTGTTAGGAAACACCCCAGTCTGACCATTCTTGAGCCTCTCTGGCAGTCACACTCCCAGAGTTCCACAGCTGAGACCAAAGCCCCTTCACAGCAGGCGGGGCCAGTGCCACAGCTGATGCCCCAAACACTCCACTCACAGTCAGACCAGGTTGCTTTGCTGATTCCACCCCAGATTTCCCATGAAAGAGTCTCAGATGTCTCATTTCGCAAAGCCATTTATTCACGGCGCAGTCACACAGAAACAGCTCGTGCTGATGCCTCCGAGGAGGGACCCCCAAAAAAGGAACCCCGGGGACTTTCACACCCTCACTTGTCCCAGGTGCCAGTGTAGCTCTTCCTCTCCAGTTGGCTCCTGCCACCCTCTCCGTGTAAATTCACCTTCACCTTGCTGGCATCACCCATCTTCATGTCTTTTATTATCCAAAATATCTGCAATTGCCAGGGTCTGCTGTGTCCCAGTGTCCACTCACCCTGGCTGGTTTCATGGGCTTTGTGCTCTTTGTTAATCAGTCACAGGGTTGGCAGTTGGTGGCCTCTTGTCTCTCTCTGGGCTCTCACCCAGAGCTCAACCTGCATTGCAAATTCAGCTTGCAAACACAGCTGCCTGCACCAGATGTATCCCTCAACATTAGCAAACATAGGCATTAATGTTCATGGGCTACAAGGGACATAGTTCTCTTATTAATTAGTATTCTATCTTCTCTTGGTTAATGATTCTCTCAGTTCTTATGATAAATTAGTCTGCATCTTCAGTCTTCATCTTCTTTTGACATGGTGGGCCATGAGTCAGTCTGTCATGACTTCTCCCTGCTGGAATTCTTTTTACCCACATGGAATCAATTGCAGCACAGTTGCTGAGTTGGCTGTATTAGTTTCTCCCTTATCTTGGGAGTTCTGCCATATGTCCTTGTGGCCTTAAAGTTCTGCATTCTTTGTGTCCACCTACTATCAATAGTACATCCTTCTTCCTGAGCTTTGTTAACCTCCCCCTAGGCATGAGATCATTGAAGCTTAACAAGCCAATTCTGCCAACAAGTCATTTATCTTTCCAACACCTGGACATAACTTAGGACTTCTTAACTGCTATCTGTTTCATGGATTAAGTCTCCTTTCTGGTTGATTAGGGGTGCAAGTGCCTAATTGGGTGGAGTCATTCCACGTCTCCCTTATGCGGCAAACCCATTACTGCACTGCACTGGCATTTATGGGGTAAAATCCAAACACATCTCCAGACAGATTTCTTATCTCAGACCTCCAGCTTTCTGCTCACTTGGCTTTTTTTGGCCAACTCCATGGTCTCCTCTGACCTGGAAGGGGTAGGAGGCTGCTCAGTTTTCCACTGAGAGATTTAATCCACACAAAGACACAGCCCCCCACTTGCTACCCCACCTCAAACGCTGATGCGGTGGGGGTGGAAGTGGGAGTGAAACTCCCAATGTCTCTCTGCTCAGATTTTCAATGGTATTACAAAAGGAAAGCTTTTCCTGGGCAGTGCAGCTTTCTGGACTCCCTTGGATGCTTTCCTCCAGAGTACTTGCACAGACTGACATTCACAGTTGTTCACGGTTGTGATGGACATTCAAGCCCACTTCTCACTTCGGTGAGAGTCTGTTACTTGGGGGAAATCAGAGCTGTGTGGGATACCCGACTGCATCTCCCGCCAACACTCTCTGCCTGCAAGAGCCCTTGCAATTAGCTGCAGCAATGCTAATACACTACTCAGAACCAGGGTAGAAAGAGGCTGAACCCAGCTGCCATCTCTTCCACTTACACCCAAGCAGTCCTGGTCCCCTCAAAGAGCAATTCACACAAAAATGAGGTTTTGTCGCAACAAGAAGGCATCAGGCAACTATTCTGTAATAGCAGCATTTTAAAAATAATTCTGTATTTGTTCAGTTTAATGTTAGTGTTCTTTAATGTTACTGTTCAGTATAAGCACTGCTTAGTGCTACTACACACAGTTTCTACGTATTTATTTTGGTAAGACCCACCTGCTGGATTCTTCACGCTGCTACAAAATGAGGTTAAAAACAGACACCTACAGGAAACAGGATATGGCTTATCTCAGCTTTTCCAGCTGCTCCACTAACCTCACTAAAGACTTGTCTAGTCAAGTAGGCAAGAGTACTATTTCCTTGTAAATTCATGTGTAAATAAATAATAAACA
This sequence comes from Phainopepla nitens, assembly GCA_013400175.1. Taxonomy (NCBI): domain Eukaryota; kingdom Metazoa; phylum Chordata; class Aves; order Passeriformes; family Bombycillidae; genus Phainopepla; species Phainopepla nitens. Next base: position 85,850 of record VXBQ01010982.1, read on the forward strand.
ACTAAACGAAATAAAAACCGGACAACTGATTGTTTCCCACCACTAACTTTGAAACAGAGGTATAGAAATGAATTCCCACTGGGGAATTTTGTACTTCACAATCCAAATTGTTGTAGAAAGCCAAGGAGACACAAAAAATCAACAAGTTGGGAGACAGGAGATAACAGTAGCACCAGCACTGTTGGTGTTTTGTTGCATAAAATTTGTCAGGACCAGGAGTCAGAGGTCTGGTATTTGGCTTTTTTTCACTTCTGGAATCTTCAAAGACTGATGGGGACCCAAGGCCTGTGGGCAGTAGTTTTCTGGTAGAATCAAAGAAAGGCCTTCTTGAAGACCTGAGGTCAGTTCCTACTCTGAAAATCACAAATCAGAATAACTGGAGGGGAAATCACTTGCCAGTTTTGTGGCCTCTGGATGTGGGATGCCCAGGGCCCCCAGTGCTGCTCATCAGAGCTGCCAGGCATCACCCACCACAGCTGGACCCGGGCAGAAGGCACTGGTTACAGCTCCCACCCCAGGAACTGCTTTACTTTACATGACAGGTAATTCTGAGTACTTGCATGCACCATCTTAAAAGAAATCTGAGTTACAACAAGCCTCTTCTGTGATACTACCAAAGGAAAAAAACATGAGCTGAACATTTCTTGTGCTGCAGGTTTCCTGCAGTCTGCAAGGGGAAAAGTCTTGTTAAATAGCAGGGACAAAATGTGTGAAAGGTAACCTGACTTCTGGATCCCATGGGTAGCAGGAAACCTAATGCAACAGTGGATAGCTGCAGAATTTAAGTAACTTACTAGGTCAAAAAGATGCAGTGCCCTTCCAGTCATCATCCTCCTCTTCACCCTTTTTATTTTACTGTGTTTGAATGCAGAAATGTAATAGAATACATCCCAGATGGACCCTAAATCAATTCACTGCCTTTCAGCAGCAAGTCCGTAGCTCAGACTTCCCGCGTTCTTGTCTCCCTAAAACCATGTCCCTGAAGTCAGAAGTGCACAAGCACCTCCCTACCTCTGGGAGCCTAGGCCAGGACTTAGCCCACTTGGGGTACAGACATCAACTCCTGCACAAACCATATGTATCTTCAATACCTAATACTTATTAAAAGCAAGCTATTTTCTGGTATTTTGTGGTGTTCTAAGTTCTTAGGGTACTACTTCCATGATCACTGTTCGTAGGCTATAGAGAAAATCATCAAAAGTACTATTTCAAGAACACAATACATCTGTAGGCAATTGTATAAAAAATTCAAATGTTAAGCCACAATTCCTGAACACAATACAAGAAACTTGGATATTCTAAAATAAATCACACCAAGAAAGTGGTGTGTCCTACTTAATTTTTATCCTGTCACCCAGGGATTATGTAGATCATCCTTGATACTCAGTAGTCAGGGGTAACATTAGTAATTCCCAATTAGACCATAATTTTTTTTTCATTGAAGAAATTGACACAGTAAACCCAAAGAAGTTCATTTATACTTTTCCTGGGTGTACTTTAGTTTGGAAAAAAAACCCAGTGAGTATGAGTAATTTAGAATATCAGGTATCTATGTCAGTCTTGTAGTTCAAAAGTCTATAAATTTCAAACAATTAACTTTATTGTAAACTTTATTGCAATAAATGGATGATTTGCACAAAAAACGACAAAAGCGAACTGTTAACACTGTGCATTCCAAAAGCATACTCTTGCTTGCATAAGCAGAAGGTAAAAAATTATCCACAAAAGCATTTAAAAATAAACCCAAAGGGTCCAAGCAATCAACTTGGTAAGATATGAACACACCGTTTTCCACAGGAAACAAAGCAAAACCTCATCTGACAGACAACAAAACTTGACCAGTCTAAAGCTGCAGAATGCAGCTGCAGATTGCTGACTCTTCGATGACATCCCACAACAGAGAGGCACGGAGGGCTCAGTCTCTGTGTGTGCTTTGCAGACTCCGCATCCAGTCCAGTGCCTGGCTCTTCCCAGGAACTTCCCATTCTCAGCAGGTGTGAAAGGACAAGTGGACTTTTGACCTAAACACAACCTATCTGCTGTTCTGGAGGTGGGACACTGCAGAGAGCTGCCCAGGAACCACACTCTCTTTTCAGTGAGCATGAGGTCAGCTCCATTTTTAGCAGGGGTTTGAATTCACTGCTCCATGGGACACAGGAGGATATTTCCCCTGCTCCAGTTTAGGAGCGACTCCTGTTGCTGAAAAAGGCTACTGAGAAGCAAACCAATTTCAAAAACAATTCTCCATGTGAAGCTTTTCTCTCTTACGATTCTCAACACCACCAGTGGAGAGCAGCAGAGGAGGGACGGGGACATGAACAGACAGAAACAGCTCAGCTGCAGCATTCCTGCAGATGTGTAATCAACTACTGGTCCAAAACAATGATGTTGCCTGAACAGTTGTTAGTAATGAGTAAATAAATCCTGGCTTCTATGTCAATTTACCAATTCAACATCAGCTTGCAGACAAAATGGTAAATTGGTGTCAGACGGAATTCCAAGGAATTGAGTTATATTAAGAATTAATCAAGATGAGGAGAAGCCTAGTGGCTTCACTGACAAAACATGTCAGCATTTGCCAGCAGGAAACCACCTGCTGCTATTAGGAGATCAGTTTGAAAATGTGGCTCTCTTTCAAGATAAATTTGGTTTTAAGTCACTGAAAGTTAACTGGCTAATATACAGCTAGCATTCAAATCTTCCCTTGCGTAATTGCTTACTAGAAGCCAAAGACAAAAAACATAACACAAACAAAAATTCTTGGAGAACATTGTAAAAAGCATCAACGTATTACACAAACAGTACTTTAAATAAAGTAACAGTACATCTGTGCTGGAAGCAGTGTCTATAGGACATCAGCTGACCTTCCTGCTTTTTCAGCTTCAGTTTGAGTCAAGGCAAAGAACTGTTTGCAGTGGAAGAAAATGAAAGTCTTCAGCTTTTTAATTCCAGAGTTAAAAAATAAAGACAATATTAACTGTATCAAACTTTATAGCTTTCATTTAGTTTTGTAAAAAAATACAGTATTTTATGTAACAAAAAATATATTACAGATGCCAGCACACACACCTACAGCTCTCCTTCAGTGACGTCCTCATCAGGGCAACAATAGTATTCCACAAAACAGATCTGTCCATCTTCATTCCTAATCATATACTGCAGTGACAGAAATCCTTGAGCATCTGTTCGAATGGACACTTTACAAGACAAAGCCAGTGCCTTTGTGGATGGTTTGAGCAAAGAAATCTTGTATCTGCAGAAAAAGAAACAGTCATATGAAAAAATACATTGTGCAAAGAGGAGCTGAAACATTAGTCCTGAATAAAGATCCAGAATACACAAAACCCAATTAGGAATACACTTATTTGGGCTTTACCTGGTAACAACATTAAATTGTCAGCACTTAGCTTTTCATTACAGACACAGACTTTTATCAGATGGGGAGTATTTTTCCCCCCCATACAAATAAAATAAATGTTACAGTAATGCAAAAACAGTTTTTAAACTTCCCATCAAGAATGCACAACTGGGCATAGAGGGCATCAGTCACAGACTTTCTAACCTGTTTGTCTGGGTCTGGGTACAGTGGAATGCTTCCATCAAATCAGAGTCCCTAGGGTAGTCCAGATGTGCACTTCCAGCATTTCCAAAAGTGGATAACCTGGGAGATAAAAAGCAAAATACCTGATGAGAGCTCTGTAAAAACTCATCAAAATTAGTCACTGTACGTATCTCAATGACTGTTTCATAAAGCACTGCTGTTTGTTTCACTTTATTCAATCAAAAATGCTAAACTGTCCGTGCCAGTGTCACATTTACCAGGTTGTCAAAACACTCATTACTATGTTAATTAGAGTACCTACTGTGATTTGATATACTCATTACAGTTCTTCCTGAAAGGAACCAGTATTCTCAAACAGTTCCCCTCTCTCCACTGTGAAAACTTCCAGTCCTCACCAAGAAAGCCAAGCATGAACATTTGAGTTGAAAGTGATTTCTAGTACCTGAAGTAGGGTTTATCTGGAGACATGGTAATCTGCAGAACTTCACTGGTCATATCCAGTTCAGCAAATGCTTCTCGTAGTCCCTCCGACTGCAGGATAATTTTATTAATAACCTTCGTACTGCAGAAATCAAAATCTAACAGCTCATCAGGTTCTTGAGTGTTGATTTTGCACACTGTTACTACTCCTCCTTCTTCCAAGAAGAGCATCAGGGGATACCCATAACCACGATAGCACATTCTAAGGGCCGTTGACGTTCCTGAAAAACAGAACATTCCACAGAGACCATAGGTAGGACATTTGACCAACTTCAGAAAATTCACATTTTTCTGGCACAGGGTCCACAGATCAATTTGATTCATCATGTTTGGTCTAGCCTCCAATATGTTACCAAAGCACACACAGTGCTGCCTCCTAGATACCCTCTGAAATGCAAACAGTTATGCTGTAAAATTAAGTTACTTGTGTGTAGACAACTCAAATCCAAATAATTTCACCCACCAGACAGGAATCACCAGCTGTGACAATGAAGGCATGCAACAAATAGTTTAGAAGAATTGGAAATGCTCATGGTACTCTGGGTCTCTCTGCTCACATCATCTGTCCTTGCCACTCTTGTACTTGTGCAACCCAAACTGAAGTTAATGCAGCTGAGCTTGTACTGCTGTCACATCCTCCTGCTGCAGGTCATCACCGCCCAAACCTCTGTTTGCCCAAAATCACAGGGCTCTTTATTACATTTGATTTACACCTTTAGGTCAGCCACAACCAAATTGTAGAGGCATGAGGAGTTCAACACAGAGCTGCAAGGGTAGAACTGCCCAGAAAGCTGCCAAGGCATCACTCCACCCCACCCGAGCGCACATCCCGCAGTGCCCACACAGCCGTTCGTGGATTCATGGAAAATGTACCACACCTGGCAAGGAGCTGGTTCCAAAAATGGTGAGGCAGTCCAGAAGAACAGACAAACTGACCCGGAACACCACTGATTCTTCCTGAACAGAAAATTCCTGAAAAATTTCTGCCTGTAAGTTAAAGCAGAAAGATGAAAAGCTGGGAGTTTCTGCAATTATTTTGCACTTCAGAGTCTCCCTTTCAGAAATCAGTGCAATACCAAATGATTTCTACATGCAACACAGCATCGATTATAGAAAAATGGGTCTTCATACTCAAAACTAGGAGAACACAATCTGGTCATCCTTGAAACAAGACAGGATGGCATAAACACGAAATCCTAAACACGTGTCTTTATGGTTTAAGCACAAGCTACAGCCGTTAAAGCTGAGACCCTCTGGAAACATTAATGAAACCATACAAGGTGTCACCCTGCTCCAGTAGCAATACTTACACTTTTTATGCTCAGAGCATGAATAAACATTCCAAATACTAGAAGGAGGTAAGAACAGAACAGAACAGTGACTTCACCACTCTGAAATATGTGCTGAATCCTGCCTTTGACAAGCCTGATGGGGATAAACTGCTCCATGCTATTCAGTGTTTCTCACTGGCACTCACTACTTTGTGGCACCTGCAAGAACAGAGTATCTCGGAAATAAAGCAGGGTGGCATGAGCTGCTTTTGGAAAAGTAATTTCATATTTTCCAGGCAGCCTGTGCTGTGCTTTGAGCACAGCACAACCACCTTCAGTTGAGTGTCTGTGAATCTGCACTCTTTCACAGTTGACATAAATCTTGCCTTTTTGCTTTGGGATGAGCTATAAAAACACTTGAAGAGGGATACTACGAGCACTTGCTTGTGCAACAAAGCACAGCACAGCCAGAAGGAGCTTGAGTTTGGCAGGCACCAACACATTAGATGAGGGTGCAAACTCACTACACTGTCAGGTGTGCAGCGATGTACTGGGTGCAAGGTTTGGAATTCCAGCAGCATGGACACCCATAAACAAGGCAGCCTCACCATGGCGCTTCCTGCATGCCACCTCAGGCTCCTCTGCCTCGGTTACAGTAAAGTCTCTCCTTTGCAGGTGAGCACATGGAATCGTTAGGGCTGGAAGGAATCTCTGCAGATCATCCAACCCAACCCCTCTGCCAAGGCAGGGTCACCTGGAGCAGGTGACACAGGAACATCCAGCCACGGTTTGGATGTATCCAGAGAGGGAAACTCCGCGACCTCCCTGGCATTCTGTTTCAGTGCTCTGCCACCCTCAGTGTAGAAGTTCTTCCTCGCGATGAGGTGAAACTTCGGTGTTTATGTCCATTGCCCTCCTTCCAGCCACTGGTCACCACAGAAAGGAGTATGGCACCATCTTCTCGGCACCCAACCTTGAGATATTTACATGCACTAACGCGATTCTCTCTCAGTCTGCTCTTCTCCAGACTAAACAGGCCCTGCTCCTGCAGGCTCTCCTCGGAAGAGAGATGCTCTAGCTCTTTAACCATCTTTGTGGTCTCCGCTGGTGACCGGGCCCTGTGCAAGGTCTGCGGCCGCCGTGCCCTCCCCCTGCCGATGTCCCCGTACCTGGATGAAGGCGTTGGCCTGGATGCACTTGGCATCCTCCACCGTCACGCGCAGCCCGCTGGCCGTGGCGAAGCAGGTGGCGTGGTCCTGGAAGTGCACGGCCCGCAGGAGGCTGGACAGGTGCCGGGCATTGTCCAGGCTGGCGGACAGCGCGTAGCGCTCGCCGCTGGCCGGAGGCTGCGCCGAGAAGGGCATGGCCGGGCCGGGCGGGAGCGCGCCGGGCGGGCAAAGGGAGCGCAGCCAGCGTGGAGCGCAGGAAGTGAGATCACCGCCTGGCCAGCACAGGAAAGGCGGGCACAGGAAACGCGACGCGGGGAGTGGCGCGGGCGGAAAGCGAGCGCGGCATGGCGTGGGGACAGATGGCGGCCAAGAGGAAGCGTGGGGCGCTGGCCGCGGGCAAGGCGAAGCGCGCCAGGAGCGCCCCGAGCGCGGAGCGCAGCCCCCCGCCGCAGGAGCACCCCGTCCCGCCGCAGGAATACCGCATCCCGCCGCCCGTGTCCCAGGTACCGCCGCTCGGCCCGGGGCTCGGGCTGTCTGAGGGAACACGGCTGCGAAGCGGGGACAGAGAGGTTTCCTCGTAATCCTTTATAATACCAGTAAAGGGAAAGTAAACGGTGCGTTGTTTCGGTGAGAATACGCGAAAAGCGCTGTTCTGGTCGGTGTGGATAAGAGGTGTTACCTCAGTCTCAGAACTGTTCGAAAGAGATGGGCAGTTCTGTTGTACGCAGAGGCTGTATGGAAATTGTGCCCGTTCCATTTAGGAATCATACGGAGAAGGTTTCGGCAGTGGTTTGCTTGTAAGAAAAACGTAAAGTACTGCGTGTAAACACAAAGATTTCGCAATATGCTTATCGGCAGGGAAAGCTGGGTTGTGCTCCGGGGCTGTCCCTGAGCCCATTTTGCAGGAAAATAAGCGACGCACGTGGCTCTTTGGTACCTCGGTGTGAGTGAGAGGCTGTGCCTGGGAGCACGCTGGATCGGGATGAGCACGGTTCCTCCTGTAAAAGCAGTGCCCCTCTGTTCTGTAGGGAAGTCTCCACTCCTGCTGAGAGCGCGGCTCTGTCTGGGCAGGCAGATGAAAACAAAGCTTCTTGCTGTGTCTTTCTCTGTTTACTGTCCAAACGTTTATTTTCGCTGTGTTAGAACAGAGTTGAGGCTGGAAGCTTCCCACGTAACTGTTGTGTCTTTTTTCTAGGGCAAATGGAAAAACAAGGAGCGAGTGCTGATATTCTCCTCTCGTGGAATTAATTTCAGAACGAGACACTTAATGCAGGACTTAAGGACATTGATGCCTCACTCTAAAGCAGGTGAACATCATTCCTAACTTACATTTTGAGAATACTTTTAAGCCAAGAGCTCTTTACAACCTGTTCTTTTATTTTTTTTAAATGTGGTACAGCAGAGCTCTGATGAAACTTGTATCTTTAACAAACACCTTTTGAGCCAACAAGGACAGCAATTGTTGTATCGTAATATTTTCTGGGAAGTGAAGCCTATAGAATCGGTCCTGAACTTGGACAGTTAGTTTTGTTGCTATGCTTATTTATTCCATAACAGGACAGAAACTATTTGATAATTACCCTTTCATTCATAAACTGGTGAAAGTTTTGCAAAAAACCTGACTGTTAAAAGAATCTCTTGTATTAAATTGGTTTTCAAGCCTTGTAAATGTTGTTTTTGTCTTCCAGATACTAAAATGGACCGTAAAGACCAGTTATTTGTAATCAATGAGGTAATTCAGGATTTATCTTGGTGCTTCTTTATTTTATTTTCTATGGAAATTCAAGGTGCAAGGGAAAGGGGCAACCAAGTTCAAAGTGTAACTTCATAGGTGAAAATTATAGGTATCCAAAAAGCACTCATACTTAAACAGAAAGTTGACTTTGATTAACAAAACCAGAATGAAACTTTTAATTAGATACAGGTTTTCATCATGAAGAAATAATGTGCTTTTCTGTCTAGGTCAGAGGTGTGGTACAGCTTATACTTGAACAGTGCAGGACACAAATATGCAGCCAGCCCAACTATAGTAGGACATTGATTGTTCTGAACCTAGAACCTAATGTCTCAGCTCCTGCTATTGTGTTTGTATGCTGGAGAGCTTATCAGGTTGTTTGTAGCTTTAATGAAGTTATTACTCCTTATAGTAAGTATGTGAGATTTTAAAAAAGAAAAAAAAAAACCAAAATTTGGGTATCAGTAGGTTTCATTTAATAAGATCTTTGCTTTTGAACTTGCATTTTGGAGAGGGGAAAATATTAGAGGTGAATGTGGAAAGATTTCAAAAATGTCTTCAGGATGTTTGTAAGCAGCTAATTTGATGTGTCTTGTGTAGGTGTGTGAAATGAAAAACTGCAATAAGTGCATATTTTTTGAAGCCAAAAAGAAGCAGGATCTCTACATGTGGTAAGGAAATGTTATGTTTTGTTACATTTCTGTTTATAGGTGCAGATGCTTCAGTTCTAGCTGAAGTTTCCTACTGTAATAATGAAGGTGCATGAAATAGTCCTGCTTAGTTAAATTTGTTCTAATGTTGCACTTCCATGGATGGTGCAAATTTATAATGCATGACCAGCTTTTGGAGATTGTTTGCAGAAGCATTTTACAAAATTATTTAGAAAACAAGTGTTTGTGAGCATGTTAAAGGAGCTCAGTATTGTTATAAATGAGACAGAAACTACTTCAATGCAGGAATAACTGGTTGGGGTGTAGTGTGGAAATCCACCATGTCTTCTGGCTGCTGCTAACGTTTTTCTTACTCTTTTCCCCGCCACCTGTCCTCTGCAGGCTTTCAAACGTACCACAGGGACCATCTGCTAAATTCTTGGTGCAGAATGGTAAGCTGGTGGACATCGTTGTATTTGTATTCTTGCTGAAAGTTTTCTATAAGTAACAGCTTTTGTTTGTTTGTTTGGTTTTTTTTTTAATCACTGAAGTTCACACACTGGCTGAATTGAAGATGACAGGAAATTGCCTAAGGGGTTCAAGACCCCTTTTGTCTTTTGATCCAGTAAGTGTAGATTTTATTTCATTTAGGTATATTTTTATTCTTTTTGCATGACTATTGCGTTTAGCCTTGTATGTAAAATAACATTTTTATTTTTTGTAGATATTTGACCAGGAGCCACACTATGCCCTGCTAAAAGAATTGTTTATTCAGGTCAGTCTGTAGTTCTGGTGTTTCTTCACTGGAGATGTGTTTTGGCAATGTACTTAAAAACTGCAAGTGTTTTTTTCAAGTAGCAGTTTTACACTTTTGAACTTTGAAAAGTGTTGGTTATGAAATGTAACCTGGGTTGGAAATCTAAGTAAATTAAAAGGAGTTTAAAATGAACCATTTATGTTTGACCTCTTAAACTGCAGATGTTCAGAAACACTGCCTTTTATTACAGATGTTTGGTACACCACGGTACCACCCCAAAAGCCAGCCTTTTGTCGATCATGTTTTCACCTTCACCGTCACTGATGAAAGGATCTGGTTTCGCAATTACCAGGTGAGTGGTCTGTCTTACCTCTTCAGAAGGCCAATGGAGTAATTTCATATCAAATCCCTTAATTGAAACAAGATATGAAACATTATTGTTATCAGGATATGCCAGCCCCTGGTGCTTGCAGACTCAGTGTCCTGAAATGACTTAGCTCCTACCATGTCTCTGGAGAGATCTGGTTCACTGAACTTGCATTCACTGAGTTGTGATTCTGTGAGGGATGTCTTGGTAGCAGGACATACTACCCAAGTGTGCCTTAACCTAAGTTGCTGCTTTGACCCAAAGTGATCTAGGGCTTGCTTTCTGTAGAAGGAATTCACAAATACTGAGTACTCCAAAAGCTTGCTTGAATTTCAGAGAACTGGTTTATGTACAGGACTGGGTTTATGTGAATCTGGCTCATCGGGTGTCATGTCTCGGATTTAAAATCAGTTGTGTGTATGCAAGGTGCCTGCAAGGTCACGTGCTTTGATTCAATCTGTGAGAAATAGAGAAAGTTTCCTTTTTATTGCAGATAATAGAAGAGGATGCATCTCTAGTAGAAATTGGGCCTCGTTTTGTCCTGAACCTCATAAAAATCTTCCAAGGTAGCTTTGGAGGACCAACTCTGTATGAAAATCCTCATTACCAGTCCCCAAATATGGTAAGCAGCTCTGTCTTTGTTTTCTTTTTCATTTAGCAACTAATTTGAAAACCAGCCTTGCAGTCAGTCTGTGCAGGAGCATCAAGTATGCCTTTTCCACATGACCCTTTTTAGTGCCCTAAACTGACGACAATTTGAGAACAGAGTACTTTTGTAATCATGAAATGAAAGCAGAAGTCATGTCAGCTGAAAAGATGGTGTTACACTGAGGGTCTTCAGGATTAAGCAGAGAAATAACATGTGTTTCTTAATTACCAGATTCCTTACATCTTGCTTATTTGAAACATGATGAAATTTAAATTCTTATTTTTGTAGCATCGCCGGCTGATAAGATTGTCAGTGGCAGCTAAGTTTAGAGAGAAGCAGCAAGTGAAAGAAGTGCAAAAGGTTAAGAAAAAAGGGACTAAGGTCCTTGTTGAAGAAGATCCTACTGAAGTAGTCTTTGAAACTCCAGCTGAAGAGAAGCCAGTTGAAATACAGCTTGTGAAACCAGAGTCAAAGCCAATTGTCAAAGATAAGAAGAAGCTACGCAAAATTCAGAGGAAGAAGCAAAAAAAGCTGTTCAGAACTGAAGGATCTGCATAGGTGTTACAAGGGATAAAACTTCATACAATATCAACCAAATATTGTAAATATTTGAATTTGCATTGTACAGACAAACATGTCTGAACTCCAGTTTTTAAGTAAACATGCGCTTCTTTATAAAGATGTAGTTTGAATTCTTTTATTATGTTCTGGGTTTTGAGAAATAA